>OY757909.1:105498696-105563696 GCA_963585895.1 Sepioteuthis lessoniana | reverse complement strand
TTTGCTGCAGGATCAGTAGATAAGAGCATTATTTTTAGGTTCTTTAATTTTGGAAAGTTCACGCGAGATGAATGGGTGTTTTTTCCCTGGAAGCAATGGATCCATCTATTTAAGGAAGTAATCTGGAGATAGATAGACGAGAGGCTGCCTAAAGCAGGGCTGGTCGTACTACTGGGCTCCCCACCCCTGTTCAGTCTACTGAGGTCGAACGGAGCATAGGTAGTAGATTTCGCTAACCGTTAGACAGTATGAGATAATCACAATAGTAAAAAACAGCTCCCAGGTCCATGTTCCTAGATGACACACACCCGAATTCCTGATCGAAATAAACTCGATGAGAAAATAAAGAAAAGGCCATATTTAGGTGTCTCAATTTGGTTTATTTGTTTAATAGCATAATAACCTTCCTGGGTTATTTAAATCCAAAGCCATTCTTGTAAAACAACAGCTGTGATACTTTTTAACCAATAGGTGGTTTGCTCCAGTCGGCTGGGGCAGTAGAATATACCCACTGAACCTCTGCATAGGAGTAAGACCCCCCCCCACTTACAATCTGATAGTGAGGATTCAGTAATGTTGGAGCTTTGGGGAATTTGGAGCATCCCCTTCATTGCCATCGCTCCCAGGTCTACTCTGGCCGGGAGTAGCATCTGATCGGGTTCTATCTATGGGTCAAATAGAACAAAAATGTGTACTAAGGCTAAACTGAATTACTTGAAATTTAATTGTTTTGACATTGAAACTGTGTACTTATGCTAAACTGAATTGTTTGAAATAAAACTGTTTTGACCTTTAACTGTGTGTAAACCAAATCTATAGATATACTAAAATGAATTGGTTGAGTTAGAACTGTTTGACTTAACTGAATAACTTAAAATAGAAATGTTTTTAACAATTAAACTCTGTACTCATGCTAAACTGAATTGTTTGAAATAGAACAGATAATTGGATAAAAATGGATTTGGCATTAGATAACCTACAAAGGTTGATTTGCCATAAAATCCAAACAACCATAGCTGGAGTGGGTTAAAGAGGTTCATATCTTTCCCATGAGTATAAGTCGGAAAGTGAACATAATAGCACGACTGGAGTTCGAACCCGGTTACTTTGAGGCTGCAGTCCAACACTTTAGCCTCAACGCTACGGGGACTTAACCCGGATATCTCAGAATCCATTTTAGTTTCGCTTGTTTTTTTCTTTGTGAAGATGACTCTTAGCTTTTTCGGTTTCGACACAAACCTGGGAATATCTAATCCGTCTAAAGAGAATCTACACAACGTAGCGTCGGGTCAATAGCAGGCGAAATTGCGCAGATTACCATAATAGAAGAAACACACTTGTTGATTGACTGATTTTAATGGCAAATCGGCCCATTTCGTGTTGTTCTATGCCTAAAGTTATGTAATCACGTTCATTAGACATTCATGGATATATTTTCTGTGTAGTTATTTTTTGTTTTGTTTTTTAGGTTTTTTAATGCACATGGTTCAATAGAATACGAATAATTTCTAAAGATATCCATCTGACCTGTTGATGGGACTCTATGAAGTACTAACACTCCGAGATAAAGTGGATATGGGAGTAATGACTATAAAAGAGAAGTCCATACTTTCTATATCTCTGGAGCCTCACTTTCATATTCAGTTTAATTTGATTTGGTTTAGTTTGTTTCGTAACATATCAATTTTCGTAAGTTATTTAATTCCAAAGACATCTTTGTCGAGGGTGAGTGTCTTCGCGGTGTAATGGGTAAAACGATGTACTACGGAATCATAACAAGCGAGTTCGAACTCCAGTCGTTCTATTACGTCCACTTTCGAGCAAATACATTTGGGAAAGGTATGAATCTTATTATCTTCCCATCTAAGGGTTAAATAGTACCACTACTGTTCTTTTAGAAGGATGGGTTTGGCATTAAATAACACCAGAAGGTTGATATGCCATTAAATAAACGAACATTTTTGTCGGGGAGCAGCGGTATTATTTGACTCATAGCTGGCAGGATAAGGGATTAATACTTTCTCCAAGTGTATTAGTCTGAAAGAGATTATAATAGTACGACTAGAGTTCGAAGTCGCTTACTACTATGTTGCAGACGAGCACGTTAGCCACTACGACGAGGGGACTCCTTCTGAAGTTTAGCAACGTAATCAGGACACTTCGTTAGCAGGAGAGGGGCTTAACCCTCTGCAGAGGATCTTAACAGGGCTAAGACATTTCCGCTGAAGATATAAAACTAAGAAAGACAACCGTATTTCATTTCTTCAAAGTTGAAAAATGTGAAACGGAATCTCGGCTTCACAGAATTTGTCCATAAGTGTAATTTAAGCAGAACTAAATTTCTATCAATGATATTGTCGGCGATGAAGTATCTGTATTGATATTCATCTTCAACGGGATGTTTATGTATATACCCAACCTCTCACACTTGCAGGATTTAACATAAGGTCAATTTTTAAAGGGAGTTCAACTGGTTTAATTACAGAGTTGTCCTTTTGCTAAAACGGTTGCTATATCAATCTGCCCTACTATTTTCCCATATCTGGCGGGAGAAGAGTTGGATTCATACCTTTCTCAAGGGTATTAGCGCAATGTGAAATGCAAACAGCCTTATCCAGGATTTGAACTCAGTTCGTTGTGTCCATTTTCTACGACGATGACTCTAATGCCGCGAGCACCCCGTCACATTTGCAGTGTGTGACAGTCAATACTAAGTTCTATTATGTGTCAGATTTTTCAAAAGTATAGGGTTGTGTCTAGTTGTAATACTTTCGACTTCTCGACTGAAATGTCAATTTCCTTCTGGGCGAACTTTGGCGACCTTTGCAATAATTGAACCTCTTCGAGAAAATCAGAGCGTTGCAACGCCATCGAACTTTTGAACTTGATGAAATCTTCAAAGTGAACAACAAAACTACAAAAGTCGAAAGTTTTGGAGAATCGTTGAGAAAGAAATTTGATTGAACGAAGCAGAAATCATAATTATTCTCTATTACAAAGGTGAGTCAAAAGTCTGCTACTTGTTAGCTTGCGACGCGTAAATCACATAACTGAACCGTGGTAGGTAACTGCCTTGGTTAATAGAATCGTGTCAGTTGGTGTGCCGGTAAGTTGTGAATTGTTTCACCCCTGTATGGGATTTGAAATCCACTCAGATGAACGTGAAATGTAGTTTAATTCGGGATCTTATGCTTTATGAGTAAGAACATGACGGAAGCAACAAAAAATATTTGTTGAGTGAAAGGTAAAGGTTGATAACAGAATAGTAACCAGATGGTTGATATAATTTCGTTCGGTTTGCAAGAACATCAACACTCAGACAAGGTCAGTTTGGCGTAAAACTCGAGGATTCCAAGGCCGGGCTCCACGCTATACATATTTACCCAACCCCTCCGCTCGGGCAGGATATGACACAAGGTCAATTTTTAAGCGGAGTTTAACAGGTTTGAATTCAGATTTTTCCTTCTTCTAGACTAGTTGCCTCACCCAGGCTGAATAACCCAGTCTTCCCTACTATTTACCCATAGCTGGAGGGAGAATAATTGGATTCATAGGGTATTACTGCTATGTGAAATGCAATCAGTTTCGTCCAGGATTTGAACTCGTGTCGCCGTGTCTATTTCCTACGACGATAACCATTACACCACGAGCACCTCCAAGCTATAGAGTAGTAATTTACAAAGCTTGTTGCTTAGAAGTGGCACAAGGTTATATGAATGGGTCACCCAATGAGACATGTGTAGGTTTGCTCGTCCAGCTTGCTAACTATTACACTACCGGGGGCGCCCCTCCAAACTATAAAGTAACTCTAGGAAACCTCGGTATCTCACAGTCCAGTGTGGTTTGTCACCTTCACGTTGTCAGTAAATATATCCGAAGATGCCAAAATGTCTCTCACGTCACTAAAATATTATAAAACTTTTGGCTCTTGTATTAGCTGAACATAACAAAAACAGGGTAGGGTATAGGTTTTAAATTCAAGTAATCAAAAGGGCCATTACGTCATGGGAGAGAGGCACAATAGATCAAAACTGAGATACGAAGGAGGCGTGATTTTCACCGCTTATAATCTTTATTTGCAATGCTAATGATAGGCTGTTGTCTTTATTTTTGTTTTCGTTCATCAAAATGAATAATGACTTGAGTGATTGATTTTAACGGTATATCAACCTGTCAAGGATTTTTTATGCTTAGAGGTTAGAGAATTGCATTCCTTGTACATTCATATGTACTTTTTTGCGTAGCTGTTTCTTAAGAGGTGTTTTTTTTTACACTCGGTCCAATTGAATACGAATAAGTTTAGGCTGGTCTATTTGACCTTTAAATTATACCCTAAAAGGTACTATCACACGATATCCGAGTGAACCATGGGGTAATGTCAATGAAGGGGTACTCCATATTTTCCAGAGCTCAAGAACTGGAAATTCACTATCAGATGCCAATTCAGTATTAGACGCCAATTTTTGTTGGGGGATTTTACCATTCCGCAGGGGATACAGTCTACGTATTCTATGCCCAGCCGAAAGGGCACACACATGATAGTGAGTGGAATATGGGAATTACAGGGTGCAGAAGCAAAATATGGAATGATTTTTAAAAAGTCTTTTTTAGTCTGATAAGTCCAATTTTTTGAAAAATGTGATAAATCAAAATTTTCATGATTAGCTCAATTATTCTCGCACTTTTTCATTGAAATTCAACCCAATATTAGAGAGCAAGAAAAGAAACGACAAAGAATCTATGATTTGCTTAACGCCGAAACCAAGCCAAAAAAAAATTTCTGAAATAATTGGAGTTTATTTAAGGCCTCCATCAAGCCCAGTACTTAACCTCCTTGATTATAAAACTTGGGTAATTTTATAAAACAAAACAAATGCAACTTCCCATCCAAATATTGGTTCACTTAAGATTGCTTTTGAGGAGGAATGAAATAAAATGTCCGAAGAATTTCTTTTGAAGCATGCTAATCGTTTCGAAGGCGTGTTGATACAATAATTGTAAAAAAAATGGTGACCATGTTGAGTAAATTTACTGTTTTATGTCAATCTTCTTTTTTTTAATTTAATTTTTAAAATTAAAATCAAACTTGTTTTACAATAGAGTCGCTTATTATTATACAAAAATATTCCTAATTTTGCTTCTGCACCCTATAGTACAAAATGTAAAGGGACAAACTTTCCTAAATTCCGAATTAACTTTCGATAAATTCCTTTCATCCCCAATTTATCATATTTCATGGGTAAATCGCAATAAATTGTACAATAAATAATATAAAAACAATAGCATAATTATATCAAATTAAAAATATAGCCAATTTAAATTCTGTTTTATCTAACAATCATCTCTCAAACATTTTCTAAGATTTTCTCTAATTGCATATTGTCTATCATCTAAAGTACATTTCAATCATGCCAATATGTGTAGACAAATCTATTTCTTCTTACATAATGTAAAAAAATAAAGTTTCCCAGGCTTTGTTTTTTTGGGGGTGGGGTCTTTTTTTTCGGGGTGTGGTAATGCAATTTATTGAAATTTACTCACGAAATACAATAAAAGGAAAAACTTAAAAAGGGAATTAAACAAAAGTAAACATGGAATTGAGGTAAATTTGAAACGGAAAAATTGTCCCTCAACATTTTCTACTTATTCACATATCTTATTATCATATACGTATTCATTTTGATGAAAAACATAAAATTTCAACTGAATTGCAGATAAGCAGTATAAATGGTAGAAATTATGTACTCCTCTTATTTCACTTTCGGACTAATACTTTCAGGAAAGGCATGAACACCTTTATTCCCCAGCTAATTTTCTTCAACAATGATATCTTTGGCATTACATAATCCACAAATGTTGATATGCTATTAAACAAAGAAACTAAACCAACATTCATTAAACAAAGAAACTAAGCCAACATCAAGTGAATGCCGTTTAAGAGATGAGAGAGATGGAGAGAAAGAGAGAAAGAGAGAGAGAGAAAGAGAGAGAGAATTTATCCATGAAATACAATAAAATAGAAAAAATGAAATTCAACGATTGCCGAGTCGGCTGGGTAAGCCCCCTCCCCCAATGAGTGTCCTGGATATGACACTAAAAAGTCTGATGGTAAGGTTCCAGTGATGCTGGAGCTTTGGGGAATGCGGAGCACCCCTTCATTGCCATTGCTCCCAGGTCTACTCTGGCCCGGCGTGGTAGCACCTGATAGAACTAAATATAACTAAGGGCATACTTATGCTAAATTGAATTGTTTGACTCAATTGAATCGCTTAAAATAGAAATGTTTTTGACAATTAAACCGTACTTACATTTAAACGGCGTGCTTATGCTAAACAGAATTATTGAAAATGGAAATGTTTTTTGACATTGAAACTGTTCTCACACTAAACTGATTTGTTTAATATAGAACTGTTTTGACCTTTAATTGTGTGTAAATAAAATCTGTACTCGTGCTAAACTGAATAAGCCGAATTAGAACTGCTTGACTAAACTGAATAGCTTGAAATAGAAATGTTTTTTCACAATTAAACTCTACTTACATTTAAACAGCGTGCTTATGCTTAACTGAATTCTTTGAAATAGGGCTGATTATTTACATAAAAATGGATTTGGCGTTAAATAACCTACAAAGGTTGATATGCCATAAAAACCAAACAACCAAACCAAACCAAACCGAAATTCATCGAAAGTAAAAACGAAATCAATAAAAATTTGAAACGGAAAATTCTTAATCCCTACATTTTGTTTTAATTCATATTTATCCATTTACTATTATACACGTATTTATTTGGATCTTTTATTTATTTTTACGAATTGCAACCTGTTATCTGTGTTGCAGATTAGCATCATTAATGATGTAAATCACTTACTTTTCTGTTATCCAATGGCGTAGCGTGGGAGCTGTTGACAAGGGCACAAAATTTCAAAACAAATAAAACTAAGTTTATGTTTGTGCGTAGTGTAATTGTTATCGTCGTAGGAACTGGACACGGTGACACAAGTTCAAATCCTGGACGAAGCTGACTGCATTTTACAGATCACTAATACCCGTCGTAAAGGTATAAGTGTGATTAAACTCCTCTTAAAAAATGAACTGCACATGCTGAGGGTTTGGTATATATAAGTTTACTACATAACAGCGTTCTCCTATCCAGAAAACATCCTCAAGTTTATCGCGCTGGGTATGTATCTTCACATACACTAAACACCACTTATACGTCCATTTACAATAATAACTCACACACTCACAAGCACACATAGATTTCTACACAATTCCAACTGGTTTTTTCTTCGTTTTCTTTCGCTATCTGCATGATGATTGTTGTTTATAAAACTTCATGAAACCTAAGGTCGAGGACAAACTTCCATGGCATTAAATATATAAAATCTAATGTATATTTATTTATTATCATCATATATATATATATATATATATATTGTATATATATATATATACATATATATACGAGGATCGTTAAATAAGTTTCCAGACTTTTTTCGTATAGGCACTTTTATTGATAGTACACACATGAAATTCTAGTCCTCTTCGAAGTAATCTCATTCGGCTGCAATGCACTTGTACCGTTCCAACAACTTCTGGAAGGCCCCATGGAAGTCCTCTTGTGTGTGTGTATCAATGACCTTCGTCACAACCTCTTTCATCTCCTCAATTGTCTCATAACGACAGCCTCTGAGCTTAGGGAATAACCAAAAGTCACAAGGAGCAAAATCTGGATTGTAGGGAGGCTGAGGAACTGTGTTGATGCCCATCTTGGTCAAATAGTCTGTGACAAGATCGGAGTCGTGGACTGGTGCATTGTCCTGCTGGAAATGCCACTGACCCGATTTGAAGAGTGCTGGCCTCTTCCAATGGAATTTCTTCCTGAACTCCCTTAAAACCTCAACATAGTAGCCCTAACCCTAACCCTAATCATTTGGCCAATCAACTCTGGTGTATTGACTTCCTTACTCCTCCCACACCTCTCATCATCCCTCACAGACTCCGTGCCTTCCTTGAATCTCTTATGCCACTCAAAAACTGATGCTCGCTTCATGCAAGATGGTCGAAAAGCAGTCTGAAGTATTCCATACGTTTCTGTGGCATTTTTTCCAAGTTTAAAACAGACTTCTGTTGCATATCGTTCTTCTAAAGTGTCCTCACATCCAGATTGCATTTTTGAAATTCACCAGCAGTAACAATCAGGCTTTAGTAGGGTGTATTCCAATTTCTGCTGTAGCTGTTCATTTAAAGCTGAAATCATAAAAATAGGTCAGTCATCTCATAAGATGTATAGCAATAACATCCAGAATTTTCAAGAGTCTACGACAATTTTAAAGGCCTGTACAAAAAATCTGAAAACTTATTGAAGGCACCACGTATATCAATACCTTTGCACGAGCAGGATGCAACACAAGATCAATTTGTTAACCGGTTTGAATTCAGTTTTCCTTCTCCGAGACCGGTAGCCATACCAAGGTTAAAGAGCTCAATCTGACCTACTATTTATCCATAGCTGGAGGAAGAATTGTTGTATTCATATCTTTCCCAAATGTTTTAGCGCTAAGGGAAATGCAAATAGTCTCGTAAAGGATTTGAACTCAGTTTGCCGTATCTGTTTCCCACATTGATTACCATAACATTATGAACGACAAATAAAATTAAGTAGTAATAAAAATAGATGAAAAAATAGCTTGCTCTTCACTTCACACAGAAAATAGTCAAAGGTTAGGGGGACGCAATACTTGCCTAACCCCAAGCGCTGTCAACCCGTGCTACGCCCCTGCTCTCATCTTAAGATTACTTTGCCGAACAAATAGTCTGAAGGGCAGACATAAACTGAATGTTTTCAAAAGTATTTAACGTTGATCAACTAATTTTAAATAAGGGATGCCAACCTGAGACATAAAAATCAGTCTCCTCATTTTTTAGACAGACCTTGTTAGTAAATAGATTCGTTGAACGATACCTGTTATTGGTTGTTTATAATTTTTTTAATCAGAAAACAATCTTGCGTCCGTCTATCTTACAGCAAACAGTTTTCAAATAAATTAACTAGCATTGATATGTTGGAATTAGCCAGCTCCAAACATGTAGAAAATCGATATTATCATAATTCTAAACCGATTACTGCAGAAGACTTTGATGTATTTCCAAAAGATCAAAGACCATTTCGCGCTTGGTGTCTGTCTGACCTCAATCTTGGCTCCTTGCGAACAGAATGAATGTTTATTTTCAAAGACAACTTGTCATTATTTGAAGCTTCTCAAAATTCCATCTCACTTCGGAAGGTTTTGCACTATCCTTAAAGTATTTTATTATGAAAGTTGGCCTTTTACGTACCATTATCGATCCGAGAGGTCTTCGTTTGACCTTTTGCCCTCTCTTTCTTCGTATGTTCCATCCAAATCGTTGACGTATTGACGACTTCTGAACATAACAAATTCGTCTAACCACCGCCCTTGACGCCATCTTTCGATTAACAGGTTATTTAACGGTTGATTTCTTGGTTTCTTGGTTTTGAATGGTATATCAACCTTCGTATGTTATTTAATACCAAAGTCATTCTTGTAGAATAATAGTAGTAATATTATTTAACCCATAGCTGTGGTGGGGCTATTAGGAGTTCGTTTCTTTCCCAAGGGTAATACTCCAAAAGTGAACGTAATAGTGCAATTAGAGATCGAACTCACAGTCCAACACATTAGCCACTTGTTATATAGCCGAGACGAATGAAGAAACTACAACACTTGGTTATAAAAATATAACTCTCATTCTTGATTTTTGAAAGGAGTCAAAGCTTCTGTGATGTGAAAGAGACAGACAGAGACAAACATATTAACCCATAACTTCTTTTCTTGACCAAACAACATTGTCTTATCTTCAAATTCACGCCGTACGTCTTTTCTTGACCATACCACGCTGCAAGACTGTTAACCGCTCTGTGGGACCCTGCGCAAGTGGGGCGCCCAGCCACTAGCTGGCGCTCTCCGTGATTGATCGTATCTCTTCTAGTCTCAAGCTGAGACTGACAGACTCACCGTATCTCAAATGGGCATCTGCATATGTCATTTCAGAACGCCCACGATTTCAGCTTAATCACGTGATTGCTTTCGCTTATTTACACAGGTCAAAGAGAAATCCCTGACTGACGGCTCGGTCATGGGTCAATATGCAACACACTACGTAACGGGAAATCCAGTTTTTTGTTTGTTTTTGTTTTGTTTAATTTTTTTAAGATTTAATAAACACTTTTATGATTTATATGAACCAGTTGAATCTGTGAAAATTCCATGATTTAACTATATACAAATGATATTGTATGATATTGTATGACGTTTGGTTATATATATGACGAAATATACGATACCAGAAGTCTCACATGATATAAAGAGTATGGCTTAATCATCTTCAGCTTTCGGTACACTTAAAAAGAATTGAAATGAAGAAATCTTTCAAGATATGGTATAGTATGATATCTTTGTTTAACATTCAAAAAGCAAAGGGGGATGTCCTGGTGGTGTAATGGTTAAAGCGATGGACTGCGGAATCGTAATAAGCGAGTTCGAACTCCAGTCTCACTATTACGTTCACTTTCGGGCAAATACCCTTGGGAAAGGTATGAAACCCCTTATCCTCCCAGCTATGGATTAAATAGTACCACGTCTGTTCTTCTGGGAGAATGGCTTTGGCATTAAATAACCTACAAAGGTTGATATGCCATTAAACAAAGAAACCAAACCAAACCATCAAAAAGCAAAAGCCATCTTTGTAGAAGAACAGCAGTGATATTATTTAAGTCCTAGCTAGGAGAATAAGGGGGTTCATACCTTTTCCAAGGGTATTAGTTCGAAAGTGAACGTAATAGCACGACTGGGGTCCAGCACACAAGGCATTCCACCACGGGGACCCCCAAAATCTTTCCAGGGCAATCAATATTCGTCTATACCATGCACTAATCGCCCCAATAACCCAGCATGCTGGAGAAACTAAATGATTGGAGGAGAAAGACAACAGGAAAGTGAATGTATTTGATACCCATTGCCTCTGTATTATCGCAAAAGTTTTTCGATTGAATTACTTGCCCGGTCTGCTGGGCCTGTAGAATACACCGACTGCTTCTCTGCAGACCTCCTCAACGAGTGTCCAGGATATGACAATAAATAATCTAATGGTGAGGTTCGAGTGATGCTGGAGCTTTGGGGAATGCAGAGCACCATTCATTGTAATCGCTCCCATGTCTACTCTGGCCTGGGGTGGTAGTACCTGATAGGGTCCTCTCTATGGATCATAAAGAACAAAAATGCGTACTTAGGTTAAACTTAATTGCTAGAAATAGAACTGTTTTGGTATTTAAACTGCGTACTTTTGCTAAACTCAATTGTTTGAAATAGAACTGATTATTTGTATAAAAATGGATTTGGCTTTAAATAACCTACAAAGGTTGATATGCCATAAAACCCAAACAACCAACCAACCAATCGATTGAATCACATCAAAATGAATCATGTAAGGAGTTACCTAGCAAAATCAAATAAAATCACTAACATTATCAACAAAAATGATTGAAGGAGTACACCAACCATGTCAATTAGCCATGCAAGAATAACTTTATCAACAGAAGACTCAGATGATGACCATCAAAGCGATGGCGTGATCTCAGTGAGGACACAAACTATTTCTACTAACAATCAAATGACTAGCAAAAGACAGAATAAAATGAGGGTCTTCTGTGGACAAATATGTGGGAGGAACCCTTACAAGTTTACACAAATAATAATGATTATAATAATTCCACCATACTGCCAGATGGTATATATCTAGAAACCAGAATCCGTCCTGGAGAATAGGACGCCCAAAATTCTCTGCGATTTTGTGATACAAACAGATCACCTAATCCAGACTTAATAAGAGTAATAAAAAAATGACAAAAAGTGGACTTTACCATCCCGACCAACCACAGAGTGAAAATCAAAGAAAACGAAAAGAGACAAATACTTAGATCTTGCCAGAGAACTAAAAGAGCAATGGAACATGACAGTGACGGTGATACCGACTGTTATTCGTGCACTTGGAACGATTTCCAAAGCTTAATAAAATAACCAGAGGAATTGGAAATCGGAGAATAAGCAGAGGCCATCCAAACTACAGCATTGCTGAGGTCAGCCAGAATACTGATAAAAGTCCAGGAGACATGAGGAGACTTACTTTCACTTGGACTTCAGTGAAAGACTATCAACTTAAGCTGGTGTGAAAACTCGCAAGGAGTAATATAATAATAAAAAATTATAAATATATATATTGTAAAAACTAATGGATGGCTGAAAAGTACTGAAAAGAAGGTGGAGACAGGGGGGTTAATAGTAGCAGCAGAGGATCAGAGTCTACCAACTAGAAACTATCGGGCAAAAATGATAAAAAACGGATCAAACCCAATATGTAGATTGTGAGTACAAAAAACTGCATCAATTGACAATTTATTATCTCTGTTGCCAAATCCTAATACGGGTAGAATATGAAGAATGATATGATAAAATCAGCATCAAGTCGCACTGCCAGCACGGATTTCCCTGACTTTCTCTCGCCATTTGTCCCTATCATCCATCGCTCCTGGCATGTCTTCCACACTACATCCTGTGTCCGTACAGAGCTATTGTTTATAAGTTCTTGTTAATCGGTCAACGCTGGAACGTCGATGGACCATAGAAAAATATCACTTATGAGTCGTCCTTGGTTCTTCAACAGTATCCCGTATGCCTTGTTCGCTTTATTTAGCTGGTTATAGTGGTATGAGGTTAATGGCCGTACAGCTGTTGGTTCGTGGGATGTTGCATCCGGAATTTGTTCAATATAACGTGGAGCATTCTTGTGCAATTCCCGTCAAGCTTTTTCTCTATACGTTTTGTCAGCATCCATGTAGTGCATCCGTGCAGTAGTATTGACGCAACCACTGCTTACTGAATGTGAAATGGTATAAACATCAGCCAGAACTAATAACAGAAGCCAAAGGAACTATTAGTCTCTTGGACTTTCCTATCTATACTGATAGAAAAATAAATAGTAATAAACTAGATTGCTTTGTTGGCTGGGGCTGTAGAATACACCGACCGCTCCTCCGCAGAGGGATTAGACCCCCACCAAAGAATGTCCTGTTTATGACACTAAACAATCTAATGGTGAGGTTCCAGTAATGGTGGAGCTTTGGGGAATGCGGAGTACCCCTTCATTGTCATCGTTCCCAGGTCTACTCTGGCTCGGAGTGGTAGTACTTGATAGGGTCCTGTCTATAGGTTAAATAGAACTAAACAGTGTACTTATGCTAAACAGAATTGTTTGAAATATAACTGTTTTTGGCGTTGAAACTGCTTACTTATGCTAAAATGAATAGTTTTAAATGGAACAGGAAAACTACTCGAAAACAAACTATATAGCAGGAACCTTATAAAAGGGATAATACCTAGGTTCTCCTCCTCGTAAGATACTCGGGACCATTCACGAAGTGGACCAGAGAAGACCTCAAACAAATAGACAAGAGAACAAGGAAACTAAAGACCATGCATAAGGCCTTACATCCCAAAGATGACGTTGAAAGACTATATGCGTCAAGAAGAGAAAAGGGAAGAGGGCTTGCCAGCAATGAAGACAACGTGGATGCATCGATACAATGACTCGAAGACGACATAGAAAAGCGCGAAAGAAGACTGATTAGAGCCACCCGAATCAATACTGACAACACATGGATCAATAGAACAAAAATAACTAGAAAACAAAAATGGGAAGAAAAACAACTCAATGAACGTTTTAAGCGACTAACAAGTGACATCTCACAGGAGAAAACGTAGACGTGGTTAAAAAAAGGAAACTTTGAGAGAGAAACTTAATCTCTTCTAATAGCACCATAAAACAACTCCATAAGGACCAACAATGTCAAATGCAACAAATTATCACAGAAAGAGTGTAAGACTAGGCTCGACTGGGTGGGCAAGGTGATCCACAGGGAATTGTGCAAGAAATTGAAGTTTGACCATATATACGCAACTCAGAATCTATCCTGACACACAATCTCCTCTGGGATTTTGAGATATAAACGGATCACCTAATCTCGGCCAGACGACCAGACCTTATAATAATCAACAAAAAAGAGAGAATTTGCCGAATTGTGAACTTTGCTGTCCCAGCGGACCACAGAACAAAATTGAAAGACTGCGAAAAAAGGGATAAGTACCTCTACCTTGTTAGTGAACTGAAAACACTCTGGAAGTGACGATTATCCCAATTGTAATTGGTGATGTTGGTCACAATTTAACATCAGTCATTTGCACACATAGTTTGTTCTATTTGACCCATATATAGGACCCTATCAAGTGCTACTGCTCCAGGTCAGAGTGGACCTGGAAGCGATGGCAATGAAGGAATACTACACATTCCCCAAATCTCCAAGGCTGAAGCCTCACCATCAGATAGTTTACAGTCCTAACAGGACACTCGTTGGTGGGGGTCTTACTCCACTGCAAAGATGCATTCGGTGTATTCTACAGCCCCAGTCGACTGAGCTGAATATGCTGGAAGATCTTAAGAAACTTGCTGTCACTCAGACTCCAGTGTTTGTTTGTTTGTGTTTTATGGCATATCAACCTTTGTAGGTTATTTCATGCCAATCCATTTTATACAAATAAACAGTTTTATTTCAAGCAATCCAGTTTAGCGTAAGTACACAGTTTAGTGGTCAAACACATTTCTATTTCAAGCTATCCAGTTTAGTCATATAGTTCTAATTCAATCAATTCAGTTTAGTATAAGTATAGTTGTTTTTTTTTTCACACAGATAAATGTCAAAACAGTTCTATTTAAAACAATTAATCTAGCGTAAGTACAGTTTCAATGACAAAAACAATTCTATTTCAAACAATTCAGTTTAGCATACAAAAACAGTTCCATTTCGAATAATTTAGTTTAACATTAGTGCGCACTTTAAATGTCAAGACAGTTCTATTTCAAACAATTCAGTTTAGCATAAGTACGCAATTTAGTTATTTTAACCCATATTATAAGACCCTTGCAGGCACTACCACTCCAAGCCAAAATGGACCAGGGAGCGATGGCAATCTAGGGGTACTCCGCATTCCCCAAAGCTCCAATATTACTGGAATGTCACCATCAGATTGCTTAGTGTCATTATCAGAACACTCGTTGGGGGGGGTCTTACCCTTCTGCAGGGATGCAGTCGGTGTATTCTACAGCCCCAGCCGATGTGGGTAACTCAGACTCCGGCGAAAAACTAGCAGTGAAAGTACTCACAAGGAGTAAAGTAATATCGATAGCATATCACACAGAAAAGAAAAGAAATACGACAGGAAAACCAATTTGGTAGATCGTTTATACATTTGTTATTTCGCCAAATCATTATCTAAAGAAGTTTATACAGGAAGAAACGTCATTGTATATATAAATACTCCACCAAATTGCTTTTCACTATATATTTCTCTGAAAGCTGAAAAATATGTTTATAGTCAAGTACGAACTATTACTGGATCTGTGAGAAAAAGGCAGTTTGTGACAACAGATCCTGTTTAAGAGATACGTTGAATGCTCTATGAATAAAATAGATAGATAGATAGATAGATAGATACATACACACATACATACATACATACGGAGATAGATAGATAGATCAATCATTAGGATTTAAAGAACACTGAGGAATTTTGCCAGATAGTGCGAGAGAAATTATTCTCTAAAAAGCAATCTGCACAATTCAAAAGTCTTAGAAGAAAAAACTTTCAATCAACGTTAAGCAAAAAAGTTAGGTTTTTGATGTCACGTACACGTGCTTAATTGATACGTGACGTTGAATAGAATTAATTGAAATGGTTTGCAGAGTTTTTTTTATCTATTTTTGTTTGCAATCGTTTTTTTTGGGGGGGGGTATTGGTGGTGGTATTTATTACGTTAATTATATTTTTGTCGATAACAAAGAAAACACACCATGTCAATCTTTTTTTATTTTTTGAATAGATAGATAAAATTCAATATTTTTTCACAACCACTTCCATATTTACAATTGCTTATCTAAAATTAAACGTCCCTTGGTCTTTTAACATGAATTGATTTATTTATTGATTTTAAAGGCAAGTCAAACCGTTTAGGGTAATTCTATGCGTAGAAATTATAAAACCCCATTCAAAGTACATTTATATTTACGTAATATCAAGTATTTCTAATTCAAATAACTTGGACACACTGGTACAGTTTCAAGTATTCCTATGCAATACTAATAACTGTATGTATTTACCCAATTATTCCGCACGAGCAGGATACGACACAAAGTTAATTCTAAGCGGAGTTTAACTGGTTTGAATTCATAGTTTTCCTTCTCCTAGACTGGTTGCCTTACCAAATTAAATCTACCCTACTATTTAAACATAGTTGGAGAGAGAATTGTTGGATTCATACTTTTCTCTTGTTTATATTTTTAAAAAAAGTAAAGTTGGCAACCTGAGTTGAGGGTGACCCGAAGGCTCCTTTTTCAATAGCAACTACACCACGTTGTAGGGGAGGGCGCTACTCCATTCCCTGGATTACTCCACTTTTCCCTTGTTCCTTACCTTATAATCCTGTGTTAAACAAGGCGGAATCAAGTACCATTTTTTGAGTCTTTGGTATGACCATTGGAGAACACTCTACTCATTAGGCTAATGGCCCAAGTGTATAAGTGTTATAAAAAATACCTTGTTCAGGATTTGAACTCGGTTGGCTGTGTCCATTTCCTACGACGATAACCCTCACACTACGAGTGCCGAACACTAATATTTATGTGGTTTCAAGAAATTATTTCTATCTAATAATTGTAATTTATTTGCACACATTTATATGGTTTCAAATATACAAATAATAATCAGAGGGAGACTCCCCGTGACGTAGCGGCGAGAGTGCTGAAACGCACTTTCACTTTCGGATAATCACCATTGGGAAAAGTATTATGCCCCTTAATCCCCTTGCTGCAGGCTAAATAGTATCATTGCTATTCTATAGGGATGGCTTTGGCATTAAATAGCCCACGACGGTTGATTTGCCATTAAGAAAAAACAATGTTCCTAAAATGAATCACAGTCACAGCCAACAGCTCCTGCCGCCACCACACTTATATATACATCTATCTCTCCCTTTCTTTCTTTTCTGTCTCTCCTTCGAATAACCCATTCCTCTTTTATTTTTCATTATCTATTTCTTCCTATACTGAACTTTAGAAAAACTCGTCATTCTGATGAAGTCTTTTTGAAATAAAGACGAAATATCATTTTTGAATAAGTTGTCAGTGTTGCGGTTTATCCTCTTTTTCACTTTTTTTTCTCATCTTGTCGGATTCAACCAATCTACCATTTCTCCATAATACTTAGTCAGCAATTATAATTTTAAGTAACTATTCTAAATGCAAATAATTTAGAGTTATATGGCATGAAATATTCCTATTTAATTCAAATATTTTAAACAGATCTATTTGACCCAAGAATGGAACCCTGACAGGTATTATGATTCCGGGTTAGTGTGGAGCTGGGAGTAATAAAAATGAAGGGAAAGTTTAATGCTAAACTGAATTGTTTGAAAAAAAACTGTTTTAACATTTAACTGAATTGTTTTAACATTTAAATGTAAACAAATACTATACTTATGGTTGGTTTGGTTGTTGGTGACCGTAGTCGAGGGCGACCCGAAGGCTCCTTTTCCAATAGCTACTACACCGAAGTGTAGGGAAGGGCGCTACTCTTTTCCCTGGATTGCTCCACTTTACCCTTGATACATACCTTATATTGTTGGGTGTTAAGCAAGGAGGTATCAAGTACCATTTTAAAGTCTTTGGTATGACGCGACCTGGGATTGAACCCTGGTCTTCCGGACCATTGGCGAACACTCTACCCGCTAGGCCAATGAGTTGAAAAGGGTTGATACGCCGTAAAATGAAACAACCACTCCACCAGCCTACAATGGTTGATATGCCAAACCAAACAAATGACATGCTAAATTGAATTGTTTGAAATAGAACTATTTGATTATCACCTACGTGTAAACAAATGATGTATGCTTAATTGAATCGTTAGTGATACATAGCAATACTTGGAACTATCTGTGTGCAAAAAATTAGTTCTAGCTCGTTTAAAAATGTAATCAACAAAATGTGTTTACAAATCATATATAGTTGATATATGTACAAGCAGTATTAGGCATTAAATAACAAACAACGGTTGATATGCCATAAAACCCAACCAAACCAAATCATATATATTTAACTTATATGTATAAAGATGATTTAGCATTAAATAACCTACAAAGGTTGGTATGCCATGAAACCCAACCAAACCAAATCATATATATATATATATATATATATATATATATATATATATATATAATATATATGTATAAACAGGATTTGGTAATAAATAACCAACAATGGTTGATATGTCATAAAACTTTATGAAACAAAATTATATATATTGGATATATATGTATAAAGAAGATTTGGCATTAAATAACATACAGCGGTTGAAATGACATAAAACCCAAACAAACCAAATCATATATGTATTTAATATATATGTATAAAGAGGATTTGGCATTAAATAACCTACAGCAGTTGATATGCCATAAAACCCAACCAAAACCAATCATATATATATTTAATGTATACAATAATATATATCGTATGTATAAAGAGGATTTGGCATTAAATAACCAACAATGGTCGATATGCCATAAAATCTAAACGAACCAAACCAAATGTAATTATATTTTTGACAAGATTTGTGATTTATTGATTTTGTATAGGATTATGTTTAATTGTTTCTTTTTTTTTTATCTGATGACCAGCGCATTCTCCTCATAAAGATTATATGAATGCAAACAAAGATAAAATCTAAGACACATAACTCTAAAACATTAAGTCAGCCAATACCATACCAAGTAAAGATGCAACTGAAGTCTTTTAGAGAAGGTAGACATGGGATAGCCTAAATTGCTATTAACCAACAATTATTGCGAAGGTTACTTGTTAGTAATACCCAATAATTAGCTAATCAGCAACAACGAATTAATTGTTGTTTCTTATTGATGAGAAAGAGTACTTTATAAATCAATCAATTTCAACTTTTACAACAAAAAAAAATCTCATGATCTCTGTGCATGAATCGCCCCTGAATTGGGATGCTGACAGAACCTAAGAAATTTTTGCACCCATTCCGCGAGATGCTAGCTTCTTGCGCGGCGCCCCAACTCAAACTGACCTTGTGTCACATTTTGTATTAGATAAATACACTCGGTTCTAGAGCCTCAGCCTACATTTCATGTTAGCATAAGGAACACTTACTTCAGCGTCGTAGCTATGACGTCAGCTGCACGTTCGGCTTTGAAAATGTCATAAGAAAGAAATGGGAAGAAAAATAAAGAGAGAATGAACTGGTAGGAAAGCCACGAAGTTATGTAGCTAAAAGAAAAGAGTGAAGTATGTGTTTACCTAATCCAACATTGATGAGCAAGAAGAGACACAAGATCAATTTCTAAGCGAGATACTGCTGCTTTGATTTCAGAAATTTCGTTTTCCTAGACTAGTTGGCTTACTGAGCCTAAAGAACCTAATCTTCCCTACTACTGGTGGGGAAGAAAAGATGGGTTCATGCCTTTCTTGAAGTACATTAGTGCAAACGGGAAATGTAAAATGCCTCGTTCAGGATATGAAATCGGGTCACCGATCCAATTTCCAGCGACAATAACCTTTACACTAAGCTTGCCTCCAAAACTTCATGTAACCCAACCAAAATACAAGTTTCTGTGTTTTTATTTGTTTGTTCTGATTTCCCTTTTCCTTCCATTGCCCAGTCGGTTGGGGCTGTAGAATACACGGACTGCTTCTCTGCGGAGGGGTAAGACACCCCCCAACGAGTGTCCTGATATGACTCTAAACAATCTAATGGCGAGGCTCAAGTAACGCTGGAGCTTTAGGGAATGCGAAGTACCTCTTTATTACCATCGCACCCAGGTCCACTCTGGCTCGAAGAGGTAGCACCTGATAGGGTCCTATCAATGGATCAAATAGAACTAAAATCTATTCTTATGCTAAACTGAATTGTTTGAAATAGAACTGTTTTGACATTTAACTATAAACAAAAATTATACTTATCATCATCATCATATCGTGCTGGCAGCACGGATATCCCTGACCCTCTCTCGCCACTCCTCCCTATCGTTCATCGCCCTAGGCAAGTCTTCAGGACAACAACCTGTATCCTCACATAGCTGCTGAATGTACGTTCGTGCTGGTCGTCCTGCTTTTGCGCGGCCGTGTGTGGGGATCCATAAGAGTACATCTCTTATGAGTTCATCTCTGCTTCTCCAGCAATGTCCTGCATGTCTGGTTCGCCTAACTTGAATAGTTTTCGTGATAGGGGGCAGGTGGCCGTACAGTTGGTGTCTTGTGGGGTGTTGCTGCCAGGACTTGTTCAGGATTGCACGCAGCATTCTTGTGTAATTGCCATCTAGTTTCTTCTCCAGCCGTTTTGTTAGCGTCCATGTAGTGCATCCATATAGCAGTATCGATGTGACCGCTGCCTGGAAGAAACTGCGTTTCATTTTATCGGTAAGGTCTGATATAGTAAACCGTTTGAAATTTAATTCGGCGTTAAATGACCCGATAAGGGTTGATACGCCGTAGAACAAAACTACCAACCTTTTCTTCCAATTTTCTTCTTTCTTTCTTTCTTCCTTTCTTTCTTGTAATATTTTATATTACCATAACAACTGAATTTCTCAATACCTTATAGTGAGACGAGAGTCATGTGACTCTTTCAAACACACAAACACATACACACAGTCTTACACAGACACAGACTCACCCTCACACATATATCAGTCTGTGTGTGTGTGTGTAAAATTTTGGCAATTTGGCAGAGTGTTTCAATGTTATCTCATCTCTTCAGGCAAGTAAAATAATATTTTCAACGTATGCAATTTAAACTTTCACTGATATATAAACTTTAAATTCAATATGTTGAAAGATTATTTAACTCGCCTGAAGGGATTAGATAACATTCAAACCGTTTGTCAAGTTTTTACAAATCCATTCATAAATATATTTAAGCTCTCTTTTACTCTAGATATAAATAAAATATTTTACTCAATATTTCATAACAAAAATAATAAAATACTCATTATATATATGTTTTTTCAAGAATAAAATACTAATCATATCAAGAAGAAGAAGAAGAACCACAACAACAACAACGAAAAGAAAAAAAGAAGAATATAAAGGAGAAAAACAAAAAGAGGAGGAGGAAGTGGAGGAGGAAATATACGAAGAGAAAAAAGGAGAAAGGAAACAGTAGAAAGCTGTAAAGGAAGACGAGCAAGAAAATCAAGAAGAAGAAGAAGAAGAAGAAGAAGAAGCAGTGAAGGAATATAAACGTAAAATAGGGAAAAGGCAAATGAAAGAACAACAACAACAAGAACAACAACAACAAGAACAAGATAATGATGATGATGATGATGATGATGGAAATGGATGAGGAAAAATATAATAAAAAGAGTAAGGAGAAAGTAGAAAGGGTATGAGAAGAAGAAGAAAGATGAAAGAGTCTATACATAATATATATAGAGAGAGAGATAGATATACAAGGATCATTCAATAAGTTTCCAGACTTTTTCGTATGGGCACTTTTATTGATAGTACACACATGAAACTCTAGTCCCCTTCGAAGTAATCTCCTTCGGCTGCAATGCACTTGTTGTACCGTTCCAACAACTTCTGGAAGCCTCCATGGAAGTCCTCTTGTGTGAACGTGTCAATGACCTTCGTCACAGCCTCTTTCATCTCCTCAAACGACAGCCACTGAGCTTAGGGAATAACCAAAAGTCACAGGGAGCAACGTCTGGACTATAGGGAGGCTAAGGAACTGTCTTAATGCCCATCTTGGTCAAATAGTCTGTGACAAGATCGGAGTTGTGGACTGGTGCATTGTCCTGCTCGAAATGCCACTGATCCGATTTGAAGAGTGCTGGCCTCTTCCAATGGAATTTCTTCCTGAACTCTCTT
The DNA here is from genome assembly GCA_963585895.1 of Sepioteuthis lessoniana. Classification (NCBI taxonomy): domain Eukaryota; kingdom Metazoa; phylum Mollusca; class Cephalopoda; order Myopsida; family Loliginidae; genus Sepioteuthis; species Sepioteuthis lessoniana. The sequence continues at coordinate 105,541,620 of OY757909.1, read as the reverse complement.
AAAACCTCAACATAGTAACCCTAACCCTAACCCTTAGGCCAATCAACTCTGATGTATTGACTTCCTTACTCCTCCCACACCTCTCATCATCCCTCACAGACTCCGTGCCTTCCTTGAATCTCTTATGCCACTCAAAAACTGATGCTCGCTTCATGCAAGATGGTCGAAAAGCAATCTGAAGCATTCCATACGTTCCTGTAGCATTTTTTCCAAGTTTAAAACAGACTTTTATTGCAAATCGTCTTCTAAAGTGTCCTCACGTCCAGATTGCATTTTTGAATATCACCAGCTGTGACAATCAGGCTTTAATAGGGTGCTGTATTTGTTCATTTGAACCTGAAATCATAAAAATTGGTCAGTCATCTCATAAGATGTATAGCAATAATATACTTAATGTTCAAGAACCTACGACAATTTTAAGGTTTGGTTTGGTTTGTTTGGTTTTATGGCATATCAACTTTTGTAGGTTATTTAACGCCAAATCCATTTTTATGTAAATAATCTGTTCTATTGAAAACAGTTCAGTTTAGCATAAGTACAGTTTAATTGTCAAAAACATTTCCATTTCAAACTATTCAAGCAGTTATATGTAATAATTCAGTTAAGTGTAAATACAGTTTTAACGTCGAAAAACAGTTCTATTGGAAATAATTCAGTTAAGCATAAGCATGCAGTTTAAGTGTAAGTACGGTTTAATTGTCAAAAACGTTTCTATTTCGAGCTATTCAGTTTACTCAATTCATTTTAGCATAAGTATGCTGTTAGTTCTATTTAACCCATAGATAGGGCCCTATCAGATGCTACCACTCCGGGCCAGAGTAGACCTGGGAGCGATAGCAATGAAGGGGTACTCCACATTCCCCAAAGCTCCAGCACTGCTGGAACCTCACCATCAGATTATTTAGTGTCATATCAGGACACTCGTTAGGGGGGTCTTACCCCTCTGCAGAGAAGCAGTCGGTGTATTCTACAGCCCCAGCCGACTGGGCAAGATAATTTTAAATGCCTGTACAAAAAAGTCTCGAAACCTATTGAATGCACCACGTATATATATAAGGCCCATATTTTAAAGTACATTGTACTTTAAAATATGCACCACTCTTATTATTACTCTTCTCTTTGAGAGTTTTTCACATATTATTATTATTCACTCTTTGATTTTTTCACATCAGTTTTAGCTGATGGTTTTTCACTGGTGTTTGAGTGACAGAAAGTCTCCTCAAGTCTCCAGGACTCTTCTCAGTATTCTGGCTGTTCTCAATAATGCTGTAGTTTGGATAGTCTCTACTCTTCCTTTAACCTTCAGTCCCTTTAATAATTCTTTAGTTACTGTACCGAAAGCACCAATAACGATTGGTATAATTGTCACCTTCATGTTCCATAGTTTTTTCAATTCCTTAGCAAGGTCGAGGTACTTATCCCTCTTTTCACTTTCTTTCAGTTTTATTCTGTGGTCAGCCGGGACAGAAAAGTCCACAATTTTGCAAGTTCTGTTTTTTGTTATAGTTGTTGTTGTTGATTATTATAAGGTCGGATCTTCTGACCGAGATTAGGTGATCCGTTTGTATGTCAAAGTCCCATAGGTGTTTATGTGTCATTCTCGAGGACAGGTGCTGGGTTTTGCATATACCATTTGTTCGTAAGGTCAAATTTAAATTTCTTTCACATCTCCCCGTGGATCACCTTGCCAACCCAGTCGTGTCTAGACTTATATTCCTTCTGCGCTAACTTGCTGCATTCGCTTATCATGTGAATGATGGTTTTGTCTCTATCACCACATAACTTACTCTTGCTATTTTGTTGCTTCTTATCTATTATCATTTTTATCATTTTATTATTATTTTATTATATTATTTTATATCATTTTTATATTCTATATCGTTTTATAATATCATTATTATATTATTATCATTATTATTTCATAAGAAAAATATGAGTTGTGATATAGCGAAACAGTCTATCTGTGGATGACAATATATACGCTTCCCTCTCGGTGAAGAAATTGACGCCTGCCACCCGCGTAATGCAAAGCTCTTCTAACGAATTGAACACTTCGGTATCCGATAGCGCAAAATGTAAACCAACGAAAGCTAATGCAAAATACGTTATAATTCCCGAGCTGACGGGGGTCGCCAGAGCGGTAAGATAATAAGTCTAGCGTAGAGTTAGGCAGATTTCGATCCCAGCTTGAAGTGCCCTGCGTGTCTAGCCTCACAGAAGAGTTGTGATACAACGAAACAGTCTGTGTATGACAATATACACACACACACACACACACACACACACACACACACACACACACACATATATATATATATATATAGTGACTTCCACTTGTTTACAAATGATGTCCATCTCGATCTGCTAAAAGTACTCTGTGAGTGCATGTAACTCTTCAAACCAAATATCTCCTGTCAATCTCTGTCGCATATGGTACAAACAAGATAGCTGTCTCTGTCGTTAGCATTATCCCCGTACACTCTCATATGGCTTCTCAAACCTATTGAAGCCCCACATACTTTGCTAAATAAAGGAAACGAGTTAACTTTTGGATGCTGTGGAAGGACTTATGTAAAACGTCTCAGCGATTGTTTGCACTCGTGTTATCTCATATGACTAACAAGTCCAGTTATGTACAAACAGAACCTACTACTGACGCTACAAACATGTTTCTGCTGAAGTGTCAGGGACCGAGATCAAATCTTGCTTCCGAAGTGCGCGTTTCAACCTGGCGTGTTCGATTCTCCGTGCTTCCAACGCTTTAAGGCAGTCATGCACCATTTTTCCAAGTTGGTCGATTTACTATCATCTGCTCCCAGTCACCAAATTCAAAAACTCACGACTCAGATTTTACAAGTATAAAAATAAATACGTATAATAAATGCAATGTTTAATCTTTAAATATATAATGCTAATAGTATCTGCATGGTTATTTACTAAGCTTCATGTAGTCGTGGCACGTTGCCAAAAGTATTGGACTCCTACTGAGAATTGAACTCATCAACTATGGTTTGCGAATCTAGCTTGCTAAACATTGCACCACGTGGTGTAATGGTTAGCAACCTCAATTCGCTCTATATATATATGTGTGTGTGTGTGTGTGTGTGTGTTCTAGTATAAAATAAGGCTCAATCAGAAGCAAAATTACTCAATAGATATTTATCACGTGACTAAGTATGTCAACCATGAAATAGTCACGTGACTTAAAAAAGGATACATATTTGTTCTGTTGAACCTAACAAAAGCAAGGCCGTTGAATACTAACTAGCTCAATAGAGGATCGACAACGTGAAACTGAGTCGTGAGTTGTATCTTATTTTTTCATCATTTTATTCTTTAAATATACTGTGATATTGCTATGAATTTTTGTGCACAGAAAACAGTAAAAAATTTTACGAATGAGAAACACATTTACCGTTAAATTTTAATGATTGGGTGATTGATTGATTTTAACCCGTCTGGGATATTTTATACTCGTGTTGTATACTCACATAATAAATATGCATATATACACATATACATGCAGAATACATTTTGACGCAATAATAAAGACGAGCGAAGACTTCTTTAAAAAAATATACCTCTCACTTTATTTGAAAGGGTTCGAAAAGGGTTACTCAAGGTTTTACAGTAAGAGGGAGTTGGAGACCGAACAGAACTGCCACATATTGACCCCTACTCTTATGGCCATCAGTGTTTCTTTCCCGTTCTCCTGATGTTGCTCAACCGGAGGCCTGGGGGCCCACTCCGCTGGGTGCTGGCTTTCTCTACCACATCTTGTCACCAACGGGTCTGGTCTCCAAACTAACTGACTTCCTGTCTTCACCGAGTTATATAACAGTTCAATCGCCCACTCAATATCTCCCCATAACTGGCCATCGGGATGTGTCACTTCTGCTGTCCTTGGAATGGCATGTTTGATTGTCATCGAGCGGAAATAACTGTCATGCAGTTCACAGGTTACTCTCTTCTAGTGCATCAGTCTGACTGTACAATGGGATTTTACCTTGTCCCATATTGTCAGCCAAGGCCGCCTACGCCAATGGAATATGCAACTTCCGCGTCTTTGGAATGGCATGTTTGGCCGGGTCGAAGGTCAATATACAACACTCAGAGGTTAGCAAATTGAGTACATTGAACGTTAATATCAACATGTTTTGTGTAGTTTTTTAAGAGATTTTTGCTCACGGTTAAATAATATCAAGTATTCAGATAAAGTCCTGTGATTAATGGGAATGAAGAGGTACTCCATACTTACCGGAGCTCAAGAAATGGAGCCTCACCAACAAACTGAGGACACCGGCTTTTTCCACGGGGGGATATTACCCCTCCGCTGAAGATACAAGCAACGTATATTAAATCCCGACGAAAGGCCAATTGAATTTTAATCATAAGTATATATATATATATCGTGTCCATACTATCATATGGATGCACCACGTGAACGCTGACAAAGCGTATTGAGAAAAAGCTTGCAGACAATTGTACAAGAATGCTACGAGCTATATTGAACAAATCCTGGAAGCAGCATCCCATAAAACAGCAGCTGTACGGCCACCTACCTCCCATCTCAAAAACCATCCAAATTAGATGATCAAGACATTCAGGACACAGCTGGAGAAGTAAGGACGAACTCATAAGCAACTTTCTACTATGAACCCCTTTCACACGAACGAGCAAGTGTTGGACGACCAGCTAGAACTTATCTACAACAGCTCGGTAAGGACACAGAATGTAGCCTGGAGAACCTACCGAGAGCGATGGGTGATAGAGAGGAATGGCGAGAGAAACCCGTGCTTGTGGCATGAGCTAATGATGATAATGATGATATGAATATGGTTTGAATAAAAGTCAGAGAAGCAAGGAAGAACTCATGAGTGACGTACCCCGATGGACCCCTTCACACGGACGTGCTAGTGTTGGCCGACCAATAAGAACTTACCTACAACAACTGTGTATAGACACAGGATGTAGTCTAGAAGACCTCCCGGAAGCGATGAATGATAGGGAAGAATGGTGAGAGAAAGAGAGGGAAATCCGTGCTCGCGGTACGACATGATGATTATGATATATATATTGCCATCTAATGGTCTGATATCATATCCAAGACACTCTGAAGACGGGTAAGACCTTCCTAACAAGTATCCTGGATATGATATTAAACTCCAGGTGGGCGAGCTGCAACCTCTGTCCCCTATGTATAGCACTAGACCTTGGTGTCTAGATTAAGCTATAACCCGGCATACGTGCCCGGATCCAGATTTGGATTCGTAAAACTGCTTGGCTCATTAGACCCACATTGCACTTAGTGGGTCGATGAGCACCATAGACCAGGAGGGTTCGAGTCTCGGCTTGTGCCCAACCTTTCCCTCCCCTAAATCCCCACTATAATCATTGACCTTTTGTTAGGTCCTGTCTGGTGTGAGGTAGCGACAAATATACATATATATATATCATAATCATCATGTCGTACATGTATACATATATATATATATATATATATATATATATATATATATATATATATAGTGTTTTAAAAATAATGCCATTTGAGATTAATATGATGTTCAAACGAATTGTTATCATTTCGTATTCTAATAATTTGACCGATTCTCGTTAACAGCACGTGTAGAAACAACTAAGAATTCTATGAGTTTAAACACCTTTTTTTTTCCAGTTAATAGCATTTCAATAGCCGAAAAGAAAAAAAATATAAAAACATTAAAAATGGAATATCTATTTGTTTCTACACATGCTGTTAAAATCTGAGATCATTTCAATGAAAATTGGTCGATTTTTTTAAATTACGAAATGATATCGTTTTTCTGAAACACCCTATATATATATATATATATATATAAGTGCAGCAGTAAAACAAAAATCACAATGCTGTTAAACATAACCAACCTCTCGTCTCTCTAAGCACCCACCCACCCAAAAAAAAGTATTTGTTTTCTTATGCAGCAAGACTTTAACCTTGGATAGAAATCCATGAAAGCAAAAGAAAGTAAAAGAAAGCAAAACTTTAACTCCAAAGTTTTTGCCTCAAGTCACGTCTTAATATAACATCGTTTTGTATCGCAAGATGTGTGCTACTTGTAAGAGGTTATATCGGGGGAGGGGAAAATTTTTGGATGTTATGTTTTGGGTTTTTTATCATTTTTTTTTTATTTCTCTTCAACTGATTTATACGGAAATTTCTTCGTTTAATATTACAAAAATAGATCCTATGCACCAGTGAAAAATAAAAGCTTGAGAAATCTAAATTTATTGCCATGGATTTATGTTCGGCTTAGGCAAGCAAAATATCGATGTAAGTCGGAGATAACGGCAGAGTCATCGAGAGAAATGAGGAAGAGAGAGAGAGAGAGAGACAAAGAGATAGAAGAAAAAACTTAAACTATAGTAAATGATAGGATAAACTTTTTTTAGCTTTGATTTTTTTTTTTTAAGTATATACAACGAAATTGCTTAGGTAGGTAGAAGTAGACCCAATGTTTTCAAAACCATCAATAAATTCTATACATTCAAATCCTTATTATTTATTATAATATTATATGCGGAATTAATGAAGATTATATATATATATATATATATATATATATATATATAATCAACCTCTTCCGCGCGAGCAAAGCCCAGCCGGTTGGTGCTGGAGTTTAATATAATATCCAGGATACTTGTTATGGAGCTCTTACTCGTCTTCAGAGTGTCCTGGATATGATATCAAACCATCTGATGGCAAGTTTCCTGGGAGGTTTGGAGAATGTGGAGTAACCTTTCATTGTATTGCTCCTAGGTCTACTCTGACCCACAGAGGTAGCACCTGGTGGGGTTCTATCTATGAGTCAAATAGAACAAACTGTGCACAAACAAATAACTGATTTTAAATCGTGACTCTTAAATAGCCATACGGAAAACCATTAAATAGTGTGCAAAACAGAGTTCAGGCACGTTTAAAAATGTTTTCTACAAAATGTATTTCCAAATCATATTTATATTTAGTATGTACGTGTAAACAGGATTTAGTATTAAATAACCTACAACGGTTGATATGCCATAAAACCCAACTAAACCAAATCTTACATATTTAATATATATGTATAAAGATGATTTGGCATTAAATAACCTACAATGGTTGATATGCCATAAAACCCAACCAAACCAAATCATATATGTATCTAATATATATGTATAAAGAGGATTAGGGATTAAATAACCTACAATGGTTGATATGCCATAAAACCCAACCTCAACAAACCAAACTAATCCACACGAGTTGGATGTGACACAAGGTCAATTTTATACGGAGTTTACCACGTTCGAATTCAGAGTTTTCCTTCATAACCGGTTGCTATACAGTCTACTTTTTTATATACCTATAGGGAGAATAGTTGGATACATACCTTTCCCAAAGGTATTAGTGCAATGAGAAATGCAATCAGCTTCATCCCTGATTTGAACTCGTATCGCCGTGTCCATTTCCTACGACAATAACCATTACACCATGAGTGCCTCTACAAATCAATCATAAATAATAGCCATACATTTTCTTCATATAAATTATAATCTGAACGTCCAACGAAAGCATTTAAGGGCACAAATCATAAGCTCTTTTGTTATACTGTTCAAATGTATCAAGAAATGAACAAGGAATGAAACATTCAAATTTTTTTTTAAATAGTTTTCTTACAATTCAATATATTCCAGTGAGTTTTACCTTAGTCGATACACCTCGGTAACTCCTTCTTTGATATGATATGAAACTACAGCGTTGTAGTACTTTTAATATTCTCTTCATTCTGAAATCTTTACCATTAAGATGAATTTTCAGTTTTGGAAAAAAGAAAGGGATGCAAAGTGTTCGGTCTTGAAAGTATCGAGGGTTAGATATTATCCCATTATTATATAAGCTTCCTCAGATGTACACAAGTCTTCATTTTTAATCATTGATTTTAGATTTAAGTTTATTTCAAATTAAAGTTTTTGGCCCGATTTTGTTTATCCCAGCTCGTATAAGTCACGGACCATTTGCGTGTTTATTTTGGCACACATTGTATAACACATTTTGTTGAGGCGCATGTGATATAATAGTTGTCGTTTTGTTAAGGGGCAAGTGATATAACAGTAGTCATTTTGTTGAGGCACATGTGATATAACAGTAGTCGTTTTGTTGAGGCACATGTGATATAACAGTAGTCGTTTTGTTGAGGCACATGGGATATAACAGTAGTCGTTTTGTTAAGGCGCGTGTGATATAACAGTAGTCGTTTTTTTCAGACGCATGTGATATAACAGTAGTCGTTTTTTTGTTAAGGCACATGTCATATAACAGTAGGCGTTTTATTGAGGCGCATGTGATATAACAGTAGGCGTTTTGTTGAGGCGCATGTGATATAACAGTAGGCGTTTTGTTGAGGCGCATGTGATATAACAGTAGGCGTTTTGTCAAGGCACATGTGATATAACAGTAGTCGTTTTGTTGAGGCACAATTGCCGAATTCAAATCCTGGATAAAGCTTTTTACTTCGTGGTAATTGCTGTAGGAAAGGCATGAATCTACCTGTTCCCACCAGCTATATGTAAATAATCGAGTAGTCTATGTTCTTGGTAAGACAATCAATTAAATGGAAAGAAAACTGACCTTGTCTCGCATCCAGCTCGTTGTGGAGGAGTTTGGTAAACAAATTTATTGTAGAACTCACATGATTAGATAAAGTCTTTGTTTTTCCTTAAATGGAATATAATTTCAAAGAAAGTGACGACTGATAGCCAATTTCGTATTGAGAGACAAGTTTGAGAAATCTAAATTTATTGCCATGGATCTAGATTTGGCTTTGGCAAACAAAATATCGATCTATGTCACAAATAACGACAGGAAAAAAGAAAATAAATTTAAAAAAAGAAAAGAACAAAAGCAAAAAATGCATAGGGTTTTCAATTCGATTTTTAATCAACTTACTCAGGCGGACGAATAAGGTTAGGAGAAGTAAACAAGCTGTTTTCACCAATAACAATTCATTCCAAAACATTTAATTATATACAATACGTTAATTAAACCAGTGATATTTTGCCAGATTGCTACACAAGGTCGGCGATTTGTTTGTTTGATACTTCTAACCACTTCTACAGAGGGGAGGTGTCGCTGGGGGAGAATGAGTCGACAATCTACTGTTTTTCCTCTCTGTTTTCTTCAGTAAGTGTGTAGATTCTTATTAGCACGGTGCCTTTTGTTGTGCTTTTTTTGGGGGGGAGAGTGGGTTCTTCTAGACAAGTTGCCTTACTATGGCTAAAGAGCCTCGTCTATTATGTATCCTTTGCTAAGGATGGAGAAGAGAAGGGTTCATGCCTTTCCCAAGGGCATTAGTGTGAAGCGAAACGCAAATAGTCGCATCTAGGATTCGAACTCCGTTTTATCTATAATTTCTTTTATTCATTTCTAAGATTTTCCCTGGAGTTGTTCTTTTTAAACCTCTTTCAGTTTTCGTTAACGTTTGTCTTGGTTTTGTTTGGTTTGGTTTGGTTTTATGGCATATCAACCATTGTAGGTTATTTAATGCCAAATCCGTGTTTATACATATAAAAGTAAAGTTGGCGACCGTAGTTGAGGACAACCATAAGGCTCCCTTTTCAATTGCTACTACACCGAGGTGCTACTCCTTTCCCTGGACTACTCCACTTTACCCTTAATACGTTCCTTATTGTTGTGGGAACCTTACCCATCTTACTATAATAGACTCTTCTCACCGTTATTAGTACAGAGATTTCGGTGCCAGAAGGGCAGATCACTATCGGTGTTATACGAACAGTACGAGACTTCTTACCTTTTCTATGTAACTTTATCTTTCTTGTGTAATATAATCTGTTATCTAATATCCGTGTTTGCGTTTTCATTAGTGACCCCTTCCGGGGCCACAACACTTATATCGCTGAGTGTTAAGCAAAGAGGTATCAAGTACCATTTTTAAAGTCTTTGGTATGACCCAAGTCTCCTGGACCATTGGCGAACACTCTACCCGCTAGGCCAATGAGCCAGTTTTATTTTTTTATACATATAAACAGTTCTATTGCAAGCAATTCAATTTAGCATAAGTACATAGTTTACTTTTCAAAAACAATTCTATTTCAAACAATTCAGTTTAGCATATGTGTACTGTTCAGTTCTATTTAACCCATAGATAGGACCTTATCAGATGCTACCACTCCAAGCCAGAGTGGACCATAGATAGGTAAAGCAATAGTTTGATTCATGCCTTTCTCAAGGATATTAGCGTTACGGAAAATGCAAACAGCCTTATCCAGAAAATCCGCCGAACATCTACGCACGACATACGGGAACACAGAACAGCTGTTTCGACCTTATTAGGTCTCATTAGCAGTGTATACCGTAATCTCTGTGGTTGCTCCAATCTATGGTCGCTGGTTCGATCTCCAGTGGTGGAGATTACGTTATACACTGCTAATGAGATCTAATAAGGTCGAAACAGCTGTTCAGTGTTCCCGTATGTCGTGCGTAGGTGTTCGGCGGATTTTCTGGTCGTGGTAATTCCATTCAGCCTTATCCAGGTTTCGAACTCGTGTTGCCGGGTCTATTTCCCTCGTTGATAACATTTGTACCACGAAAACCACTTACACAGCACGCGATTCTTTGTCATTTTTTATTATGAATTTTCTTAAAATATTATTTACAAAGCTGAGTCACACAGTGAGCATCGAACTCACAGCAATAAGAATAAACGCCGAGAGTTGTTCGCTACCTACTATTCCACAGCGAGGTATCTTTTTTTAAGCCAATGTCGATTTGATATACAAATGGGAAGTGCAGTGATAGAAACCAGACGTTGATCTTGTTTCTCCATATACTGTACGATACTATATTTACGTAAGTCATATCCCGGTCTCTATAACAACAAGATAAAGTTCCAATTGATTACGGGTGTGGAAAAAAAAATCTTGCCATTAATCAAATGTTTTAATTACATGTCTATTTCGATCCAATGGTTCGTATGAAGGAACCTCCTTATTATAATTCAGACATGTTAAGCATTCATTTATATAGACACGGAAATCCATTCACCGGTCTCTTCTACCGCCAACAGTAAACAACGGAAGCGGAGAGTCACCGGAAATACAAACACTAATTATATTCAGTATTCAATATCTATGTATGTACTAGATACATCTACAATTGTTGTTATTTCAAAGTTCATTCAATTATCACACACACACACACACATACACACACACACACATATATATATATATATATATATATATATATATATATATATATCAAGTGTAAAATAGTAATGAAACAGAATAAAAACTCACGATTCACAGTTTTACGTTGTCAATCCTTTGGTGAGCTCGTATTCAAGACACACTAAATACCAGCACACCGGAGGATCGACAACATAAAACTCTGAGTCGTGAGTTTTATCCTGTTTTATTTTTATCTAATTTTATACTTAACACTTTTAGCGTTAATTCTTAAACGTCATTATATACATATATATATATAGAGAGAGAGAGAGAGAGAGAGAGAAGTTGAATAACTAGGTAATCCAAAAAGAAGAATTTAATGTAAAAAAAAGTCCACATTCTAACGTTTTAACGATGTTGAATAACCGAGGGATGTTTAATAAAATACAAAAAAGGAGGAAATATTATTTATATAAGGAAAGGAGGTAACCGTTTAATCAATAAATCAGCGTTCGTATTTAAAAATATTTCATGTGACCGTTTAAGACAATGCTGTAGAACAAATAGAATCATCAGGAGCGATATCGACTTAGAAGGAGAAAGAATAAGAAGGAAGAAAAGGAAGGAAGAGAAAAGAAGAAACTGAAGAATGGGAGATAAGGAGATAGAAGAGAGAAGCGGAGGAATGTGGGGAAAGAGAGGAGGGGAGGAAATATATATATAAGAAATAGAGATAGAGACAGAAATGACCACAAGTGATAAAAAAAATAAGAATATTTCTTTATAGTTATTTATTTTTTGATTGTTCATCTTTTTTGGGGGGAAGGGGGCTCATTTTTCCGTATCAACTCTTTTAAAAATATTTTTTAAAATGTTGATACGTTATAAAGGAAGAGCCGAAAAAACGAATTGTTAACGAAGCATATCCATTAGGTGAATGAAAATTATTTTTTGGTATTGAAGTGTTTTCAACAGATCATTATATGATCTCTGCTATTGTAAACATCTGGTTGTGGGTCTCTATTCAAAAGATATTTGCAAAGTCTCCTTAATTGTTATAGTCCGATATTTTAACTTAATATTTATCTATTTAGGTGTTTATATGTCAACCCATTCCTGTCCATCCTATTTCAAAGCAATGCCAACCATGTGCATTACACACACACACACACACACACACACATATATATATATATATATATATATATGAAAAAGTACAAAGATGAGAAAACACAATGTCTTCAAAGGATGATTTTATTCATAGAATCATTTTCCAATGTTATACGTTTCGGTTTTTCGACCTTCATCTGGGTACTATTTACCAACCCCTCCGCTCGGGCAGGATATGACACAAGGTCAATTTTTTAAGCGGGGTTTAACAGGTTTGAATTCAGAGTTTTCCTTCTCCTAGGCTGAAGAACCTAGTCCGTCCTACTATTTACCCATAGCTGGAGGGAGAATAAGGGGGTTCATACCTTTCCCAAGGGTATTTGCCCGAAAGTGAACATAATAGCGCGACTGGAGTACGAACTCGCGTACTACGATTCCGCAGTTCATCGCTTTAACCATAACACCACGAGGACACCCCAGGGTGTATGAGTTATTAAATGAAACGAAAAGAATGAGAAAGTTTTAAAACATTTTATTTCAAATCTGCGTAATATAATTACCGTTCCAAAATTTGTTTATAAAAAATCCATATAACACCAGTCTATCTATCTATCTATCTATGAGTTATTATGTTATTTTGTTCATATCTGCCAGTTAAAAACATTCTATCCGTCTTTATCGGGGTAAGTCTTCTTTCTATCTCTGTAATCTGTTTATCTTGTGTCTATCTAAATCACGACCAACTTGTATTTACTAGTGATCTAAATATATATAAACGATGACAACAAATTATTCGAGGGATTTTGTAACTTTTCAGGACCAATCTGACCAATGATTAGACAAATTGAAAAAAAAACCGGTCTCTAACAAGATTCAAAATTTTCCGGCGTTTTTTATTTTGTATATAAACTAATATCTTAGAATCTTTAAAACTAAAGTTGTGATTAGTTTCTAAATTGTTTGACCAAACCTTTATTTACGTTTCCTCTTTTTAAATCTCTTGTGTGCTCGTAAATTCATTTATTGAAAATAAGAGAAGATTAACTCAAATCTGTTTTATTTAAAATATTTTGGTTTCATTGTTTACGAGATAGAAAGAAGGCTTACACTTGGAGAGACAGAATTGTTATGGAGTGTTTATAATTGGTAGATATGAACTAAGTAATATAAATATTTAGATAGATAGATAGATAGATAGATAGATTTTTTATTAATAAATTTCGGAAATCTGTTTAATGTATTACATCAAACAGATTTGAAACAAAACGCTAACAGCTGAAATAAAATGTTTTAAATCTTCCTCATATTTTTCGTTTCTTTTAATAACTCACACGCCCTGATGAAAGTCTAAAAACCGAAACGTTTAACGTTATCTGTGTACATTTTCATACTGTTGGATTTATTTCCAGTTTTTCCAATATATATATATATATATATATATATATATATATATATATATATATATATATATATATCGGTTTTGGTTTCTTTGTTTAATAGCATATCAACCTTCATGCATTATTTGATGCCAAAACCAGACTAATAATCATGTGCATGAAATTATATGCTTATAAATCCGCCTGACATTTGAGACCAACCTTTCAAATTATTCAATATTATACAGACTCCATCGTTGACTCAATAAATAATGCCTTTTTGTTGTAACACAAATTCAGCGAAACGAAACGGGAATAATAAGAAGCAATCAATCTTATTAAAGCTGAGATTCATTATAAGTTAATTTGCCTCCACAGAAATTTATGGTCGAAGTAAAAAGAGGCCAACTGAGTTGGCTACTCATTTCTTCCGGTGCCAGATATCAATGTTCCTGCCTGGGAAAAAGCCAAGCTCTCTAATGTTAATTCACAAGTCAATTAAGTATAATAAAAATGGGGGGGGCATTTCGGGTGGTGTAATGGTTAGCAAGCTAGACTAACTAACCTTCATAAGTTCGATTCTCATTGGGTGCACCATTCCTACGGTCTTGTGCCGCATCTGAGCAAATAAAAGCTTAGAAAATTACAAAGTTCGACAAAAATTTCCCAGGATAACAGTTAGCATGGTCTCGTGGTGTAATGGTTATCATCGTAGGAAATGGACACGGCGACACGAGTTCAAATCCTTGACGAGGCTGATTGCATTTCACATAGCACTAATACCCTTGGGAGAGGTATGAATCCAATTATTCTCCCTCCAGATATGGGTAAATAGTAGGGCAGACTGATTTCTTCAGCCTTGGTGAGGCAACTAGTCTAGGAGAAGGAAAATTCTGAATTCAAACCTGTTAAACTCAGCTTAAAAATTGACCTTGTGTCATATCCTGTCCAAGCGGAGGGGTTGGTAAATATGGTTAGCATGGTCTCTGCTACAATAAGCTTTGTACTATAAACAGGAATAACTCTAAATGCTGGAGTAATTTTGATTGGTTGGTTGGTTGGTTGGTTGGTCGGTTGGGTGATTAGGTTTTTTGGTATGTTAACTCTCGCTGGCTTATTTAATGTCGAAGTCAATATTTTCTGCTCTTATATGGCATCAAATCACTAATTATAATTATTTGTAAACGTTTATAGCTCCAAGTAATTATTCTTGAAACAGTTAATTTGCACGGTGATATAATTTCCCAATATTCCCATCTAATACAAATAATTTTCCAACAGTTATATTGTTTCCTAGTATCCTTTTTTTATATTGATAATTTTAGCATACCTATATGGTTTCAAGTATTCCTGTGTAATACTAATAATTTTCTGTCAGTGATATGTTTCAACTATTCCAATCTAATATTAATATTTTTTAAGTTATATAGTTTAAAGCATTTCAAGTAATTATATGACTTCAAGTAACTAATAATGATAATAATAACAGATACCTAGACCAAGCAAAAGTGACAGTGATACCAATTTTTATTGGTATACTAAGTACAGTCACCAAAAGTTTGGTACAGGGACTGGAGGACTTGTAAATAAGAGAACAAGTGGAGACCATCCAAACTACAACATTATTAAGATCGGCCAGAATACTGAGAAGAGTCCCGGAAATTTGAGGAGACTTGCTGTCACTCAAACTCCAATGAGAAACCATCAGCTAACGTTAGTGTGAAAAACACTCAAATGAATAAAATAGTAATAATCCAAAGTGAAAAATTATCGTTTCAAGTAACTATTCTTAATGCGTATAGTTTTCACTTACTCGGTTTCAAGTATCCCTATTTAAAACAACAAATTTTCACACTGTCATATGGTTTCAAGTAATTCTATCAAATACAAATAATTTTCAAGCAGCTCAGTTTCACCCTAAGATGGGATCCGAACAGGTACTCTCACTCCGAATCAGAATGGGCATGGGAGTAATTGTTATATAGTCGTGATGAATGAAGAATGATGGACCATAATGAAAAGGCATAATACTTTCTTTACAAAAATATATACGTCTCTCTTTATTTCTCTCGTAAGGGTCAAAGTGGGCTGTAGACGTGTGGGGGAGAGACTGGGAAACGAAGGACTATAGACGCAGACTCGAAGGCAGACTGCTATATTGACCTTTTCTTAACTCACGTTGTGATTCCATATTCAGGCCCTTATATCACAGCTCCTTTGACAGAAGGTTCTCAACCGGTGTCCGCTGTGGGTCGCTTCCCCAACTACCACTAGCACGGATGGCACCCAGCGCAGCTGACCGTCAACTCTGTGACTGCATGACTCCGTGACTGGCTGTTACTCGGTGGATACCTGTGTATATATAATTTCATAACTCCAATTCGTTCTTCCGGTTGTCCTTCAGGCTGTCAACCGACTTGAGCTACTTCCGCTTGTTTACACAGTCGAAATATCCTGTTTTAAAAATTTCTAACTGACGGCTCTGTTAGAAGTCAATAGGCAACATAATGCCAATAGAGGGATACTCTCCCCTATTTTTGAACTGGTATCTCACCACCGGGTGTAGTTTAGTGTCGTATCCAGGATATTCTTTTTTCTTTTTGAGGAGGAGGTCTTCCCCCACTGTAGGGGATATAAGTAAGTAGTAAAGTTGGCGACTGTCGTCGAGGCTGACCCAAAGCCTCCCTTTTCAGTAGCTACTACACCGAATGGGGGGAGAGCGATACTCCTTTCCCTGGATTGCTCCACTTTACTCTTGATCCGAATCTGAGTGTTAAGTAAGGAGGTATCAAGTACCATTTTTAAGTCTTTGGAATGACTCGACCTGGGATTGAACCTCGGTCTCCCGGACCATTGGTGAACACTCTACCCGCGAGGCCAATGAGCCGGTATAGTCGGGTTATTCTAGGAACTGCTAAGACTGAAAAATATTTTTCAGGGCCAAAATTTATTAATGCAATTAAAAATTACGAAATGTACAGACTTGAAGATTATTGAAGTCCCACATATTTTTTGTTTGTTTTGTTTTAATTAAATGAAACTACTTAGTTGCTTGTTCAAGCCTGTTCAAATTCTACCCCGATTTACAGTACCCTCATCATTCATCATTAAGACATGCCAACAGCATGGATACCTTTGACTTTGTCTCGCCATCCGTCCCTCAGCATTGACTTGCAAGTCTTACTTGGAAGATTTGTGAGATGGGAAGAAAGTGGCCATACAATGGCTGTTTTGTAGGATGCTGCTCCCAGGATTCGTTCATAACAGCAGACAGTAATCTTGTGTTTCTCCCATGTAGCTTTTTCTGTTTCATTAGAGTTCAAGTGGTGCAACTATACAGTTATACTAACATGTCAAAGAGATAAAATTTCCGTATGGTCGAAACCCTGTCAATAGCAGTCCCCGCCTTACCAATGACATTGCTTTCAGTAGATGAGATATTTCTTCCCAGGTATATGAAGCAGTCACATGGTACTAGTTTGAGACTTTTGTAAATCTAAAATGATGTGGAAGAGATATCTTATAAATAAAAATGAATCTTTCCTCAATCGACCAAAAAAGGAAAGGAAACATCGAAATAAACGTGAGTGAAGTTACGAGATACAAAGTGTTTGTCGTTTACTTCCTGCCATCAGTGCCAAGTGACAACTTTCAAGACCCCAAAATGTAACAACGTCCGTGGAAATGTTATGGCATATCTTATCCAAATGTACCCACGCCTTAATATATATTTATATATACTCTCACTTTGGAGAAAAAAATCATTATTAAATAAAATAGGCAGTAGATTCTACTTTCAAATAAAGCTTTGACTGTTTTACATCACTGTTTTTGTCTATTTACTGAATAATTTGCAAAAAAATAAACTGCAAAGCGGAAAGACTCTCCCGCCCTAGTGGTGTCTTGGGTATGACACTAAACTGCATCTGATGATGAGGCTCCAGTTCAGGAGATTTAAGGAGTGTGGAGTATCTTTTCATTGCTATTACTCCCAGACAAACACTGACCTGGAGTGGTAGAGCCTTTTAGGGTCCCATCTATGTGTCAAATAGATCTTTTCCATTACTCTCATTTCCACTGTGACCCAGAATTGTTGTACCAATTAAGATCCCGTCAATGGGTTAAATCATCATCACGTCATGACGCCTGCACGAATATCCCTAACCCTCTCTCGCCACTTCTCCCTTTCGTTCATTGCCTCTGGCAGGTCTTCACGGCTACATCCCGTATCCTCACAGAGCTGCTGTATGTATGTTCGAGCTGATCGTCCTGCTTTTGCTCGGCCATATGTGGGGGTCCATAGGAGTACATCACTTATGAGCTCGTCCCTATTTCTCCAGCAGTGTCCTGCATGTCTGGTTCGTCTAATTTGGATAGTTTTCGTGATGGGAGGCAGGTGGCGGTATAGTTAGTGCCTTGTGGGGTGTTGCTGCCAGGACTTGTTCAATATTGCTCGCAACATTCTTGTGTATTGGCCGTCTGGCTTCTTCTCCGGCCGTTACCAGTTTAAAAATTATTCGCAATCGATAGGAATTCCTGATACCATATAACTGTTTATTGTTTCTGTTTAGAATTGTTAGTTGAAATTATAAACGTTTACAAAAGACTTGAAACCATATAACTGTGCAAATAAATGATTATTATCAATTGGAAATGATTACTAGAATCCATATAATTATAACTGTGTACAAACCCCTAAAGAAATAGCAACATAAGAAATAATTACTCGAATCCATATAATTATAACTGTGTAAAAACCCCTAAAGAAATAACAACATAAGAAATAATTACTCGAATCCATATAATTATAACTGTGTACAAACCCCTAAAGAAATAGCAACATAAGAAATAATTACTCGAATCCATATAATTATAACTGTGTACAAACCCCTAAAGAAATAGCAACATAAGAAATAATTACTCGAATCCATATAATTATAACTGTGTACAAACCCCTAAAGAAATAACAACATAAGAAATAATTACTCGAATCCATATAATTATAACTGTGTAAAAACCCCTAAAGAAATAACAACATAAGAAATAATTACTCGAATCCATATAATTATAACTGTGTACAAACCCCTAAAGAAATAGCAACATAAGAAATAATTACTCGAATCCATATAATTATAACTGTGTACAAACCCCTAAAGAAATAGCAACATAAGAAATAATTACTCGAATCCATATAATTATAACTGTGTACAAACCCCTAAAGAAATAGCAACATAAGAAATAATTACTCGAATCCATATAATTATAACTGTGTACAAACCCCTAAAGAAATAGCAACATAAGAAATAATTACTCGAATCCATATAATTATAACTGTGTACAAACCCCTAAAGAAATAGCAACATAAGAAATAATTACTCGAATCCATATAATTATAACTGTGTACAAACCCCTAAAGAAATAGCAACATAAGAAATAATTACTCGAATCCATATAATTATAACTGTGTAAAAACCCCTAAAGAAATAACAACATAAGAAATAATTACTCGAATCCATATAATTATAACTGTGTACAAACCCCTAAAGAAATAGCAACATAAGAAATAATTACTCAAATCCATATAATTATAACTGTGTACAAACCCCTAAAGAAATAGCAACATAAGAAATAATTACTCGAATCCATATAATTATAACTGTGTAAAAACCCCTAAAGAAATAACAACATAAGAAATAATTACTCGAATCCATATAATTATAACTGTGTACAAACCCCTAAAGAAATAGCAACATAAGAAATAATTACTCGAATCCATATAATTATAACTGTGTACAAACCCCTAAAGAAATAGCAACATAAGAAATAATTACTCGAATCCATATAATTATAACTGTGTAAAAACCCCTAAAGAAATAACAACATAAGAAATAATTACTCGAATCCATATAATTATAACTGTGTAAAAACCCCTAAAGAAATAACAACATAAGAAATAATTACTCGAATCCATATAATTATAACTGTGTAAAAACTCCTAAAGAAATAACAACATAAGAAATATTTACTAGAATCCATATAATTATAACTGTATAAAAACCCCTAAAGAAATAACGACATAAGAAATAATTACTCGAATCCATATAATTATAAACGTTAGATAAGAAAACTATACAACTTGATATCATAAAACCGTGTAAAATCCTCTCAAGAAGCAAAAAACACAAAAAATGTAAATATAAATCCACAATGAACGCAATTCCCTAACCCCTTGACATAAAATAACTCTAGATGGGTTGACATACCGTCAAAATTAATCGATTAAAAATTATTAATCATTTCAAATCTAAATTTCACCCCACATTGCAGGATAAGTCAGCTAGTGTTAATATATTTAATTGAAAGAGATGATCATAGTTTTATCTTTACAGAAAAAAATATTCACGAGCTTTGAGGACATATAAGTACACATTAGTTCCGGGAGGGGGTCTTTTTTGGGGTTTTTTGGGGGGGTTGTTGTTTTTTTTTGGGGGGGGTATTTTGTTTTGTTTTTTTTTTGTTTTTTTTCTTTTTCGTTTTGTTTTGTTTTTGTTGCTTTGGGAGGGGGGTTCTGAAATTTGGAAATATTTTTTGAATTCAAATTATTTCTAATTTAGTAGAAATTTTTACAAAAAGATGATAAAAAATATTAGAAAAAAAATCACTTGAATTCATGTGAAAATAATGTCGGGAAATTAATGAGAAAATCGTATGAAAATAGTCTCTGTTTTAGATACAATTATAAATAACTACTGTTCGCTTCTTCATACGTAAGGAAATTACATTTAAGCTAATCAAATCTTCGATATATGTCTTTAAAAAGATTCATCAACTTTTAAAACAAAAGCAAATGGCGTCTATTGTTTAAAATCCGCTGAATAGAGCAAATCAATAAATCATTTGAATTGCACCTGGATATATATTGATTTCACAAGAAAATTGCAGATGTGAATTTCAAAGCAAAATCTATTCTATGTACGTCCACATTTTAGATTTAGATATTAAAGAAAGTTAATTAGTATGGAAAGATTTTTTTAAGAAAATATGTGTAGTTATATCAAGGCAATGAATGGATGAAACTCTTTCACCCGTGGAAACGAAAACTTTAAATGGTGTTCATCCTGGCGGCTTTTCTTTTAAACAGTACACTGTTTTGTTTTGTTTTTTTAATTTTCTTATTGCTTTATTACATGACACCCACTTGTGTTGATTAATATAAATAATATTGCAAATAATTATGGACATAAAGAGAAAATTGATAGAGTTGTAGTTTCAACTCCGAAAAGGCAATATTCCACTTGTTCTTATCGGGTTTTTTTTTTCTTTTTTTTTTTCTTTTTTTTTTTTTTTTTCGAAGTCCGCTTTTTGATAAGCCATTTTCTGTTATTTCAAAAAAATATTGACATCAAGTTTGGGCTGTTTTTTTCTGATTAATGGTGGATTATTTAACGCCAAAGCTATGCTTATAGAAAAACAGTATTGGTGCTATTTAACCGATATCTGGGTGAATAAAAAGGGGTCATACTTTTTCCAAGGGTATCAGTCCGAAAGTGAACGTTATAGCACGCCTAAAGTTTAGTGTTGCTTCTTTTGGAAGACAGCCCTGTCGGTTAGGAGAAGGTTGCAGAATACACCGACTGCATCTCGACAGAAAGCTAAGAGACCCCCAACAAGAGTCCTGGATATGACACTAAACAATTTGATGGTGAAGCTCCAGTTCTGGAGCCTTGGGAATGTGGAGTACTCCTTCATTGCTATCGCTCCTCAGTCAACTCTGACCTGGAGTGGTAGCACCTGAGAGAGTCCCATAGAACTGTTTGACATTTAAACTCTATACAAACAATGATGTGCTAAACTGAATTGTTATAAATAGAACTGTTTGATCGTTTAACTGTGTGTAAACAAATGAGTGGTGTTTCAACTGAATTGTGATGTACCATATTCACAATTAACGCTATGTGCGAAATGGACATATAATGTTCATTACTATAGAATATATAAAGAACATAGGAATCTCGGAATTCGAAAACACGTAACGACTTCTTGTTCAGGTACGAAACCTTTTTATTAACTTTGAGTTAATGGTTTCGACGGAAGGAGGAGAGACACAATCTTCTATGCTGTCTTATTCATTTGGCCCCCAACTCGAGCGGCCCCCATAGGGTGCAAGTTCGCCCCGCGCCTGCGAGCTTCAAAAGTCGATCCTTCTCGTTTGGCGTCTAGTACCCGACTCTTTCTCTCTTCAAATTCTCACACAAACCTCTGCGCGCTTCCGGTGCGTGACGTCACCCGCACCCTGTCACCCAGTATCGTCTCGGACTATTATGACATCTGAGTGACACCTCCATCTGCCCGCGTGCACCCGCGTCAACACCTGCTTCAATGTTACACCCAACCAACCCATGTGCTGAGCCGAAAGGTTCTCAGCCTAACTAAACTCAAAGGCATGAACCGAAATCCCTCGGCTATTTTATAACAGTGAGTGATACATAGCAATACTTGGAACCAATTAAGTGTGTACTAACGAATGAATAATGTTGAATACAATTATTAGTGTTGAATCGTAATACTTGAAACTCTTTAACTGTGCGACTAAATTGAATTATTCGTAGTAAATGACAACACTTGTAACCATTTGACAGTGTGCAAATGAATGAATAGTGCTCTATAGAATAATTAGTGTTAAATAGCAATACTTGTAACCATTTCACTGTTTACAAACAAATGATTAATATTGAATAGAATTATAGGTGTTAGATTGCTATACTTTAAACCATTAATTGCGTTGAAACAATAGCAATACGAGCGTGCAAACAAATCATTTCTAACATCAAATTACCAACAAACTATTCACTTACAAATCATATATGTATATCCATTTGAATGTGTGAAAACAAATTACTAATGTTAAATTTTTAGCATTACATAGCAGTACTTAAAAACCATTTAACTGTGGGAAAAAATGACCTCAGGCTCGTTTAAAAATGCTATCAACAAAATGTGTTTACAAATCATATATATTTAATATATATGTATAAAGAGGAATTGGCATTAAATAATCTACAATGGTTGATAAGCATGTCTTGCTCGTCTTACTTGGATGGTTTGTGAGATGGGAGGTAAGTGGCTATACAGCTGCTGTTTTGTAGGGTGTTACTTTCGAGATTTTTTTAAAAAAATAGCAGGCAGGATCCTTGCATCAGGTGGTGCAACTATTTGCATCAAACCAAACCAAACCAAATCTTTTGGAGGGAGGGTCTTACCCCCTCGGCAAGGGGATACAGTTAGCATATTCCAAGCCCCAGTTAGCGTATTCTAAGTTTGTCCGAATCAGATAATTTAATATCTACAAGGGTATGTCAATAATTGTCAACACTTTTGCTATTCAAGAGTGAGTCAAAAGTTTCGCAATATTTTGGTTGTACATGAAGCACAGTTCGTCAAGTTTCTTGCAACAAATGTTTTTGGTTGCTTCTGCGGTGTTACGATTCAGTTCGAACT
Organism: Sepioteuthis lessoniana; assembly: GCA_963585895.1. Classification (NCBI taxonomy): domain Eukaryota; kingdom Metazoa; phylum Mollusca; class Cephalopoda; order Myopsida; family Loliginidae; genus Sepioteuthis; species Sepioteuthis lessoniana. The sequence continues at coordinate 105,518,434 of OY757909.1, read as the reverse complement.
CGTTCCGAATTTAATTTCTATGTTGAACTTTCGTCTGTGCTGCTTTCAAATCATACACGGAATCTAGCAATTCACTACGAGTCAACGCACCAACTATCACAATACCACAAAATCAGTGCCGGGAACTTTTGTGAACACTTATCATGTAAAATAGTGGCTAGAATCTGTTGATAAACGATCTTCTGCAAATGTCACTGCATGCAGACATTATTTGAGTTTAGCTTCAAAACGGGAATTAACTTTCATTTAAAGTTGTGAATAATTAACGAAGTCTGACGGAAAATTTCCAATCTTCATGATGGAAATCCAAACTGTGTTTGAAATTAATTAGAATAAGAAACCGCTAAGACCAGCATTGAGCTGGAATTGTCTATAGGTTCAAAACAAAAGAAATTAATGTAAAAACCGACTTTCCTCAGGTTCATTACTCAGTTTTGAACGTAGGAAAAGCAGTGTTTTTTTCTTAAATGATTTAAATTTCTTCCAAACTATAGCCGTGTCAGCACTATAGTATAGTTGCACCACCTGATGCAAGGATCCTGCCTGCTGTTTTTTAAAAAATCTCGGAAGTAACACCCTACAAAACAGCAGCTGTATAGCCACTTACCTCCCATCTCACAAACCATCCAAGTAAGACGAGCAAGACATGCCGGAAACGGTTGGAGATGTAAGTAAGAATTCATAAGAAACGTTCTCCTATGGACTTCTACACATGGACACACCAGTATTAGCCAAAAACTTACATTCATCAGCAAAAACTTACATTCATCTTGCCCATTCTGCTGGGGCTGTAGAATACACCGACTGAATCTCTGTAGAGGGGTAAGACTCCTCCTCCCAACGAATTTCCAGTATGTCAGTAAACAATCTGATGGTGAGGTTTCAGTAATGCTGGAGCTTTGTGGAATGCAGAGTACTCCTTCATAGTCATCACTCCCTGGTCTACTCTGACCCGGAGTGGTAGTAATTTATAGGGTCCTATCTATGGGTCCAATAGAATTAAAATGCGTACTTATGCTAAACTGATTTGTTTGAAATAGAACTGTTTTGACATGTAAACTGCATACTTATGCTCAACTAAATTGTTTGCTTACGTTAAACTGAATTGTTCGAAATAGAACTGTTTTAACATTTAACTATGTGTAAACAAAACTATACTTTTACTAAACTGAATTGTTTGAATTAGAACGTTTTGAATAAACTGAATTGGTTGAAATAGAAATGTTTTTGATAACTAAACTGTTTACTTATGGTAAACTAAATTGTTTGAAATAGAACTGTTCATTTGTATAAAAATAGATTTGGCATTAAATAACCAATAAATGTTGATATGCCATAAAACCCGATAAACAAACAAAAACTTACATTCATCTGCTCTATACGGACATCGGAAGCTGTCTAGTGGACTGAACAAGAGGGTGGTCGATAGAGATGGACGGTGAGTCAAATGAATACATGCTGTCGGCTCCCCTTGATGTTGATGATGATGATGATGTGCAAATGAGTTTATTTTGTCTTTCCTATTATTTTGTTCAATGTTAGCATATCATGGATATAATCATTAGTATTAGATTGGAATACTTGAAACCATAAAACTTGATATCATACAACTATGAGCAAAAAATTTAGAGAAACAACTGCCCAAAAAATGTAAATATAAATGTATATTGAACCTCTCGGCATGATATAATGTACCGTGGAGGTACCAATGAGACATTCGTACCTTTAGGACCCCCGTTGTAACCCCTATGTGGTAAAAGTGGACAAACGCAAGAAACTCTGTTTAACTACCCAAAGGTTTATTGACTACTTTCACTTGTAAGTAGTCGCCGGGAGAAAGAAAGGGAGTATGGAAACTGAGACAAATACGTCAGCTAGACAAAGATAAGCAACATATCCTGATGAGAAAAAAGAGAGCAGACACAGACCTTGAATTTTTTTTTCCTGGTTCTAACATGCCAGTCCGCTGGGTTTCGTTTAAATCTTTATTTGGCGTATACCCTCAAAAATTGGGGCTCGCAAACTTTGTCTCCTCACGTCTTCATGGCTGTTGTTCAACTGTACGTCTTCACCTTATCACGTCTCGCCGTCAACAGCCCGAAAAAAAAACACGAGCCGTCCCATTTCTTCCGCCTGTCGTGTCGAGACAGAAACATTCGCTTCAGCTGGCTCTGCACATGCGTACCAGATTTTTTTGCGACATCCAGTTTTCCTTAGTCATTTTAACTACAACAATTTCAATTTCCTGTGAGCCGTTCAATTACGTTACAATAACTCTAGATATGTTGACATGCTTAAAATCAATCAAGTAAATATTGATCTTTAATGAGTGGAGCTCAGCTCAGCATCTTCTCTAACACGAAATATTTGAATAGTACTTTGCACGTTTTTTGTCGCATAGGGAGTTTGTCCGAACAAAAGCAAAAGATTTAATATTTACAAGGGTATGTCAATAATTATCAACACTTTTGCTATACTGGCACGAGTCAAAAGATTTAATATCTAGAAAGGTGTGTCAATAATTATCAACACTTTAGCTATACTGGCACGAGTCAAAAGATTTAATATCTACAAGGGTATGTCAATAATTATCAACACTTTGCTATACTGGCACAAGTCAAAAGATTTAATATCTACAAGGGTATGTCAATAATTATCAACACTTTAGCTTTACTTGAACGAGTCAAAAGATTTAATATCTACAAGGCTATATCAATAATTATCAACACTTTTGTATACTGTCACAAGTCAAAGGATTTAATATCTAGAAAGTGTGTCAATAATTATCAACACTTTTGCTATACTGGTACGAGTCAAAAGATTTAATATTTACAAAGGTATATCAATAATTATCAACACTTTTGCTATACTGGCACGTGTCAAAAGATTTAATATCTACAAGGTTATATCAATAATTATCAACACTTTGGTATACTGTCACAAGCCAAAAGATTTAATATCTAGAAAGGTATGTCAATAATTATCAACACTTTTGCAATACTGGCTCGAGTCAAAAGTTTTGCAATAGTTTGGTAGAACATGAGGCACACTTCGACAAGCTTCTTGCAATAAAGGTTTTTGGTTGCTTCCGCGATGTTATGGTTCAATTCGAACTCGTTCCGAATTAAACTACTACGTTACACTTTCATCTGTGCTGCTTTCAAATCACACACGGAATGTAACAATGCACAACGTGTTAGTGCACCAACTACCACAATACCACAAACCACAGCCGTTACCTACCTCGGTTTGAACTGCTTCGGCCATGTTATATACTCGTCGCAAACTAACACTTACAAAAATGACGAAAAACTTTTAACTCACCCTTGTAGCTTTTTTTTTTTTTTTCCTTCGGGTTGATTCCACTGAGTTCTTTTTCATCGGTGTGGATGATTACAAAATCCTCCATATACATTGAACTTAGAAGAAGGATATTTTTAATTAAGGTAAACGCTCTTCTTCATTATTCATTGATTAGAGGGATGATGGGTTAAAATCTAAATAAGTACGGAGAAAAACAAAATTTATCTAGCGTTCTTAAAACGCACTCGAAAGATGAGAAACCTACGAGAAAAGAGAGTTCAGCGCAAGATAAGAAATTACTTTGGAGTTTGATCGAAGCGAGAGGTTGAATAGAAAATTAACCGTCGTTGTGCTTCGGGCAAGACGGAAATAAACGCGCCTGGAATTAGTCAATATTAATAAGAACATGAAATATGAACAAATTGCGTTTAAACGCCCTGAAGGACCTGAATGTGGAAATAAGAATTTTTTTTTCAAAAGATTCTATTCGTAAAATATTAGTGAGATTCGACACAAAAGTTCATTGTGATGTTTTAAAGTCGATTTCAGTCTAAAGATGAAAAAATATGAAATACTCGCTGTGATGAAATGAAAGGAAGACTTATCAAAGTTTCTCTTTTTAAAATGATACTTTTCTGGCAGTTCGTGGTCGTGGGAGGCGCTCGTAACTTTACGGTTATCGAAGTGGACTCGGCTACCTGAGTTCAAATCATAAACGAGGCTATTTGTATTCCCATTGCGTTGATTCCTTTGAAAAAGGCATTAATTCAACTATTCTTCCGCAAGCTGTGGGTAAATAGTAGGGAAGGTTGAGCTCATTAATCTTGGTATGGCAACAGGTCTTGAAGAAAAACTCTGAATTCAAACCAATTGTAGACCTGGAGAAGGATGACTTGACCGTAAGTTTTCTCGCGTCGGAGTTCATTAAGTTTAATTACAGTGCAGAAACGTGAATAAACGGGGGGGAAAGTTAAAAAAAGTATCTAATATTTCTTGCTTCTAATTTGGTATAAAAAGTAAACATGGTTCTGAAATGCTATCACTTTTTTTCTTCTATAATTTAAATAACACAGAAACAACACCTGTTAAGTTGAGTGCCTTAATGAAATGCAATGGAAGGTTAGAGGACTAGTGCTTATTGGAAAACAGACCCAATATCAAAATATGCATTTTTATTTTATTCTAAGCCCAAATTTTATATATATACATATATATATATATATATATATATATATATATATATATATTTAATCCGTGGAAAATATTCTGCAACCCTGGGTTTTATGAAGTTTTTTGCAAAACAACAATCATCAGACAGTTAAGAAGATCTTCTTAACTGCCTGATGATTGTTGTTTTGCAAAAAACTTCATGAAACCCATGGTTTCAGAATATTTTCCATAGATTAAAAATATATATATCTAATATATATTCATTTATTATTATTATATAATAGCTCTATCATAGATATTGAGCACTCTCTATACTATATTGCACTTGGTTCGACACATACACTCAACATGATTTAGTGACAACCAACACTCTTATAATATATATATATATATGTATATATAGTGGTCAGCGCAAGTATACTCTTCGATTTCAAGTAGTCATAACATCAAAGCGTATTGTAATATGTTTATAAATATGGTGACATCACATACACTGGAGGTTACCGCATCGATATTTGTAAGTAACGGGCAAAGTACACATCGAGTGTCTGTAATATCAACCGATATCACATGAAACATTGAGATGATGCAACGGCAGCCACCAATGTTTAAGATATTTCAATAAAGTTACATCCTCAGGGAGATTAAAAAGTAACTCCCCATTTTAAAATTCGTAATTTTTTTCTTAGTTATAATTTTTACAAGAAATGAACATGAAAATATCTTAAAATAGGGAGACACTTGTCAATCACCCTGTAAATATTATTGAAATCAAGGAGTTTTTTTCTGCTTACAATTTATATTTTTATAAATTTCATTAAACAATATAGACATCCTTTGTTGACACATTTTCGTAAATATCCTTTCGATTCACCAAAAGTTCGTTTTCGTTTAAACAGTCTTATCAAAGTATTTTGTTGACAAAACTGTAAATTGCAATTACAATGATGATAAAACAAGTTTTAAGTTCGCAAAAATATTTCTTCTATGGCTCATGACTAACTTCATGGAATTATCTTTCAATTAAAACTAAAAATAAAACCCGACTATTGATTAACTATTACCACTAGTTTCCAACTAGAAGGATGGCTTTAGCATTAAATAACCCACGAAGGTTGATATGCCATCGAACAAAGACACCTAGCCAAACCAACCAAAAATAAAATTTACAAGTAGATAGTTAAATTTTGCAACATTTACAAGCTTGACAGCAAAAGTCCATAATCATCACTAATATCATGTATGCATTTACCCAACCCTTCCGCCACGAGCAGGAAGTGACACTAAGCAAATTTTAAGCGGAGTAAATCTGGCCTGATTTCAAAATCTTCCTTCTAGACTGATTGCTAAAGTTTAAAAACCCAGTTTGCCCTACTATTTACCCTTAGCTGGAGGAGAACATGGCTACATGTCTTTCGTAAGGATAATAGTGCCAAGTGAAACGCAATCCGTCTCGTCCAAGGTTCGAGCTCAGTTCGCCAATTCCATTTTCTGACACGATAACCGTTACGCTAAGCCCACTTTCATACCCTATGTATTCTCATGTTAAAATTGCCTGCATAATGATGATTGCGTTTAACGACTATTACCGTATTTGACGGCTTATAAGACGCACGGATGTATAAGACGCACTGCAATTCCTGCAGGGCAATCAAGAAAAAAAATCAAAGTACTAATGTTAAACATGATGAAATTAATATTATGGATATTATCAATGATAACACTTTTAATCTGCATAATAGCCTTTTAATTAATGACAATTGGTATATGAAAGTTGCTCGAGAGTCTGAGCTAATAGGAATTGCCAGTAGCTAATTTCGGCCGACTATCGCGAATTTTAAACCTGCATATGGCATATAAGAAGCAAGAGAATTTTAAAAGATATTTTTAGTAAACAAACGTGCGCTTTATACGCCGTCAAATACGGTAAGTAAAATTTATGAATTGATTATTTCAGGAATAGGCCGCGAATGACTGATTGGCGGGAAACATTGTCGTACAATTCCATCTATTTTCCTAAAATCTTACATCTTGTTTTTTAATGTTATTTCAATGGTTGGTTGGTTAGTTGGTTGTATTTAAGGCATATCAACACTTTTAGGTTATTCATTGCCAAATAGTTTGTAGATAACAATTTTAAACGAGACAGAGCTCATTTGCTTGTACACATTTAAATGTTTTTGAGTATTGCTAATACTTATAGTTTTATTTGTACACAGTTAAATGGTTTCAAGTATTGCTATTTAACTCGAGTAATGCTATTCAACATGATTAATTCGTTTCCACATAATCAAATGGTTTCAAGTATTGCAAATATTTAAACAGTTATATTTGATCCATAAAAGGGACCCTAACTGGTACTACCAATCAGGGTCAGAGTGGACCTTTGAACAATCGCAATAAAGGAGTTCTAGAAAGTTCCAGTTGTAGATCCTCACCATCGAATGCAGTTTAATGTCATATCGAGGACTCACGCTGAGAGGGGTCTTACCCCTCTTCAGAGATGCAGTTGGCGTATTCAACAGCCCCAGGCGATTAGGCTGGTCTTGTTTTGTTTTGTTTTTAATTAGAATTTCAATTTTCATTTTTAAAATTTATCAAATATTTAAATGCAGCAATTTTTTTGCTAATCATCGTCTCAAATTGCTATTTGCAAATTTCTTAATCGACAAATTTTCTTTGTCTAATATGGCGTAAAGAAAAGCTTTAAGCAAATGTTACAAGAGTGATTATAAAACTGAATGATACTGACCTATAAAATAAGATATCTAAATTTTGCATCTGTCTATATTTCAGAGATGAGATGTTATTATTATCATTCTCTACACATTGTAGACTGCTATCCTACTTTTTGTTGCGATACTCACAACGTTTTGACCGAGTACGACAAAAGGTACCTAAAAAAGCTGAGACAATACAGTCGCCTAAATATTGTGAGTAATGCAACCAAGATTAACAAAGCTGATTGCAGTGTTTTGAGATGTCGAAATTCCGCATACTTCTCCACCTACGGTAGCTCTCTGAAACGAGTAGACAAGTTCACCTACCTAGGAAGCAGTGTCTTATCAACCGAGACAGACATCAACACGCAACTAGCAAACGCATAGACAGCTTACGATAGGCTATCGGTCATATGGAAGTCAGACCTGACCAATAAAATAAAAAACACAGTTTCTTCTAAGCAGCGGTCGTGTCGATACTGCTATATGGATGCACTACATGGACAATAACAAAACGTATGGAGAAAAAGCTTGAAGGCAACTACACAAGAATGCTGCGAGTAATATTGAACAAGTCCTGGAGGCAGCACCCCACAAAACAGCAGCTGTACGGCCACCAACCATCCATCACGAAAACTATCAAAATTAGACGAACCAGACATGCGGGACACTGCTGGAGAAGTAAGGACGAACTAATAAGTGATGTACTCCTGTAGACCCCTTCACATGACCGAGCAAAGGCAGGACGACCAGCTCGAACCTACATACAGTTGCTCTGTGCCGATATGAGATGTAGCCCTGAAGACCTGCCGGAAGCAATGGACGAGAGAGGATCAGGGATATCCGTGCTGATTGCGTGACATGATGATGATGATGATGAACGATGTGTTACTGCTCGTGAGAATGACTCACTTAAACTCCTATGGGACTTTGACATATACACGGATCACCAAATCTCGGCCAGAAGACCAGACCTTATAGTAATCAACAGCAAAAAAAGAGAACTTGCAAAATTGTGGACTTTTCCGTCCCGGCTGACCATAGGGTAAAATTGAAAGTGAAAAGAAGGATAAATATCTTGACCTTGCTAGGGAATTGAAAAAATCATGGAACATGAAGGTGACAATTATACCAATGGTGATTAGTGCTTTTGGTACAGTCACCAAAGGATTATTAAAGGAACAGGAGGACTTTGAAGTAGAAGGGTGAGTAGAGACCATCCAAACAATAACATTGAGAACGGCCAGAATACTGAGAAGAGTCCTGGAGACTTGAGGAGACTTGCTGTCACTCAAACACCAGTAAAAGACCATCAGCTAAAACTGACATCAAAAACTCCCAAGGAGTAAATAATAATAATAATAATAATAATAATAATAATAATAATAATAATAATAAACTCCTACAGGACTTTAACATACAAAAGGATCACCTAATCCCGGCCAGAAGACCAGACTTAATTATAATCAATTAAAAAAAAAGAGAACTTGAAAAATAGTCGACTTTGCTGTCCCGGCTGACCACAGAATAAAACTGAAAGAATGTGAAAAGAAGGATAAGTACCTCGACCTTGCTAGGGAATTGAAAAAACTGTGGAACATGCAGGTGACAATTATACCAATTGTGATTGGTGCGTTTGGAACAGTAACTAAAGGATTACTAAAGGGACTAGAGGACTTGGAAGTTGGCGGACGAGTGAAGACCATCCAAACGACAGTATTATTGAGAACGGCCAGAATACTATGAAGAGTCCTGTAGACTTGAGGAGACTTGCTGTAACTCAGACTCCTGTGAAAAACCATCGGCTAACGCCGATGTGAAAAGCTCTAATGAGTGAATAATACACAGAAAGTGTTGAGAATCCTGCAAATTAGCACAGAAAGAGTATAAAACGAGACACGACTGGGTGTTGAAGGTAATCCACTGGGAATTATGCAAGAAATTGAAGTTTGACCATACAAACAAATGGTATATACACAACCCAGAATCTGTCGGGAAGAATGAGATACACAACAACTCCTCTACGATTTTAAGATACAAACAGACCACCAAATCTCGGCCAGACGACCAGACCTTATAATAATGAGCAAAAAAAAAAGAGAACTTGCAGAATTATGGGCTTTTCTGTCTCGGCTGACCACAGAGTAAAATTGAAAGAAAGCAAAAAGACGGATAAGTACCTGGACCTTGCTAGGGAACTGAAAAACTGGGGAAAATGGAAGTGACGATTATACATATTGTAATTGGTGTTCTTGATACAGTCACCAAAGGATTGGTAGAAGGATTGGAGAAATTGGAAAAAACTGGACGATCGGAGACGATTCAAACTAGTGCATTATTGAGATCGGCCAGAATACTGAGAAGAGTCCTGAAGACTTGAGGAGACTTGATGTCACTCAAACTCCAGTGAAAGACCATCAGCAAACGCTGATGTGAAAACTCCCAAGGAATAATAATAATAATATATGGTGACACCAATTGTAGTTAATGGACTCGGAACGATCCCTAAACGATTGGTTATGGTACTGGAAGACTAAAGCATTATTAAGACCGGCCAGAATACTGAGAAGAGTCCTGGACACTTGAGGAGACTTGCTGTCACTCAAATTCCAGTGAAAAACCATCAGCTAACGTTGGTGCGAAAAACTCTTATAGGAGTAAAATGATAAAGTGCGCCTAACATGGTGCAAGGGTTAGCGCAAGAGGCGAGTGAGTTCGATTTTTACTGAGTACCCCATACTTCTGCTTTTGTGCCTCAACTAAATGACAAACCAGTCAACTCAGTGTTAAAACCAACCAACCAGCCAACCAACAAAAACATGTCGAAATGCATAGCTTTGTTGTTAATTACAATAAAGGTTGATTCTTCATGCAAAATGTTCCTGCTTTAACTGTCAAAACCGAGCGATCAGAAACAATATTTAAATACTTATGACAAATAATAGATAGATAGATAGATAGATAGATTGTAAGAAATACTTTTCTACGTCAGCAGATTAATCCATTACAAATCTAAAAAAAATATTTCCGTAGCTTTATATCCTATTTTCAGTTGGTTTACTGGTTGTTTGGCTGGTTGATATTTTCAGGTGGTATCAACCGTTGTGTGTTTTTAAATTCAAAATCCTGTTTATATATATATATATATATGTGTGTGTGTGTGTGTGTGTGTGTGTGTGTTTGTGTGTGTGTGTGTGTGTGTGTGTGTGACTTGTAAGCGAATAGTTCATAGGGAACTTTATTTTAAATGAGTTGCTCGAGATCATTTGTTCGCATACAGTTAAACGATTTCAAATATTGCTATTTGATATAAGTAATTCTATTTATCAAGTATTCCTATGCAATATGAATAATTTGTACACGGCTGTATGTTTCAAATAACTAATAATAGCAATCTTTGTGGATGATTGAACAGTTCTATTTGACCCATAGATAAGACTCCAACAGTACTACTAAGCCCCGGGTCAGTGTGGACTTGGGAGTAATGGCAATGAAGGAGTATTCCACATTTGTCAAAGGTCCAGGATTGGAGTATCACCATCAGACGCAGTTTAGTGTCATACACAGGACACTATTTCTGTTAGACCCATAGATGGGACTCTAACAGATACTACCACTCTGGATCAGAGTGGACGTTGGAGTTATGGCAATGAAGGAGTACTCCACATTTCTCAAAAGCCCAGTGCTGGAGTCTCACCATCAGATGCAGTTTAGTATGATACCTGAAACGAGTTCGATCTCTTGTTGCGTTCTTGCATTCACTTTTGGACTAATACCCTAGGAAAAGGTATGAACTCACTTATCTCCCTAGCTATGGGTTAGATAATACCAATGTTGTTATTTTAAAGCATTGGTTTTGGCATTAAATAACCAACAAAGGTTGATGTGCCTCCAAGTAAAGAAACCCAAATAATTTTATTGGTTTAATTTGAGGCGGTGTCCTCGTGGTGTAATGGTTAAAGCGATGGACTGCGGAATCGTTGTAAGCGAGTTCGTACTCCAGTCGCGCAATTGCGATCACTTTCGGGCAAATACCCTTGGGAAATGTATGAACCCTCTTATCCTCCCAGCTATGGGTTAAATAGTGTCACTACTGTTCTTCTAAGAGAATAGCTTTGGCATTAAATAATCTACGAAGGTTGATATGCCATTAAACAAAGAAACCAAACCAATTTAATTTGATTACTTTTACTCGTTGAAACTCCTGCTCCGAAGGCCAATTTTCAGCTAGTAATAGTGAAAATGATTCATCTAAAAAGCAACAACAATACGATGAATGATTTATCGATTAACGCCATGTCAAGCCATGAAGGATTAATTTATGCCAAAAGTTTAGGGAATCGTATTCCTTGCATGTTAATATTTACAATTTTGATTGAGATTTTTTTGCACCCACTTATATATCAAATATTTCAACAAATACAAATAATTTACACACATTTGTAGGGTTTCAACTATTTCCACACGATACTCATTCATACACAACAATGTGGTGGCTTCAATTAATTATTTCTATTTAAACATAGTCATTTGTTTAAGTAACTCATAATCTTTCGCAAACAATTATGTCTTCAAGTAACTACTCTTTATACTAATGATTTACAGTTATATGGTTTCAAGTCTTCTAATCCAATACTAATAAATTTAAAACAGATCTATATTAGGGGGTGTCCTTGTGGTGTAATGGTTAAAGCGATGGACTGCGGAATCGTAGTACGCGAGTTCGTACTCCAGTCGTGCTATTACGTTCACTTTCGGGCAAATACCCTTGGGAAAGGAATGAACCCCCTTATCCTCCCAGCAATGGGTTAAATAGTACCACTACTGTTCTTCTAGGCGAATGGCTTCGGCATTAAATAACCTAAAAAGAGTTGATATGCCACTAAACAAAGAAACCAAACCAAACCAGATCTATTTTACCCATAGATGGTACCCTAACAGGTACTACCACTCAAGATTTAAGTGGACCTGAGAGTAATGAAAATGAAAGAGTACTCTACACTGATCTTTTGAAATGGAGTCTCACCATCAGAAGCAGTTTAGTGAAATACTTTGGATACTCCCTTTTGAAAGGAGGGGTCTTATCCTTCTACGGGGATACTGTTAGTGTAGTGTACGTACTACCGACATTGTGAATAATACGATGAAATAAAACGATAGGTTGAATAGAATGAAAGGTATTCATATGAATTTCTTTAATGGAAATACTTGTTTCGTGTTTGGGGGTGTCCTCGTGGTGTAATGGTTAAAGCGATGGACTGCGGAATCGTAGTAAGCGAGTTCGTACTCCGGTCGCGCTATTACGTTCACTTTCGGGCAAATACCCTTGAGAAAGGTATGAACCCCCTTATTCTCCTAGCTATGTGTTAAATAGTACCATTACTGTTCTTCTAGGAGAATGGCTTTGGCATTAAATAACCTGCAAAGGTTGATATGCCATCAAACAAACAAACCAAACCTTGTTACGTGTTTGTGAAAAACAAGGGTATAAAAAGCTATGAAAAAATGTTAATGAAAATTTTGAGGATCGCAATGCTTTCAAAGAATACAATGATTTGAGATAAAAATGTATTTCCTGATTTAAAAAATACATTTCGTGGGTGGTTTATTTTGGCAACGGGGTTCGGGTTAAACCTAACTAAAAATGAACTGAGCTACTGTCGATAAATTTGGAAAATTGAGCCGGCATATTTTATTATCGAAGAAAATTGAAGTTTCAAACTAGTTATCAATTATTTAGAGTGCCGAATTATTTAGGAGTGTGTTTGTGTGTGTGTTCGTTCATCTCACCTCTTAGATAAAAAATGAACAATCACAAGAGACATTACGCATTCTGCCGGATGACACGTGACCTTGTCATTCCGAATACGGAGAAAGAGATGGCGCGAATTGACGTCACAGATATCAGAAGGATTGACAGACATTTTAATTATTCTTACAGATGAATTTCCGGCCTAGTATTTTAATTTTTGTGACAGTTTTTTTTTTCAATGGAATCGGGAAATCATGTCCATTTTGATGCCTGCAATTAATGTCTTGAAATAAAAATGACTTCAACGTTTTTGACATATCATTTCAATTTCTATCATCTTGGATAATTTCTGTAGTTAACAAATAAAGTGAAACTAATTTTTAGTTATTGAATTCATCAGTCAAAATTAAATACAAGAATATCTCATTTTCAATCGGAAAAAATTAGTTTTGGATGAATGCACGTTATTCGGAGGAAACACACGACTGCATTGTTCATGCTATTTTACCAGCCATTTTATCTTCTAATGCAATATTCTAAGAAAAGTGTTGCTTTTTACTCGGTGATATGATATTTTGTGTTTCATACGTTGAGTTCAATCGAACATTTTAAAATTGTATTTTAAAACAAGACGCGAAATTTCCCTTGACAAACATGCCCACCATTTTCATGTTATATTAGCCGTATCACGATCTTCAAAAATAAAATGCTAATTAAGATCTTCCAGGTTTTGTTTTTAAACGAAAATAGAAACCTTTGGGTTTTCTGCGTCATTTTGAATCGATTTACAGCGAGTGTATTTTAAAACTGGGGATAATTTTACAGAATAAAATGATTAATAAAGACAAAATTATGCCTCGTTATATTCGAAATTTCCAATCATATTTACTTGAATCAAGTAATCATAGACAGATATGAGACGGTTACTCACATAATAAGCGAATGCAGCAAAATGGCACAAAAAGAATACAAGACTAGACACGACTGGGTTGGAATGGTAATCCACTGGGAATTGTGCAAGAAATTAAAATTGGACCATGCTGACAAAGGGTATATGCACAAACCAGAATCTTTCCTAGAAAATGAAATGCAAACAATTTTCGGGAAACTTAAGATACAAATGGATCACTCAATTCCAACAAGAAGACCAGACCTTGTGTTGATTAACAAGAAAAAATAACTTGACATCCAGTAAATTTCGCCATCCAAGCGGACCAAAGAAAAAAAATATAGAAGTGAAAAGATAAACAAATATCAGGATCTTGCTAGAGTGCTGAAAAACCGTAAATCATTAGGGTGGCGGTTGTACCTGAAACGGTGATATTGATATGCCAACTTTGTTTCTTTTGAGTATTTGTTTTTTATCATATTGCTTAAATTTACAAATTAATGAAAAAGATTTAAAAAATAAATGCCACTTATATTGATAGTATATAAATCAAATAAATAAGACGCATAAAGCAAAATAGCAAAAAGAAAAAAAGATATCTGTCGATATATTAAGAAAGCATTGTTAGATATATACCGTATTTGACGGCATACAAGGCGCAATTTTTTTTACTAAAAATATCTTTTAAAATTCCACTGCGTCTTATATACTATAAAGTAAAGTAAAGTTGGCGATGGTAGTCGAGGGCGACCCGAAGGCTCCCTTTTTAATAGCTACTACACACCAAGAGGTAGGGGAGGGCGTTACTCCTTTCCCTTGATTGCTCAACTTTACTCTTGATATGTACCTTATAAATTGAGTGTTAAGCAAGAAGGAATCAAGTACCATTTTAAGTCTTTGGTATGACTCGACCTGAGATTGAAACCCAGTCTCCCGGACCATTGGTGAACACTCTATCCACTGGGCCTATGAGCCGGTAAAAATTCGTGATAATCGGTCGAAATTACTACCTGGCAACTCCTATTAGCTGAGACTTTAGAGTAACTTTCATGTACCTATTATCATTATTTAAAAGGTTATGTAGATTAAAAGTGTTATTGATAATATTCATTATATTAATTTCATCACATCTAATATCAGTACTTGGTTTTTTTCTTGATTTTCCCCGCTGAAATTGGGGTGCCCCAAATATACCGTCAAATACGGTACCGAAAACAGCAATTATGTTTATGCATCTATGTATGTAACTATAGTCCATCATAAATGCCACATCGTAGCGAGATTTCTATGTGAAAAGTTCACTTAAAATGCTCTTCGAGAATTTAAAAAAAATACCCGTCCGATTTGTAGACTTTATGATATTTTTATTGGGCCAGTGTTTACAATTAATGTCGTTCTTTAATCATACAAATTCTCAGTACAAAGGAAATAACTATAAAATGCTAACTTTATTCCTTTCCAAATAGAAGCATCAATATCATCATGGACAGCTGTTAACTGGGAAATTCTTATTAAAATATTTCACTTCTTTCTAAATAAAAGTATCAATATTCTTACGGACAGCAGTTGACTTGGAAAAACTAATTAGAATCTTTCACTCCTTCCCAAATAGAAGCATCAATATCATCTTTGACAGCTGTTTACAAAGCAATACTTCACTTCCACCTAAATAGAAGCTTCAATATCCTTTTGAACTGCTGTTAAATAGGAAGTACTAATTAGAATCCTTCATAAACTGAAGCGACAATATCATCATAAATCACTGAAACCCAACAAATTTGCGGTTCGTCTACCTACATCTTAATCCAGAATAGAACACAATATGTAGTATTATAGAAACAGGTATATCTCCCTTTTTTCCATATATTTATATCATTCTCCATTAAATAACACACGACGCATAATCAGTTTTTTTTTCTCTTATCGAGTTGTTATCTTTAAACCAACTGTATTGATTGGTTGCCAATATTCAACCCAGTTAATAGGCTACTTTCATTGGCTGATATGTGTCCTTGAGTAGTGGCTCTTGAAGCGAAAGTTAATGCCCATAATTATCGGCCCAAGCCGCCGAAAATAAGAGGGGCTAACGAAGAAAGAAACCATGAGAAAAATAGGCAATGAAAATACAACGATGAAGGCGAGTGGGGGCGAATGATTCGACCAAAGTTAAGTCGATAATTTGACATCTATTTTAATCAACGGAGATATTTAGAGCGGATTTTAAAATGGCAAGAAAACAAGTTTGTTGATAGCAAAGATGGTCAGGATGTTCTCCAAGGGAGATAATCAAGACGTTCTGTTGGCAACTGTTAAACATTCAATTTAAGATAGTTTAGTTTGTAGAAACAAGTGGAGCAGAAGTTTCTTCTAAACCCGTTTTGTTTTCTTTCTTCTTTTCATTTTTTCTTCATCCATATATACATATATATATATATATTAACATTTTGTTAGTTTTATTTGGGTAACAACTTAATTACGTAAATACCTTGCCTCCTGCCAGTAAAGATAAAGGATATGAAAACAAAAGTAATTTCCATAACTAAACTCTTAAAAACGTTTAACATATTTAAGTACAAGAACAAGCGCAATTAGCGTAACGTTTATCGTCGTACGAAATGGAATCAGCAACTCGAGTTCAAATCCTGGAGGAGTTTGCGTTTTACTTCACGCTAATACCTTCGGTAAAGGCGTGAATCCATCTGTTCTACACCCCGCAAACTATTGGTAAAATAGTTGAGCAGACTGCGTTATTTAGTTTTGGTTCGGCAACAAGTCCTGGAGAAGGAAATCTCTGAATTCAAATCAGCTTTACTCCACTTAAAAATTGATCTTGTGTCACATCCTGCTTGAGGTGAAGGGGTTGATAAATACATATTTTAGTTTTAAAAAATATTATTTCAAGAAAGGTTTTGGTTTCTTTGTTTTAATGGCACATTTGTGGGTAACTTAATGCCAAAGCCATCCTTGTAGAAGAGTAGTGGTACTATTGAAACCATATCAGGTGAGGGACGGTAGGGTGTTCATACCTTTCCCGAGGTTATAAGTCCAAAAGTGAACATTGTAGCGCAACAGGATTCCAAACTTGCTAACTACAATGTCTCAGTCCAGCCCTTTAGCCACTACGCCACGGAGACTCTCCTTCCCTGAGAAATGGAACATCAGCAACGTTGTTTGCGGAGAAGCGGTTATTGTTTGCTAGCTTCGGGGTTTTGTGGTGGACTTTACATCTATGGAAGCAAAAATTGCGGACCCAAATTTCCTTATTGTTTCAAAGTGAATCAACCACATTAAAAAAAATTAAACATCATTGTACAACGGTTTACACGATTCGGTTTAATAAATCCTACTCTTGTTGTAAAAACAGTTCGTATGTATATTATGACGATCTGATTTGTGTATGTTACAGCAATACTGCAATAATGACACATCGCAGCGTGATTTTTATTGTTTAATAGCTTTGAAATGCTCTGTCTTCCAGAATAAAGCAATTTCTAAACGAATTTGCAAATGAATGTTAATTCGTGGGGGGGGCACTGAACATCATTTTCTAATCATCCAAATTCCCGATTACCTTGTGTCACATCCTACTCGTGCAAAAGGTGACACAAGGTCAATGTTTAAGCTGAGATGAACAGGTTTTAATCCAAAGTTCTCCTACTCCTAGACTGGTTGCCATACCGAGGTTAAAGAGCTCAGTCTGTCCTGTTACTTACCCATAGCTGAAAGGAGAATTGTTGGGTGCATACCTTTGTCCAGGGTAATAGCGCTCTGTGAAATGCAAACAGCCTCGTCCTGTATTTGAACTCGTATCGCCGTGTTCATTTCCAACAACGATAACGATTGGAGGAAAGGAGCTTCTTCTCGATGTATCGAAGATGACTACGAATACCTAAATAGAATCCTTCGCTTAAAAATCATGAATATCACCATGGACCGCTGTTGCAGCGGAAACCCAATAGGTTCTCAGGTCAAATTAAATAAATAAAAAATTTGAAATAAGTGAGAGATTATATCTAAAAATCATTGGTTTCGATATACTTCTGAGGGAGGATGTAGAACGCATCGGCTAAAAAACAGTGATCAAAACCATAAAAAAATGACGACAATTGTCTAAATAAATAATGGAATAATGATATTATTTAATCTTAGAATTACAAACACTGTAACATAACAGATTGAAGAAATTTATTATAAATGATTAGTAGTACATACGAATTAAGTTATAATCTATAGAAAGACTGGAAAGATACCAGGAGTCAATTCGGTTTGATTGACTGATACTGACCTTTATGGAGCAGTTGAAAGCTTGTATGTTATTGGATAGTTTCGATCATGTGACCAAACAATCGTCGAAGAAAGTTATAGGTAGTTGTTTCCGAAACGTTGACTAGCACACATTTGTGAAAATGGATGCGCATTTTTTTTTTCATTTATGGAACTGACTCCTCCATATAAACGGGTTTCATGTGCACTATGCAGGTGTGTTTAAGCTATTTGTATTGAATAGGAATACTTGATAAATGAAATTACTAATTTTGAATAGCAATGCTTAAAACCATATAACTGAGTGCAAACAAATGAATTCTTGCTCATTAAAAAATAAAGTTACTTACAATCTATTTCCTTACGATATATATATATATATATATATATATATATATATATATATATATATATATATATATATATAAGAGGATTGGTATTACATAACAATCAAGGCTTGATATGTCATTAAAAAAATAACCTAACCTAATCATATAATTCTTCCTCTGATCTCCAGTTTTCCAGATCTCTTTTCTTGTTTCTTTGGAGCTGTTCCAAGGTCTCTAACTACGATTAGTATCACTGTTTCCATAAGATATTCAGTGTAACATTGTAAGCAATGGTAACTGGACGTAAATATAATCAGGCTGGAAGAAAGACAAGTTGAAAAAGTTCAACATCTCTTCCAGTAGGCTAAATGTCATAAGATATGCTTGATCCAACACCCAGAACCGGATTTTGTCGATGTCGCCAGTGATGATCATCTAAATAGTGGCGGGGGATGGCCAAAAAATATCACCCACCCGAATAAGAAGTTGGAATGGGATATTCTGTGAACCCAAAATACGACATATGATTTCGTAATTCTGTCTCTTTTTCTTTGTAAATGGCTGAGCTGAGAAGAAACAAATGTTCAAGTAAATAGAGAACGTGGAACAAATCAAAGATACGAGCGGAGATTGTTCCTAAAAGAATGAAGCAGCAAGCCCTCTAGTTGTATCCGTTATCCATTTTTTTTTTTCTGTTTCCATGACTCGAGGGAGAAAATAAAGTCACAGATATCCTAATACTGAAGACGAGTTGTTTTCTTATGTTTTCCCCCTCGCCCTACGATGAGCCATCACCGATATAGCAGTCATGGATGACAACGCTACATCAGCGCTCAAGCAAGGTCCAGGTATTTAGCTTTCTTTCATTTTCACTCTTTGATTTGCTTGAATGTTTAAATCCACTAGTTGAGTTCTTTTTATATTAATTACTAGATCTGGTCGTCTGGATTGGACGATCCATTTGTATCTTAGTTTGATTTTATTTAGTTTGGTTTTATGGCATATCAACCATAGTTGGTTATTTAATGCTAAATCCTGTTTTTACATATATATTAAATACATGATTTGTAAACACATTTTGTAGATACACTCTGTTAAATGATCAAACAGTTCTATTTCTAACAATTCAATTTAATATAAGTCAACAAAGTTAAATGGTTCCAAGTATTGCCATGTATCACTAACTATTCAATTAAACATCAGTCATTTGTTTGCACACAGTTAAATGTAAAAACCATTCTGTATCTAACAATTCAATTTAGCATGTTATTAGTTTAGATAATTTAAATATCAAACAGTTCTATTTGACCCA
>OY757909.1:105491196-105493696 GCA_963585895.1 Sepioteuthis lessoniana | reverse complement strand
AAGAAGAGAAAGGAAAAAACAATCCCTACAAGAAATCTAACCCAAAACAGTGACATCTTCATAAAACAAAACAAAACCTGAAAAAACATTGAATGTTCTCTGACGAAAGCAACAGGCTGGACACATACACGTATGTAAGAACGAAATAAATAATTCTTAAAAATATAAATCTTTTAGTGGACCTATTCATTTTGAAATATCTACTTTTTCTCTATTCGTACCAATAAAAAAGGGGAAAAAAATTACACACACCACACACACACACACATATATATATATATATAATCACTTTTATCAATATTTATGGTTTGCTTTGGTTTATTCAACGGTATATCAACCCGTTTATCTATTATTTAAGTCTACCATTTTATTAATTAGTAAATGTTTGATTATTTTCAAAGTTCCATTGCAATCCTTTTTCAAACAACATTTTTTCTTATTTGTCTATAGTAAAGGACAATTGTTTACACTCTGTTATATAGTATCCCAATTCTAAAATTCTATAAATAATCATATGTAATAATCATATATAATAATCATATCCATTGCAATCATTTTTCAAACATTTTTCTTAATTGTCTATTGTAAAGAATAATTGTTTGCACTCTGTTTATATAGTATCCCAACACTAAAAATCTATAAATAATCATACGTAATAATCATATATAATAATCATATCCACTGCAATCATTTTTCAAACATTTTTCTTTACTTGTCTATTGTAAAGAACAATTGTTTGTACTCTGTTATATAGTATCCCAATACTAAAAATCTATAATCATACATAATAATCATATGTAATAATCATATCCATTACAATCATTTTTCAAACAACATTTGTATTTGTCTATAGTAAAGAACAATTGTTTACACTCTGTTACATTGTATCCCATTACTAAAAATGTATAGATCATCATATGGTTTCAAGAAACTATTCCCATTGTTTGCCTACAGTTATATGGTTTCGAGCATTTCTATTCAAACATATATTAGACCCATAGATAGAACCCTAACAAGTACTAACTATCTAAATCATTATACAACTGGAAGTTTGCCCAGTCGGTTGGGGCAGTAGAATACACTGACTGCATCTCTCCAGACGGATAAGACCACCACCCACAACGAGTGTCCTGGATATGACATTAAACAATCTGATGGTGAGGCTACAGTAGTGCTGAAGCTTTCTGGAATACAGACAACACCTTCATTGCCAATGTTCCTAGATTCACTCAGGCCCGGAATGGTGACATCTGAAAGGGCCCTATCAATAAGTCAAATAGAACTGTTTGATATTTAAACTGACTTGAATTGAATAGTTTGAAATAGAATTGTTTTTAAATTTAACTATGTAAATAAATGACTGATGTTTAATTGAATTGTTAGTGATACATAGCAATACTTGAAACCATTTAACTTTGTTGACTGATGCTAAATTGAATTGCTTGGAATAGAACTATTTAATCATTTAACTTTATGTAAACAAATGACTGATGTTTAATTGAACGAGAGAGGTAATGCTGTATAAAGATCCAAAAGTTGCTGCAGCTGGCATCAAAGTTTGCACTGGAATGAAATGGAGCGCAATGAAAGAACTGGGAAAGGGCGACAAGTAACTGAGGCAGAAGGCTCTCGTGGTAACGTTGGCAACAGGTCAAGCTGGCCAAGTTTACTTCCCTAGAATCCAAATTCACTAAGATAAGAGGAAGCAGAGATGGAATCTAATCCAGGAAGAGGTTCGCGCTATTGTTGAAGAAATAAAAGGCAAGATGGTGGGACTATTCCGGCAGGGTGCATGGACACAATGGGAGAACTTTATGAAAAGGAGAATAAGCTATTCTGAGATCTAGTGCGATCTGTGTATGACGTACTACCGAGTCCTGCGAACTTATTTACTTGTGGGCAGAGTGGAATACCATCGTGTCCATTCTGTGCCGGAAGAGGCACGCAAAGACACATTATGAGTGCTTACCCTAGGGTGCAAGGTGATGGGAGGTACTGTTGGAGACATGACCTTAGGACGATAGCGGATACAGTGGACGAGCAACTTCAAGCCAGAGGCGAAACAGATTTACTACGTCAAAGCTGGCGAATGCCCTTCTCCCACTCAGCGCGTAAAATTAACTCTTACCTGCTATGTACCACCCGATACTGGCGAGTTGAGAATAGATATTGGGGAACAATTGAAAGTTTCGGAGTAGATCGCAACTACCCTGGATCCGGATTTAATTTTCTGGTTAACCGAAACAAGGCAGGTTGTACTGATAGAACTGACAGTCCCGTAGGAGGAAAATATCGAAGTAGCCAGCGAAAGAAAGCTTGAAAAGTATCAGGAGATAGTATAACAATGCAAATCCAACAAATGGCGGACATGTTAGCCGATAGAAATTGGCTGCCGGGGTTTCGCAGGAAGATCTTTATGCAAAATTCTGAGACGACTAGGTATGATAGGAGAAAAAAGAGAAAGGCTATCAGAGCGATTTCAGAATCGGATGAAAAAGCG
>OY757909.1:105181196-105486196 GCA_963585895.1 Sepioteuthis lessoniana | reverse complement strand
GAACTAGGCTGTTGGCGTTTCACGTCGCGCTAATACCTTTGGAAAAGGAATGAATCCGACTGCTCTCGCCCGAAATATGGATAAATAGTAGGACAGGTTGGGTTCTTTAGCCTGGTTCTGGCAACTAGTCCAGAAGAAGGAAAACTCTGAATTCAAACCAACTTTACCCTGCTTAAAAACTGCTTTTGTGTCATATCCTCTTCGGGGCGGTGGAGGTGGAGGAGAGTAAATACATAAATGTAGATTTAATTTTTTCAAACCCTCTTAAAGACTCACTTTAACAACCTTCTTTCCTTGGTAAATAATTTCACTTTTATCATCTCTTTAAGAAAGGAATATATGATCCCCTTAACAAATGAAATAGTTTTACTTTTATCATCACTTTAAGAAAGGAATATATGATCCCCTTAACAAATGAAATAGTTTCACTTTTATCATCACTTTAAGAAAGGAATATATGATCCCCTGAACAAATGAAATAGTTTCACTTTTATCATCACTTTAAGAAAGGAATATATGATCCCCTTAACAAATGAAATAGTTTTACTTTTATCATCTCTTTAAGAAAGGAATATATGACCCCCTTAACAAATGAAATAGTTTCACTTTTATCACCACTTTAAGAAAGGAATATATGATCCCCTTAACAAATGAAATAGTTTCACTTTTATCATCACTTTAAGAAAGGAATATATGATCCCCTTAACAAATGAAATAGTTTTACTTTTATCATCTCTTTAAGAAAGGAATATATGATCCCCTTAACAAATGAAATAGTTTTACTTTTATCATCTCTTTAAGAAAGGAATATATGATCCCCTTAACAAATGAAATAGTTTCACTTTTATCATCTCTTTAAGAAAGGAATATATGATCCCCTTAACAAATGAAATAGTTTCACTTTTATCATCACTTTAAGAAAGGAATATATGATCCCCTTAACAAATGAAATAGTTTTACTTTTATCATCACTTTAAGAAAGGAATATATGATCCCCTTAACAAATGAAATAGTTTCACTTTTATCACCACTTTAAGAAAGGAATATATGATCCCCTTAACAAATGAAATAGTTTCACTTTTATCATCACTTTAAGAAAGGAATATATGATCCCCTTAACAAATGAAATAGTTTTACTTTTATCATCACTTTAAGAAAGGAATATATGATCCCCTTAACAAATGAAATAGTTTCACTTTTATCACCACTTTAAGAAAGGAATATATGATCCCCTTAACAAATGAAATAGTTTCACTTTTATCATCTCTTTAAGAAAGGAATATATGATCCCCTTAACAAATGAAATAGTTTTACTTTTATCATCACTTTAAGAAAGGAATATATGATCCCCTTAACAAATGAAATAGTTTCACTTTTATCATCTCTTTAAGAAAGGAATATATGATCCCCTTAACAAATGAAATAGTTTCACTTTTATCACCACTTTAAGAAAGGAATATATGATCCCCTTAACAAATGAAATAGTTTCACTTTTATCATCTCTTTAAGAAAGGAATATATGATCCCCTTAACAAATGAAATAGTTTCACTTTTATCATCACTTTAAGAAAGGAATATATGATCCCCTGAACAAATGAAATAGTTTCACTTTTATCATCACTTTAAGAAAGGAATATATGATCCCCTTAACAAATGAAATAGTTTTACTTTTATCATCTCTTTAAGAAAGGAATATATGACCCCCTTAACAAATGAAATAGTTTCACTTTTATCACCACTTTAAGAAAGGAATATATGATCCCCTTAACAAATGAAATAGTTTCACTTTTATCATCACTTTAAGAAAGGAATATATGATCCCCTTAACAAATGAAATAGTTTTACTTTTATCATCTCTTTAAGAAAGGAATATATGATCCCCTTAACAAATGAAATAGTTTTACTTTTATCATCTCTTTAAGAAAGGAATATATGATCCCCTTAACAAATGAAATAGTTTCACTTTTATCATCTCTTTAAGAAAGGAATATATGATCCCCTTAACAAATGAAATAGTTTCACTTTTATCATCACTTTAAGAAAGGAATATATGATCCCCTTAACAAATGAAATAGTTTTACTTTTATCATCACTTTAAGAAAGGAATATATGATCCCCTTAACAAATGAAATAGTTTCACTTTTATCACCACTTTAAGAAAGGAATATATGATCCCCTTAACAAATGAAATAGTTTCACTTTTATCATCACTTTAAGAAAGGAATATATGATCCCCTTAACAAATGAAATAGTTTTACTTTTATCATCACTTTAAGAAAGGAATATATGATCCCCTTAACAAATGAAATAGTTTCACTTTTATCACCACTTTAAGAAAGGAATATATGATCCCCTTAACAAATGAAATAGTTTCACTTTTATCATCTCTTTAAGAAAGGAATATATGATCCCCTTAACAAATGAAATAGTTTTACTTTTATCATCACTTTAAGAAAGGAATATATGATCCCCTTAACAAATGAAATAGTTTCACTTTTATCATCTCTTTAAGAAAGGAATATATGATCCCCTTAACAAATGAAATAGTTTCACTTTTATCACCACTTTAAGAAAGGAATATATGATCCCCTTAACAAATGAAATAGTTTCACTTTTATCATCTCTTTAAGAAAGGAATATATGATCCCCTTAACAAATGAAATAGTTTCACTTTTATCATCACTTTAAGAAAGGAATATATGATCCCCTTAACAAATGAAATAGTTTTACTTTTATCATCACTTTAAGAAAGGAATATATGATCCCCTTAACAAATGAAATAGTTTCACTTTTATCACCACTTTAAGAAAGGAATATATGATCCCCTTAACAAATGAAATAGTTTCACTTTTATCATCTCTTTAAGAAAGGAATATATGATCCCCTTAACAAATGAAATAGTTTCACTTTTATCATCACTTTAAGAAAGGAATATATGATCCCCTTAACAAATGAAATAGTTTTACTTTTATCATCACTTTAAGAAAGGAATATATGATCCCCTTAACAAATGAAATAGTTTCACTTTTATCACCACTTTAAGAAAGGAATATATGATCCCCTTAACAAATGAAATAGTTTCACTTTTATCACCACTTTAAGAAAGGAATATATGATCCCCTTAACAAATGAAATAGTTTCACTTTTATCATCTCTTTAAGAAAGGAATATATGATCCCCTTAACAAATGAAATAGTTTCACTTTTATCATCACTTTAAGAAAGGAATATATGATCCCCTGAACAAATGAAATAGTTTCACTTTTATCATCACTTTAAGAAAGGAATATATGATCCCCTTAACAAATGAAATAGTTTTACTTTTATCATCTCTTTAAGAAAGGAATATATGACCCCCTTAACAAATGAAATAGTTTCACTTTTATCACCACTTTAAGAAAGGAATATATGATCCCCTTAACAAATGAAATAGTTTCACTTTTATCATCACTTTAAGAAAGGAATATATGATCCCCTTAACAAATGAAATAGTTTTACTTTTATCATCTCTTTAAGAAAGGAATATATGATCCCCTTAACAAATGAAATAGTTTTACTTTTATCATCTCTTTAAGAAAGGAATATATGATCCCCTTAACAAATGAAATAGTTTCACTTTTATCATCTCTTTAAGAAAGGAATATATGATCCCCTTAACAAATGAAATAGTTTCACTTTTATCATCACTTTAAGAAAGGAATATATGATCCCCTTAACAAATGAAATAGTTTTACTTTTATCATCACTTTAAGAAAGGAATATATGATCCCCTTAACAAATGAAATAGTTTCACTTTTATCACCACTTTAAGAAAGGAATATATGATCCCCTTAACAAATGAAATAGTTTCACTTTTATCATCACTTTAAGAAAGGAATATATGATCCCCTTAACAAATGAAATAGTTTTACTTTTATCATCACTTTAAGAAAGGAATATATGATCCCCTTAACAAATGAAATAGTTTCACTTTTATCACCACTTTAAGAAAGGAATATATGATCCCCTTAACAAATGAAATAGTTTCACTTTTATCATCTCTTTAAGAAAGGAATATATGATCCCCTTAACAAATGAAATAGTTTTACTTTTATCATCACTTTAAGAAAGGAATATATGATCCCCTTAACAAATGAAATAGTTTCACTTTTATCATCTCTTTAAGAAAGGAATATATGATCCCCTTAACAAATGAAATAGTTTCACTTTTATCACCACTTTAAGAAAGGAATATATGATCCCCTTAACAAATGAAATAGTTTCACTTTTATCATCTCTTTAAGAAAGGAATATATGATCCCCTTAACAAATGAAATAGTTTCACTTTTATCATCACTTTAAGAAAGGAATATATGATCCCCTTAACAAATGAAATAGTTTTACTTTTATCATCACTTTAAGAAAGGAATATATGATCCCCTTAACAAATGAAATAGTTTCACTTTTATCACCACTTTAAGAAAGGAATATATGATCCCCTTAACAAATGAAATAGTTTCACTTTTATCATCTCTTTAAGAAAGGAATATATGATCCCCTTAACAAATGAAATAGTTTCACTTTTATCATCACTTTAAGAAAGGAATATATGATCCCCTTAACAAATGAAATAGTTTTACTTTTATCATCACTTTAAGAAAGGAATATATGATCCCCTTAACAAATGAAATAGTTTCACTTTTATCACCACTTTAAGAAAGGAATATATGATCCCCTTAACAAATGAAATAGTTTCACTTTTATCATCACTTTAAGAAAGGAATATATGATCCCCTTAACAAATGAAATAGTTTTACTTTTATCATCACTTTAAGAAAGGAATATATGATCCCCTTAACAAATGAAATAGTTTCACTTTTATCACCACTTTAAGAAAGGAATATATGATCCCCTTAACAAATGAAATAGTTTCACTTTTATCATCTCTTTAAGAAAGGAATATATGATCCCCTTAACAAATGAAATAGTTTTACTTTTATCATCACTTTAAGAAAGGAATATATGATCCCCTTAACAAATGAAATAGTTTCACTTTTATCATCTCTTTAAGAAAGGAATATATGATCCCCTTAACAAATGAAATAGTTTCACTTTTATCACCACTTTAAGAAAGGAATATATGATCCCCTTAACAAATGAAATAGTTTCACTTTTATCATCTCTTTAAGAAAGGAATATATGATCCCCTTAACAAATGAAATAGTTTTACTTTTATCATCACTTTAAGAAAGGAATATATGATCCCCTTAACAAATGAAATAGTTTCACTTTTATCCCCACTTTAAGAAAGGAATATATGATCCCCTTAACAAATGAAATAGTTTCACTTTTATCACCACTTTAAGAAAGGAATATATGATCCCCTTAACAAATGAAATAGTTTCACTTTTATCATCTCTTTATTTTATCACTCTTACTATTACCATAGACTGACATATACAGTAAAACCGTATCTAATTATTCCACACCAACCTTTCTTTTTCGTACTATCTTGTTTATTCTCGAATTAAAATTTGTAACAATTAAATCCTCCATCGTTTGTGTTTCAAAACATTTTGTAATTAAGTAAATACATACGCCATATATGAACATTCTTTTTATAATTCTTCTTTGATATGCTTCGAAAGCAAAGGCAACATCCAATCTGATACAGAAAATAAAAAGACAGGTCGTGTTCGCAATAACAGTCACTAACCCGAATGAATCGGAGATAGGCAGCTCTTTGAAAGTGGCCAGGTCCTCAAGGCAAGGGACAAACTCGAGGCCTCTGGCAAAGACATGGCATTCGTAGATAAAAGAAAGAAACAAGTTATAAGACATTGAAATGACGGTCGAGTTCATCTGATATCATCAACCATTATTCAAATAAGTTGAATTGACCTATCACTAACCAGCTCAAAAGAGCGGTGCCGATCAAAATATAGAAGTTCAAAACTTGAAAGTTCAAATGCAATAATTCAATGATAACATATTTACCATCCCCTCCGCTCGGGCAGGATATGACACAAGGTCAGTTTTTAAGCGGAGTTTAACAGGTTTGAGTTCAGAGTTTTCCTTCTCCTAGACTAGTTGCCTCAACAAGGCAGAAGAACCTAGTCTGCCCTACTGTTTACCCATAGTTGGAGGGAGAATAATTGGATTCATACCTTTCACAAGGGTATTGGTGCTATGTGAAATGCAATCAGTCTCGTCCAGGATTTGAACTCGTGTCGCCGTGTCCGTTTCCTATGACGATAACCATTACACCACGGGCACTTCCAGCATTACTGCTGCCAAAAATATAATTGCTAAATTCACTGAGGATCGAACTCCCAAAGCTAGTAAATATTCCACTAGACAAAACAGGTTCTATCCCAAAAATACCCAACAGTGATTTCTAATCAAAGTCACAGGTTCCGGCCAAATCACTAGAGTTAAGCAAATAGTTGCCTGCTCAGTATCTAGACTGGTGACCACTTAATAACAGCTGTTACTGTAAGAAATCTAAAGTCTGTGTACCAGAGTAAGTAACCTAAAGCCGAAGTGCCAGACTAAGCAACCTGAGGTTTCTGACAAATTAAGTAACCTGAGATCTATATGCTAGACTAGACAAACTGGGGTCTATGTACCAGAGTAAGCAACTTGAGGTTTCTACCAGACCTGAGGCCTATGTGCAAGACTAGACAAACTCAGGTTTAAGGATCAGACTAAGCAACTTTGGTTCTGTGTGTTAGACTAAGAAACCTCTGATCTATGTGCCAGACGAGGCAACCTGAGGCCTATTGCCAGACTGAGCAACCTGGAGTCTGTGGCACGATAATGAGCGTAAATGTATGCATGTATATATATATATGGATATATATATATGTGTGTGTGGGTCTCTGTGTGTTGTTGGTGGCCGGCGGAATCATCTTCAACATCTTTGAAGCGGTGCCAGAGTGGCTAGATATTCCTTTGTCTATTTTGGTGCGAAAACTACACAAAGAGCTAAGAACGAAGGGCGTGGTCAATTAGGAGTGAGACACTGGAGCAGAGAGCCAGCCAGTTAGGAGTGAGACTCCAGAGCAGTGAGTCGGACTTTCAGAGTCCAGGACGTTGGGCCGGGCAGCTAAGTACGAAGAGACGGCGCTGTGAAGACGATGACCAGATGAGTCAGCATCTTTGATAGCTGTGTAGGATTTTCGCCGAGTTCTCGCGATAGCCATAAACATACACAGAATGTTAAAAAGTGCCAACTTCACATTCCTGCGTTTTGCAGTTCTGAATCCATGTTTTTCTGTTTCTTTCCTTCCACGCCCTGTTCGTATTATTTTTTTTTAATTTCTTCAATGTTTGTGGATTGTTTCAAGCAAATATTTGTAAATAAAAGAAAGTAACCACATTAAATATTAACAAAAGTTGTCAACCTCAAACATCAATGTCTTAATCTCGTTCACAACTAATACCCTTGCGATTTTACACGCCAACCATTTCCATTTTTCAAAATAGTTTTCGAAGTCTTCTTTCGGGGTCGCCATCCCACAGAAAAGTGTCTGTTCACGTAAGCGCAGTAACGTCCTCTCTGATTGGTTACTAAGATACACCAAAACTGTACCACTGGTTCTCAAGATAATCAAAATGTTTTGATACGTTCCGGATATATATATATATATATATATATATATATATATATATATATATATATATATATATATATATATAAAACAATAGGAATATTTCTTTGTAGGTATTTTTATTATTATTATTCTCCACCTGTCCTTTTATTATCATTCTCCACTAGCCATTTTTTTTTAATTATTCTGCACTAGCCATCTTTTTATAATTCTTCACAAGCCATTTTTTATAATTCTCCACTAGCCATTTTTTTATAATTCTTCCCCAGCCTTTTTTTTTATTATTCTCAACTAGTCATTTTATTATCATTCTCCTCTATTCATTTTTTAATTATTCTCCACGAGTCATTTTATTATTATTCTCCACTAGCCATTCTATCATTATCCTTCACTAGCCATCTTTTATGATCCTCCACTCGTCATATTTTGATTATCCTCCATTAGCCATTTATTTATTATTCTCCACAAGTCATTTTTTAATTTTCCTCCACTAGTCATTTTTTTAATTATTCTCCACTAGTCATTTTTTAATTATTATCTGCAAGTTATTTTTTTTAATTATTTTCTTCTAGTCATTGTCGAGACAAAAGTTTTTCCGAAGAAAATTATTTTAGAAAGTTTTTTAAATAGTTTTTAAAATATTTGATATTGTAAAGCAGAGAAAGACAACAACGTTTATATGTATAAAAAATATCTGCTTCCTTTATATATATATATATATATATTTGATAATCCAAAATGAACGGTCGGGTAAGAATGAGAGAGAGAGAGAGAGAGAGAGAGAGAGAGAGAGAGAGAGAATCGGAGACTGCTGAGATTCATTCACACAGATGCAACGCTACGGTTCTTCTCTGAAACCGCTTTCTCTTTGTTCTTCGGTCGCTACTTTCGCGAATCTCGAACCGAGACATCTGAAGGCATTGAATCATCTCGTTTTTCCTCGCTTCTCAACCCTGGGCAATCTGGCGCAAGGCCAGATCTCGGAGTTACGTCTAGTAGCTGCTTTCATCAGTCTTCTGGTCTCCGCTTCTCTCTGCTGGGATCGAAATCTTCTCAGGTTTATATAACTTTCCGGACGTCCACGCCAACCCTCGTGATCACACCTCCGACGTACACGTTGCACATGGACACGCCTCTATCTAGCATGCCACCCACGCAATTTAGGTGACACTTCCGCTGGTGAACAACCAGCGTCCTGTTTACTTCCTGTTATGTCACCCATGCAATTTATGTCGTATGTCATTTGGATCTTCCTGACAATATCCAACAATGTATCATAAAAGAAGCGAGGAAACATGAACTGGTAACGTAGCATATCCATTCACTGGATGAAAATTAATTTTGGTTTTCAAGTGTCTTTAACTGAGCGTTATATGATCCCCTTTATCGTAGATACAAGCAACAGATCTCTCCATTTGGAAGATATTTGTTAAAATTTTTCTTGTCGGATATTTAGGCATTTATTCATTTAAGTGTTTATGTTTTATGCCGTATTCCTCCATACTATTTCCAAGTGATGTTTTGAGGATGTTTTAGCTTGAAGTTAAAGCTATTTGGGTTTGGTTTGGTTTCTTTTTTAATCGCATATCAACCTTTGTGGGTTATTTAATGCCAAAGCTATCCTTGTAAACGGACTGTAATGGTTTTGGTTGTTTTATGACACAGCAATCATTGTAGGTTATTTATGCCAAATTAATCTTATTCCTTAAACAGTTCTATTTCAAATAATTCAGTTTAGTATAAGTATAGCTTTTGTTTACATACAGTTAAATGTCAAAACAGTTCTATTTCAAGCAATTAAGTATAGCATAAGTACACAGTTTAGTTTTATTTGACTCATATATAGGACTCTATCAGGTGCTACCACTCAGACCTGCAGTTGACCTGGGAGCGATGGCAATGAAGGGATACTCCGCATTCCCCAAAGCTTCAGCATTACTGGAACTTTGCTATCAGATCGTTTAGTGTCATATACAGGACACTCGTTGTGGTGGCTTACCCCTCTGCAGAGAAGCATTCAGTGTATTCTCCAGCCCCAGCCTAATGGGCAAGACAGTACTGGTACTATTTAACCCATAACTGGGGAGTTAGTTGGTTCAAAGGTATTAGTCCGAAAATGAACGTAACTGCCCAACTAGAGTTCGAACTCGCTTACTATGAAGTCGTTGTCCAGCACATTAGCTACAACGCCACAAGGACTCCCTTCAGCCATTTGGTGTGTTTGCAGACGTTTTATCTATTTATCTTTGTATGTTTTTATCATCGCTGTGATATTATCCTATGCGTTTCTTTTTTACGATCAATTTTATGATAGGGAACATTGCATCTCTGTTAAAATCTATACCATTTGGACGAAAATGTCTTTCTACGATTTATTAGTTTGCAGTAATTCACAGATTTGATTCTGTGTCTGTGGTTATTTAGTCTAAAGTAAAAAGGTCATTCAGTCTGTCCGACATATTGCTTTATGCCGCGTGGTAAATCATTAAAGTTTTTTTAGGTGTTAAGATACTGAATAAGTTAGTGTTTGCAGCACTGCTTGTTCTTTATGTTACATTATTGGCAAAATTTAGTGGATTTTATCATTAGTTTATTATGGGTTACTTTATTATTTAGTATGTTGTTGCCGTAGTATACCACCCCTGGATCTTGACAAACAAGAAGGAACACGTATATATAAAGATATAATCTAATATTTTTATTCTTTGATGGTGACGCTCTGAGTGGAGCAGGAGAGCAGTCGAAGAGAGTTCGCACACTCAAAGCGGGAACTGACTTCAGCCAAAGTTCTAGACCTTATATAGTATTAAAACTCCTTTGCGAACCACAGGGCCACCCCTCTATACCAAAGCAATGCTTGTTTTTCATTGGTCACGGTTTACGCCAACGTATTGCTTGTTCTCAATAGGTCATAACTTACACCCACGCATTTTTTATTCCTCGAGTATCTCACGCCCACGCATTTCTGTTTTTCCAGTAGTCCCTTTGTTGATTTTATCTACGACCGAATGTATCAGTCAACTATATCCGCTTGTGTCATCGCCGGTCAATGCAATATATTACACTGCTTCCTATCATTTCTCTAGGGTTATTTGGTCGGCGATAGGCTTGTATGCCTAGTTTTTGAAAAATGTATTCTAAGTTTGAACTTAATTTCGAAATGTCCCAACGATTCTTAATTATTAAAACTAGGAGTAAATCTTAGCTTAAAAAAAAACAATTATTCCCTGGCCATCAATCTATGATTTTACACCTCAATATGGTTCCCAACTAGGGCTAAATAGTAGAGCAGACTCGGTATTTTAGCCTTGGAAAGGCAAACTATCTTGGAGAAGGAAAACTCAGGATTCAAACCAACTGTACTTCGCTTAAGAATTGACTTCTGGTCGCATCCTGCTCGTAGCAGAGAGGTTGGGTAAATATATAAATCTACAATCGACTTATACATGAGACCTACGTATATACTGGTGTATACAATAAATGACTTAAGCATTTTTACATGAGAAGATCAAGCGTGAGTTGTGTTAAAGATAAAAAAAATTTAGGATTTAACTTACATGAACACTTTCAGATATGCAACTGTGTTAAAGCTGACATTTTTTTATCTTCTAGAAAATGCGATTTCCGCTTCCGCATACAAAAGCTCAATCGACCCCTTAGTAATGTTCCAGCCTCTGAAATAACGCATCCATCTTTAGAGAATGATATCTTTTACAGTAAAATCTCTGGTCGATAACTTATTTTGTTACCACTTCAAATAAAAAGCCCTGCTTTTTCATTTCTTTCCTGTTGGGAAGAAATTAAAGAGTTTTGTTAGATCTGCTGTAAAGAGAAGCAAATATCGGTTGATTCAAATGAGAGCGTTTGTATCATCATCATCATCATCATCAAGGCATACCGACAGCAAGAATTCTTCTCTCTCTCTCTCTCTCTCTCTCTCTCTCTCTCTCTCTCTCTCTCTGTCCATATTTGTATGTGCCAGAATCCATAAAAGAACGTCACTTAAGTGTTCGTCCTTACTTTCCCGGCAGTACCCAGTATGTCATGCTCGTCTTGGATGATTTGGGCGATGGGAGGTAAGTGGCCATACAGCAGTTGTTTTGTAAAGTACTGCTCTTGGGATTTTTTTAAAACAACACGCAGCATCTTTGCGTAGTTCTCATCTAGCTTTTTCTCCAATCGTTTCGTTAGACTAAGAGGTGCGACCATACAGTTGTTCTGACACGGCTATAGCTTAGAAGAATTCCCGTTTTATCTTATCAGAGAGATCAGATTTCCATATATTCGATAACCTGTAGTAGTTCATGCTTTACCTATGCATATGTTGACATCTTTTTCAGTAAATGAGATATTGCTACCGATATATTGGACTACTAATTTTAGAAGTTTACCATTTAATGAAGATATGGCACCATCTTGATTAAAAGACATGAATGGTTCAATAAAAAAACCTTTCTACGATAATATAAAAGATACATATACTAATGTAATACTTTTATTCATCATCTAAATAAGATTAAATCTCATTCAATTGCTTGATTTTTTTTCTTGAACAATTAAGTCCCAAACAGTATGGCTCCTTGTCGGTTGGGATTAAATAAGAAGAGTGTCCTGTATATGATACAAACTGCATCTGATGGTGAAGAGTCAGTTCGTGAGATATGACCCAGAGTGTTTGTACCTGTCAGGATCCCATCTATGTGTATAAAAGATCAATTTAATTATAATTCTCTATCGATAGGAATATTGACTATCATATAACTAAATTATTTCTATTAAGAATAGTTACATGAAGGTGTTATGGTTTACTAAGGATTATTAGTTACTTGAAACCATATAACTGAGAAAATAAATGGCTATTATTAAATAAAAACAATTACATGAAACCACATAATTATTAATATTAGATGGGAATACTTGAAACCATACAACTGTAAGCAAATTATTTGTATTAGATAGGAATACTTGATATCATGTAACTGTGTGCAAAAAATTCTTAAGAATCAACAACACAAAAATGTAAATATAAATCTACAATCATTGTAATTCCCTTACCTTTAAGCATTAAATAACCCGACATGGATTGATATGCCGTTAAAATCAATGTCAATCATAGTTGTATAGTTGTTGATGGGTATTGTTCGAGGACGTTTCGGAGAAGTAACACCGCCGGCTGATGAATGTTCATATTTGCACGCACACACACGTGCTATGCAAATATGGCCATACAGCACACATGGAAGATACATAAGCGGCGAACAATGGTAGTGCAGCAATTGTACACAGCTCCGTATGTACCACCAACACTCCAGAGAAACCTCGACTAATACTACTGACCTCAGCCAACCTAACATCAATAAAAATTATATAACGAGAATCGGCCGTAAATGAAAGTGGCGGGAAACACTCAGGAAATTTGACCGCTGGGTGAATTTTAGCGAATTAAAGACATAATTTGAGAATTTAATAGTTCTGTAAAAAAATGAAGCAAATGACTAAAATTTACTTTTTTCAGCATGATAAATGTAAGAGCATTTCTCGATAATCTTTTAACACATCACCACAGAAAATTTACAATTAATCCCAAAAAATTATCAGCCTCCTTGGCTGGTGCTGGAACTGTAGAATACACCGACTGCATCTCTGCAGGTGTAAGATCCTCCACCCACCCACTCAACGAGTGTCCTGGATATTACATTAAACGATCTGATAGTGAGTTTCCAGTAATGCTGAAGCTTGGGAGAATGCGGAGTACCCCCTCACTGCCATCGCTCCTATGTCTACTTTGGCCCGGAGTAGTAGAACCTGATAGGGCCCTATCAGTGAGTCAAATAGAACTGTTTGACATTTAAACACTGTGCAAACAATTTATTAATGCTAAATTGAATCATTTAAAACCAAACAGATCATTTAACTGTGTGCAAACAAATGACTGATGTTTAATTGAATTATTAGTGTTATATTGTAATACTTGGAACCATTTAACTGTATGCAAAAGAATGAGTAATGTTGAATAGAATAATTAGTGTTAAATAGCAATACTTGTAACTACTATACTGTCAGCAAACAAATGATTAATATTGAATTGAATTATAAGTGTTAGATGACAATAATTGAAACCATTAAACAGTGTAGAAACAATAGCAATACTAATGTGCAAACAAATTAGTTCTAACTCGTTTAAAAATGAAATTACCGACAAGCTTATCTCTTACATATCGTGTATATTTATTTAAATGTGTAAAAACAAATGACTAATGTTAACTTGTTACTGTTACATTGGAATACTTGAAACCATTAAACTGTGTGAAAAAAATGAGCTCAGGCTCGTTTAAAAATGTTATCAACAAAATGTTTACAAATCATATATATTTAGTATATCGGCATGAACAGGATTTGGCATTGAATAAACTACAATGGTTGATATGCCATAAAACCAAACCAAACCAAACCAAACCAAAAAATTATATATCAACCATTAGCTTCTTTGCCAAGTAAGAAAGAGACTAAAAATTTCTATTGATTTTAAGACATTATTCCTAAGATTTAATTGCTCAATTAAAAAAATAGAGCCAA
Source organism: Sepioteuthis lessoniana (assembly GCA_963585895.1). Lineage (NCBI taxonomy): Eukaryota > Metazoa > Mollusca > Cephalopoda > Myopsida > Loliginidae > Sepioteuthis > Sepioteuthis lessoniana. The sequence continues at coordinate 105,472,029 of OY757909.1, read as the reverse complement.
TGATTGAAACTTACTTTTATCTGGATGGTGAATGTAAGTATTATATTCTTATATGATTTTTTCTATATTATCACATAGATTTTCTTCCTAGAACTATTTTATATAAGCAACCACGTGAACAGTGATTCTTCACACCTACCTGTTTCACTTTGAACTGTTGCCAGCTGTGACGATTCGAAGCTTGTAAACCTTTCAACTTTTCTTTCAACGCGGGAGAAGTCATTCAATAGCAACAACAAAAATCGATGGTCTTTCAACTTACCAATGATTCTAGTCCTATTTGATCGTCTTTTGTAATATTTAATGAGTATAATCTCCACCATATAAGAATACTAGTGTGCAAACAGATTAGTTATAACTCGTTTAAAAATGAAATTACCGATAAACTTATCTTTTACATATCATGTATATTTATTTAAATGTGTGCAAACAAATGACTAATGTTAACTTGTTAGTGTTACACTGGTGTTTTTGTAACATTACGGGATCCTATAAACATATAAGTGTTGCGGTACTGTTCATGTCAGTCGTAACGCACACAAATACAAAGTGATTCAGTTATTTCTTGACATGAAAATTTATTAGGATCTGCAACACGAAACGGGAAAGATAGAATAAAAAGAATTATCTGTCCATAGATAAGCAGAAAGCTTAACCCGTGGCAGGCGAGACGACAATCTCATACTTCCTTTCTTCTCCACCGACCAAGGACTACCCCCAAAGGGGCTCTTCGTCTCTACCACCTCTGGAACGAACTGGAACTGCCCGACATCAACTCGCCGACAAACTGACTGCCCCAACTGACTAACCAACTCGCTCTGCGTCTTAGTCTCTTCTTATATTCTCTTAATCAATCCGATAATAACACGTAAACATAAAATTTTCAAATGTTACGTCATCCTAAATTCAGCTGATACCCATCCAAAATGTTAATCTTTAACATCTTGCCCCATACCGATTTCAAATCAAACTCCTCAACTTTATTTTGACATCATCTGATATCGAATGCACCCCAGGTCCACCAGCCTGACCTTTCTAATGTGAACTTGTTCTTATGAAATCAAACTCAAAGTTTTTACCAAGCTCACAATTTATCACTAAAATAGAATAATTAACTAAAATAATTAATTACTAAGCTTTTTGCTTGGATGTGGCATAGTGAGTGAGGTACCGAGCTCGCCTGATACTCTTCGAGTGTTTCTTGCAGGCTTTGCCGTTATGGTTTGGAGCACGGCTTCGGAATCCAAGATTTTAGGCACATGTGGTCTGGCCTAATCGTCGAGGTTCTTGCAACCCGAGCGAAATTTAGTAAACCATTTAGTTACTTTACTCTGATCAACTGCACCTTGAATTTTCGCCCAACAATTATTTTATTTATTTATTTATTTTTATTTTTTATTTATTTATCTATTTTGTGGCTTCCGCAGGGTTATGGCCCAGTTTGAACTCATAAAGCATAAGTTCCTGAATTAGACTCTTACGTCGCACGTTCATCTGTGCGGCTTTCAAATCACACACAAAATGAAGTAATACACAACGTTTCAGCGCACTATACTATCAACCACAGAGAGTGCCTACCGTGGCTTATTAAACTGCTTCTGTCGCGTGATGTACATGCTGCAAACTTACTCGAACTAAAATATAGCAAATTTTTTTACTCAACCAAGTACTATGTGGGTATGTCATATTTTAGAAATTTACGAATACATTGATTAATAAAGTAAGTAAAGTTGGCGACCGTAGTCGAGGGCGACCAGAAGGCTCCGTTTTCAAAAGCTACTACACCGAAGGGAGGGCGCTACTCCTTTCCCTGGTTTACATTGATTAATAGAGGTCAAGAATTTGGGAGTACTTGTATACCTCTCTTGAATTTTAATTTTCCAAATCCTAGTCTTCCCTCAACTCAATTACCGGAAGCAGAAGAAAATCCCGCGGGATTAACATTCCTGCGCAATTTATTTTATTTTATTTTATTTTATATTTACTTGATTGTTTACTTTTTATTGTTGTTGTTTGTTGGTTTTTGCTTTTCTTATTTTGTTGTCCATTCTGAATTCTGACTACTCCACGTTTGCAAGATAATATTTTTTTATCTTAAGCCAAATAATACCAAACAAATTCAAATATCAAAATTCTAATTTAAAGTCAGGTCAATTAAAAGGGTCAAAAAGGCAATGGAGACAATGAGTACAGATATTTGCAAAAGTATTTTTATAGTTATTAATATTAAAAGAATTCACGTATATTAAATATGAGCAAATATATTGATTTTAGATCTTAAATTTGAATATATATATATATATATATATATATATATATATATATATATATATATATATATATCGTTAAGCAACAATGAGCTCGTGTAGCAGACTAAGCCAAGCTTAGTAAATAAAAACTAATCTTAGCTTGTTTATTCATCTATTATATCATTATTCTCTTTTGAGAGTTTTTCCTGCTATTATTATTATTATTATTATTATTATTTTACTCCTTTTAGAGTCTTTCGCACCAACGTTAGCTGGTGGTTTTTCACTGGAGTTTAAGTGACAGCAAGTCTCTTCAAATCTACAGGACTCTTATTATTCTAACCGATCTTAGTAATGCTATAGTCTGGGTGGTCTCTACTTGTCCTCTGATTTCTAAGGCTTCCAGCCCCTTCAGTAATCTTTTTGGGATCGTTCCAAGAGCCCCAATTACAATTGATATCACCGGCACTTTCATGTTCCAAAGTTTCTTCACCTCTGTAGCAAGATCCAGATATTTATATTCCTTTTCACCTTTTTTCAATTTTACTCTGTGGTCTGCGGGGGCGGTGCATAGTCCATTATTCGGCAGGTTCTCTTTTTGTTCTTTTCTTTTTCTTTTTTTTTTTTAATATCACAAGGTCTGGTCGTCTGGCCGAGATTAGGTGATCCGTTTGTATCTCAAAATCTCAGAGAAGTTTGTGCGTCTCATTCCCCAGGACGGATTCCGGATTGTGTATATACCACTTGTTCGCATGGTCAAATTTTAATTTCTTGCACAATTCCAAATGGATTACTTTTCCCACCCAGTCATGCCTAGTGTTATACCTTTTTTTGCACTAATTTGCTGCATTTTATTATAATTTGATTGATTATTTCGTCTCTATCACCAAATAAGGTATACTTGTTATTTTTGCTTTAACGTAGTTTGTTCTTATGGCGTTGTTTTGTGCTTCAGTATCTTTCTCAAAGTTTCCCTTTCTTAACCATAACCGAGTCTTCTCGAGTAAGATTTCGCTTGTTTATCCCTTTAGTGAGGTTTCTACGATATAGCTTAGTTTTAAGTGCTTTTATCATCCTCCTTAATTAATTTTTTTCTTTCATCTCCACTTGTTTGATGGTGTCCGCTTCCAATATTTCTGAGTTCTTATAATTTCCCTTTTCTCTGAGCGTTCTGATTTGTTCTTGATTTGGTAGATCTATTCCTTCCATCATTTGGCGTTTTCCGCTTCTTTTTATTAGCATGGCACATTTTTCTCTGTCAAATTATATCCCAAAATCCTGACTGCTTGTATAAGGGTTTCCAATTCTTTTTAATTTTTGGCAAACAGTTTAAGTTCGTCCATGTACATGAGGTGGTTAATCTCTTCTTGCAATTTAGTAAGTTTGAATCCACCTGTGCATTTCCTAAGTATATGATTGAATGTTATCATTGCTATTACAAATAGTAATGATGATAGCGCATCTCCCTGGAATATTCCTCTCTGGATTTATACTTTTGCTAAAATTTTTCTTCCTGCTTTCAGTTTCACTCTCCAGTTTTTCATGGTTTCTTCGATGAACTTAATGACTTCGTCGGATATCTTGCACATTTTGAGAAATTTTATTATCCAGCTTTGCAGAACCATATCGATTGCTTTTTTGGAATTAATCCACGCCATAGCTAAATTTTTGCGTCTCGTTTTATTATCCTTGATGATATGTTGATCAATGTTCAGTAGATCTCCTGTTCCTCTTGTTCCCTAGCGGCATTGTTTCTGTTGTTCGGAGAACAATCTGCGGATTATTTGCAAATAGTAAATCTCCTCCCTAATTTATGCCATTAGTATTTTCTATATCATCGTTTGGTACGTTATGGGTCTATAGTTGTTGGGGTGGTTCTTTTGGAGGGATATGGATCAGAGAGGTCTTTTCTATTGTAATCCATTCTGTTTCGTCAGGTATATCGGTTTCGTCCAGTCATATATTCATTTCGATAGCCGGTCTGTTGTGGATGAAAGGGAATTTTTAAAACCAGAATCCATGCATACCATCATGACCTGGTATTTTCCAGTTTGACACCATTTTGGTGGTTGGTTGTTTGGGTTTTATGGCATATCAACCTTTGTAGGTTATTTTATGCCAAATCCATTTTTATACAAATAATCAGTTATATTTCAAGCAATTCAGTTTAGCATAAATACAGTTTAATAGTCCAAAACATTTCTATTTCAAGCTATTCAGTTTATTCAAGCAGCTCTAATTCAGCTAATTCAGTTTAGTATAAGTAGAGATTTTTTTTACACACAGTTAAATGTCAAAACACTTCTATATTAAACAATTCAGTTTACCGTTAGTACAGTTTCAATATCAAAAACAGTTCCATTTCAAAGAATTCAGTTTAGCTAAGTACGCAGTTTAAATGTAAGTACACAGTTTGATTGTCAAAAACATTTCTATTTCAAGCTATTCAGATTAGTCAAACAGTTCTAATTCAAACAATTCAGTTTAGCATAAGTATGCAGTTTAGTTCTATTTAACCCATAGATAGCTACCATTCCGGGTCAGAGAGGACCTGGGAGCAATGGCAATGAAGGAGTGCTCTGGCCTTACTGGAACCTCCCCATCATGTTGTTTAGTGTCAGATCAGGACACTTGTTGGGGTTAGGTCTTACCCCTCAGCAGAGGTGCAGTCTGTCTATCCTACAGCCCCAGCCGACTGGGCAATACACAGAGTTAATATCAGAACTGTTTTATTTCAGATGATTCAGTTTAGCATAAGTACACAGTTTAAATGTCAAAATAGTTCTATTTCGAGCAATTCACTTTACCATAAGTATGCAGTTTAAATGTCAAAACAGTTCTAGTTGAAACAATTCAGCTTAGTATAAATACGCAGTTTAAATGCAAAAAAATGTAAACTCAAGAAACCACGGTTTAGTTCTATTTAACCCATAGATTGGAGCCTTATCAGGTGCTACCACTCCGAGTCAGAGTGGATCTGGGGGCGATAGCAATGAAGGAGTAATCTGCATTCCCCAAAGCTCCAGCATAACTGGAACCTCAACATCAGATTGTTTAGTGTCATACCCAGAAGCAGAGAAGCGGTATATTCTACAGCCCCAGCCGACTTGGCAAATACCTTTTTGAGTGTTGCTCTGAGTGAATACACAGGTATTTTTTCCTAAGGTCACTCTTTGAGTCCTTGTTGCTCTTTTTCTAGGTTCTTAATCCATTCGACTTTTCTGTTATGATCTCTCTGTTCCCATATTTTGCTCTAAAGTAGTTTTGCTTCCCTTGCATCCGGTTGTTGGTATGTATGTCTTCGGGCATTCTTCCCCAACTTACTGGTAGAATTTTTTTCATTGTTTTAGAATGTCCTTATTTGTCATTGTTGTTTGATCCAATTTTGGGATATTTTTAGTTTTTCCTCTTTCGCCAGTACATTCTGATTTATTTCCTCTAGTTGTATCGTTTGTTGATTTTCTCTTCTTATTCCAGTATATTCTAGCGTGTTTCGTCTGTCTTAGCATTTTTGCTTGTTGTAGATTTCTTATCTGCTTCCAGCCTAATTTCCCATCCAGGTTTTGAGTTTCTGTCCGTGCTCTTTCGAGGAACACCTATCATTATTATTATTTACTCCTTGTGAGTTTTTCACATCAGCGTGAGCTGATGGTCTTTTACTGAAGTTTGAGTGACACCAAGTCTCCACAAGTCTCCAGGACTCTTAGTATTCTGACCATTCTCATTGATGTTTGGATGGTCTCCAACCATCCTCTTATTTCCAAATCCTCTGCTCCCTTTAATAATCCTTTGGTGGTTTTACCAAGAGCACCAATTACAATTGACATACGCGTTACTTTCATGTCCCACAGTTTTTTTCAATTCTCTAACAAGGTCAAGGTATTTATCCTTCTTTTCACTTTCTTTCAATTTTACTCTATGGTCAACCGGGACAGAAAAGTTCTCAATTTTGCAAGTTCTCTTTTTTTTTCTTTTTTCTTTTTTCTTTTTTTGTAAATTATTATAAGGTCATTTGTTCGTATGGTCAAATTTCAATTTTTCGTACAATTCTCAGTGGATAACCTTGCCCCCCCCCCAGTCGTAACTAGTCTTAAACTCTTTCTGTGCATATTTATTGCATTCGCTTATTACGTGATTTTCTTTTCATCTTTATCACCACATAACCTACATTTGCTGTTTGTTGCGTCTTATCTAATTTTCTTCAATATTGCTCGCAGCATTCTTGAACAAGTCCTGGCGACAACACCCCACAAGGTACCAACTATACGGCCACCTGCCTCCAATCACGAAAACTATCCAAGTTAGACGAACCAGACATGCAAGACACTGCTGGAGAAGCAGGGACGAGCTCATAAGTGATGTACTCCTATGGATCCCCACATATGGCCGGGCAAAAGCAGGACGACCAGCTCGAACATACATTCAGAAGCTCTGTGAGGATACGGGATGTGGCCCTGAAGACCTACCAGAGGCGAACGATCGGGAGAAGTGGCGAGATAGGGTCAGGGATATCCGTGCTAGTGGTACAACATGATGATGATGATGATCTATTTTTGCTTTGATATGACTGGTTCTTATGGCATTGTTTTGTGCTGCTGTTAGGAAAGATTCAAGTATTATCATTATCCTTATTATTATCATTACTACTACTACTACTGAAATATACCTCTCCGGATTTTTACGTTAGGTAAACTTTTTCTTCCTGCTGTCAGTTCCACTCTCCAGTTTTTCATGGTTTCCTCGATGAACTTTATGACTTTATAGGATATCTTGTACTTTTGAGAGAGTCTATTATCCAGCTTTGCGGGACTATATCGTCGCCTTTTTGTAATTAATCTACACCATAGCTAAATTTTTGCATCTCGTTTTGCTCTCCTGTAATATGTGTTGATCAATGTATAGTATATTTCCTGTTCCGCTTGTTCTCTTGCGGCATGGAACAAATAATGAAATGCGAAAATGAAATAGAATTAAATTGAAATATCATTTAATTCCACTTTTAACTAATGTTTAACGTTCGGCACTATAAAAAAGACAAATCACTCGCTTTCAGTGCCGGCCAGTCCACAGGACAGACGTGTGTTAGCGAAGTAACCTTTTTTTCTGATTCCAGTAAATTGAGGGAATAAATATTCGACTTCGTTTATACAACAGAGTCACCAATCTTTTTTTATTAGATTCTTTCGTTTCGCGGACCCTAGAAGAACAAGAAAAGAACATAGTCTGAATAATTCATCATTTACCAAACAAAATCACAAACCAGAAACCCATACGTTATATATTTAAAGTAATTTCACGGGTTATGTTTACCGAAGTAATTTAATGTGATTTGAGTATACTGATTATCCGAGGAACGAGTGAAAATGGATGAAAAAGTGTGCAAGGAGAAATGATGATGATAATAATCTGAAAAAAAAGAAAAACAAGTGACTTCAATTATTATAGCGGTAATGACAATTTGTACGTCAGAGAGAAGTTAAAAAATGTTTTCCCAATATTGACTTAGAATAAGCAAATTATACTTATCTCAGTACTAGATTCGACAATCAAGTGAATGCCAAAATCAGTTCAGCTAGTCCTCTAGTTTTGTTATCTCCGTGGACATCTAGAAAACAAAAAGAGAGAGAAAAGAAAGAAATCATACCACTTGCTGGGTTATCGTACTTAGAGTCTTACATAACGCTACGGACGGGAACCTTTCTTCCTGCATACTGTGTTACTTATTATTCGCTTATGTTACAAAATTATAGATACTGACCATTATTCTCGTCAAATGTTGCTTTCGTAACCTGAATAACACTATGTTACACAGATTTTCTTCCCGAATAGTATGTGCTGTTTCTTTTTTTTTTCTTTTTTTTTTTTTTGATATGTAATAAAATTATAGATACTGGCCATTATTCTCTTCAGACTTTGCTTTCGTAACCTGAATAACACTATGTTACACAGATTTTTTTCCTGAATAGTATATGCTATTTCTTTTCTTTGTTTTTTGGTGGGGAAGGGGTGTGTATGTTATAAAATTATAGATATTGTCCATTATTCTCTTCAGACTTTGCTTTCGTAACTTGAATAACACTATGTTACACAAATTTTCTTCCTGAATAGTATGTGCTATTTCTTTATCTGACGGTTATGAAATTATAGAAAATGGTGATTATTGCCTCAAACTTTACTCTTGTGATCTGGATAATGAATTTTAGAAATTAGCCGATTTTTTACGTAAAAGTGGGCAGGCTTATTTGCACTTTTTTTTATTTATATAAGTTCTGAATTCAACAACATATAATAAAAATTTATGATTGTCCAAGAAGTCCCGAACCACTAAGAAAAAGTTGTCCCAATATTATTTTTCCTTCCTACTTTTTGAGGGAAGTCCCAATGAGATAATGGCTAACGTGCTGAACTGCTACATCGTACTATCGAGTTATCCCCCAAGTCATGTGTTAAATAGTACCCCTATTGTTCTTTCATAAGAATGGCTTTGTTATCAAAAAGCCCAGTCCAGTCGGCTGGAACTATAGAATACACCAACTGCATTTCTGCCAAAGAGTAAGAACCACCACCACCGAACGAGTGCCCTAGATAAGACACTAAAACATCTGATGGCGAGACTCCAGTCCTAGAGCTATGGGAAAAGTGGAGTACCCTTTTATTGCCATTAAGAAAACGACTTTAACCTTTGCTACAAACAGCTAGGGGAAGAAATGTTGAAGGTATCTGTGGTGGGGACAGACTCATTATCAAGAACTGTGATAAACTATTTCATAGGATCCAATTTTATCTACAATGGTGGGAACAACACCTTCTGGATGTCCACAATTGACAGTGTGTCTCCTCACAGAGTAGACTGTGGGTAGTGCTTCCTGCAGTACTTCACAGTGGTATCTCTACGGTCCGAAAGACAAAGATAGCAGGAAAACTTAATAACTTCCCAGTCATACTCATCATAGTTGAAAGCTTTTAGCTAGATCTTGACGTTGTTGTGTTCCTCTTTGAGGTAACACCAAATTAGCAAGAAGGGACGGATACTTATTCCCAATATAGAGTGGCATAGATTTAAACAATGAAAAGGTACCTGTTGTTCGGGTTACAAGTATTTCCGATTGCTTTGCACTGACCGGTTATATTGTGGCTAGCAGAAGTAGAACCCATCTTGATGCACAACTAAAAATATATTTAAAATAATTTTTACGTTGATGGTACTTGAACCCTTTTCACTTTAGAAGACCATACTTGAATGCATTGCTCTTAGAAATAGGGAAATTTTTGTTTTGTTTTGAATTACCATGGTCAGAAAATCCGGTGAACACTTACACCCGGAAACACAGACAGCTGTTTGAACTTTATCAGTGTTTGCTGAGATCGCCACCACTGGAGATCGAACCAGCGATCAAAGCCGAAACTCTACAACTGAGCCACAAGTTTATATCGCACACAAGTGACCCCAAATTAACTAGTCATCTCAATTGCGCAGCCAACTGACCTGAATGCGTCTTGCAAGTTACATCCATACTCTTTACATAGGACATGGTCACCCCCACCAGGGCCACGTTTTGCCAAGAGGATTAGAAATACGCATCTGCATAATTATTATGACCTCAAGGGCAAGGATATAGATGTACATTTACCTTTTTCAGAAGAGGAATTCTATTGGGAATTGAATTACCATGACCATGTTTTGCTTTGTTATGGAGGTGTCCTCGTGGTGTAATGGTTAAAGCGATGGACTGCAGAATCGTAGTAAGCGAGTTCGTACTCCAGTCGAGCTATTACGTTCACTTTCGGGCGAATACCCTTGGGAAAGGTATAAACCCCCCTATCCTCCCAGCTATTGGTTAAATAGTACCACTACAGTTCTTCTAGGATAGCTTTGGCATTAAATAACCTACAAAGGTTGATATGCCATTAAACAAAGAGACCAACTTTTGCTTTTTTTTTGTTTTATTTCCTTTTTTTTTCTTGTATTTTTTCCTTCGGTTAAAAAATCTCTTCTATAAAAAGAATTTAAGGCTTGGAATAATACTATCATAAATATTAATGTGATATTATAGTTATTCCTTTGGGGAAGCGGGTTTCAATATAATAAAATAGAAAATACAAATGAAAAATACATAAAAAGTGCTTGATGGTATGATGACAGAGCACGCCTAAGACCTAAAATGTCTAAATTATGTACTTTTAAAGTCTGTTACTTAAAATTTCATGTGGATCTCACTATCGTCAGACGAAAATATGAGAAAAAGTGGCTAATAAAACGTTTTTATAGTGAAAGAAATTTGTCACAAAACAAAATGTTTGTTCACGTGACACACACACACACACGAAAAATGTATTGCTTATAGAAATAAGAGCAGTCCAAATACAGTAAAATGAATTGTGGAATTAGTCAGATGCTAAATAACAAGGGGAATTTATTAATGTGTCTAAACGTAGAGATAAATTCTCTTCTTCTTCTTCTTCTTCTTCTTCTCGGCATATTCCAGAATAGATATTTTTTAAGTTCTAAACATAATCCACAGCTGTTATAACCACCTTTGTACATTTGGGCTTTTTCATAATATCCCATTTTATTCTGGGAGATTTTCCTTATCTACCATACATGTTTACATAATGTGGTATTCTGGCTATTATCTTTTTCACTTCATATTTTCAAATTATACCTTCTGATGATTTTGTTCTTTTTATATTTAATGTTCATGCAAATATAACTCATTTTAAATTGTTTTTGGGAAACAATTTGTTGTGTGCTACAGATTTTCAAAGTAATTGAGTAAGTTCCTCTTCAGGATATATATATATATATATATATATATATATATATATATATATATATATATATATATATATATAGTAGCATGGAAGCTTATCTGCGACCACTCGTTTTATGCCGTATTTATACAACTATCATCGGGCTTTTTTCTGCTTGATAATAGTCGTATAAAGACGGCACGAAATCAGTAGTCGCAGATAAGCATACATGCTACTATATATATATATATCCTGAAGAGGAACTTACTCATTTACTTTGAAAATCTGTACAAAAACTAATATATATTTATTCATTATTATATCTTATTATATTATATAATAGCTCGATCACAGATATTGATTACTCTCCAAACTATACTGCATTTGGCCACCTACAAACCCAATACGTGAGATAGTAACAACCATACACTGTTGTAATGTTATATATATATATATATATATGTGTGTGTGTGTGTGTGTATAAATATATATATAACATTACAACAGTGTATGGTTGTCACTATATATATATATATATATAAAGTTTTAATAAGTCTTATTCAAGTTTTATCATCCAAGTTAAAGATAAGTTTAGAATAGTCTGAGATATCGCAGGTGTTCAAACTGATGCCCAATCTGTTTAAAGCACAGCAGATAACATGTACAGATAGAACTGAATTTTTTTTTTAATCATTCCATTTGCTATTTGGATGAATTCTGTTTCATTTGCTATTCTGAACTCATTGATTGATGCAGGTTTTGGGCGATACATTTACATGACTCAATTAAATTTCAAAATGTAGACTGATACTACACTCTTATTCAAGGCAGAAGTAGCGATCCATACATATTTAGTTAGAGGTGCCCGTGGTTTAATGGTTATCGTCGTAGGAAATGGACACGGCGACACGAGTTCAAATCCTAGACGAAACTGATTGCATTTCACATAGCACTAATACCCTTGGGAAAGGTATGAATCCAATTATTCTCCCTCCAGCGATGGGTAAATAGTAGGGTAGACTAGGTTCTTCAGCCTTGGTGAGGCAACTAGTCTAGGAAAAGGAAAACTCTGAATTTAAAACCTGTTAAATTCCACTTTAAAAAATTGACCTTATGTCATATCCTGCCCGAGCGGAGGGTTGGTAAATATACATATATAATTCCACCATGTCGGCAGGAACTATGCTGATATTTTAATAAAATCAACTGAAGAAAATGACAAAGACATTGTTTAATTTTGGTTTATTTTTTGTTTCTGCTTTCAATATCTACTTTTACTTCCTAAAAATTCTAATTTACATAATAGAAAATGGATAATTTAAGATATTTCTCGAAAAGTCAATGAAAAGCTAAAATCTATCAGCAATATTTGAGTGAAATTATATAGGAAAATTGAAATAAGCCTAAAATAAACAAGATATTGACAGTAATCAAAGCAAGTGAACCGTTCTTATTCCAAAGTTCATTTTTATTTTGAAACATTCCATTTACAATTGATCTCCGATTTTAACACTTTTTAAAGTGACTGACTTTCGATCGATCAACTGTGAAGATTTTCTCAATAAAATGAAATCGTTTGAAGAAACAATAATTAATAATTTTGTAAGATGTTTGTATATCTTTTATGAAGACATTTTTGATATATTGATAAAAACTGTAATACTCAAAAGTATGATGCTGATTTTGATCTGGATCTGATATACGCAACCGGGCCATTGTTTAATGAGTAAAGTGTTCACCAATGGTCCTAGAGACCAGAGTTCAATCCTAGGTTGAGTCATACCAAAGACTCAAAAATGGTACTTGATGCCGCCTTCCTTAATACTCAGCAACATGTACAGATCAAGGATAAAGTGGAGCAATCCTGAGAAAGTAGTAACGCCCTCTCCTACGCCTCGGTGTAGTAGCTATTGAAAAGGGAGTCTTCAAGTCACCCTCGACAAAGGTCACCAACTGTAATATAATGGCCGCAGGATTTCGTTTTATATATCTTGCCTTTCGGTTTAGTTAGGCTGAGAACCTTTCGCTTAGTGCATGGGTTAGTTAGGTGCAACATGAGCGCACGTGTTCACGCGCACGGAGGGGGGATGTGTCATTCAGAGATGTCAAAATAAAAATCCCAGATAGGAAATGTGACCAGGGGATGTGAATGACGTCAAGGGCAAAGGATTTTTGAGATTTGGGAAAAGTCAGAGAGTTAAGTTCCTGCCTCGGAAGAAGACGGTTGACTATCGGAGCTCGCCGAGGCCTTGCGTCGGCTGCCGCACGTGGTTTAGGGCAGGTGGAAAAGTCAGCATAGAAAGATTGTGCCTCTCTCTTCCTTATGTCGAAAAACCTTTTAACTCAAAGGTAATAAAAAGTTTCGTACCTGAACTAAGAAGTCGTGTTTTTGTGTTTCGGGATCCCTATGTTATCTATAAGTGCGTTATGGACATTATGAACGTTTTGCGTTCCAGTATGAATATGTCTATTTCACATATTCATGTATGGCTATGTAACACAACTTTACTTAGTGAATAGTTGAATATTCTGATAAAATCATTATTTATAATTTGCTAATGGTCCGGGAGACCGGGGTTCAATCTCAGATGAGTCATGCCAAAGACTCAAAAAATAGTACTTGATGCCACTTTGCTTAAGACTTGGTATTATAAGGTATGTATCAATGGTAAAGTGGAGCAATCCAGGGAAAGGAGTTGTGCCCACCCTGCACCTCGGTATAGCAGTTATTGAAAAAGTAGCTCTCGGGTCACCCTCGACTACGGTCGCCAACTTTACTTTTTACTTTTATTATTGGAATATATTTGAGAATATTCCTGAGGGTTAAATACAATTTGTATACTAGGGTGAATCAATAGTGTTGCAATATTTTTAAAATGAGAGCGCACAATTCAACAGCCCCGAATTATTTTGCCGGGGCCGTGAACATGACGAATCACACTTGACTATGAAATGTCTATCTCGACTGATGTAATATAATAGCCGAGGAATTTCGGTTCATGCCTTTGGGTTTAGTTAGGCTGAGAACCTTTCGGCTCAGCACATGGGTTAGTTAGGTGCAACCTTGATGCAGGTGGTAACGCGTGAGCGCGCACAGAGCAGACATGTTACTCAGATATGTCACAATAGTCCGAGACGAAACGGGTGACAGGGTGCGGGTGACGTCACGCACCGGAAGCGCGCGGAGGTTTGTGTGAGAATTTGAAGAAAGTTAGAGAATTGAGTACTAGATGCCAAACGAGGAGGTTCGACTTTTGGGGTTCGCAGACGCGAGGTGAACTTGGGGCCGCTCGAGACGGGGGCCAATGAATAAGACAGCATAGAAGATTGTGTCTGTCCTCCTTATATCGAAACCTTTAACTCAAAGTTAATAAAAAGGTTTCGTACCCGAACAAGAAGTCGTTACGTGTTTTTCGTAATTTCGAGATTCCTATGTTCTTTATATATTCTATCGTTATCAACATTCGATGTCCATTTCACCCATTTCGCACATGGCCATATTCGTGTATATGGCTATGTAACACTGATACTTACCTGATTGTCCTCTATGGTTTTGTGCACAGTTTCGGATTCCTCGGTTTTAGGACTACCTGATCTTACTTAATAGTCTAAGTTCTAGTAATCCGGGTGAAATTTCTTCAATTATCTGGTTACCGTACTGTGATTAACTGCAACTTCATTATTTGCACAACAATTTTTTTTTTGTTATTTCGGCAGCGTTATGGCCAAGTTCGAACTTGTAAAGCATAAATTTCCGAATTAAAAAAAAATCTTAAGTTTATCTGTGCGGATTTCAAATTATACAAGGAATGAAGCAATGCACAACGTGTCAACACGCCAACTAACACGATACTACCGACCATAACGGGTACCTACTACTGCTTAAACTGCTTGGTCACGTGATATCATGATCATCATCATCATGTCATGCCGCTAGCACGGATATCCCTGACCCTCTCTCGCCTCTTCTCCCTATCATTCATCGCCTCTGGCAGGTCTTCAGGACTACACCCCGTATCCTCACATAACTGCTGAAGGCATGTTCGAGCTGGTCGTCCTGCTTTTGCTTGGCCATATGCGGGGGTCCATAGGAGTACATCACTTATGAGCTCGTCCTTGCTTCTCCAGCAGTGTCCTGCATGTCTGGCTCGTCTAGTTTGTATAGTTTTCGTGATGGGAGGCAGGTGGCCGTATAGTTGGTGCCTTAGTGTAAATATACTGATTACTTTATATAGTAAGGGAATATACTTCTTATCTTATATATTATACACTTCTAATATTATTATATATTATGTACTAATATAATAAGCGAATGTTATTTGTAATCAGTCTGAATGTACTGTACGATATGATACTGTCACATCCTCTAATAAAGTGACAAATCATCATCATCATTATCAGACGTGGTGAAAGTTATCAAAGAATATAAATTTTTGATAGTTAAATTTCTACTAGTAATAATTTAGTTACGTTTATAATAAAAACTGGGAACGACTGATTTATTAGATTAGTTTCAATGCAATTTTTTTTTTTTTTTGCGAATAATGTTATAACCAAGTCACGCTGATTCGTTGATGAATAACATGAAAGAAATTAAATATATTATTAGAAATATCGGATATGTTTCAAACTAAAAAAAAAGTACATTTCTAATTAATATTAGAAAAGTTTTCATTTCAAATAAATTTCAAATCAGTTTTAGAAAAAGTTTAAATTTTAATAGAAATGATAATCTTTCATTTATCCCCTTTTTCGCGTTACTTTCTGTGTCTCCTCACATTGTCAGTTTTACTCTTTCTACATCTCAATTCGTTTCCCTCTCCTTCCACGCTCTTTTTCTTATTTCCATCTCATTTTGAGTCTCCTTCACACATAAAAAAAATTGACCCTCTCTTACTGATAATCTAGTCTATTGCTGATAATCTGCTATGAACATCGTCTTAGCAAGCCTAAAAATGTGTCTCCATGTTCTAATACCCATCGTCATTCCTTTCTGTTTCATGTGACAGACTGGTGCTTATTATAGTATCATTTTGTGGTTAAAGGAGGGTTATATCTTTCCCAAGGGTATCAGTTCTAAAGTGAACGTAATCCTATTTACCCAACCCCTCCGCTCGGGCAGGATATGACACAAGGTCAATTTTTAAGCGGAGTTTAACAGGTTTGAGTTCAGAGTTTTCCTTCTCCTAGACTAGTTGCCTCACCAAGGCTGAAACTCAGTCTGTCCTACTATTTACCCATAGCTGGAGGGAGAATAATTGGATTCATACCTTTCCCAAGGGTATTAGTGCTAAGTGAAATGCAATCATTCTCGTCAAGGATTTTAACTCGAGTTGCCGTGTCCATTTCCTACGACGATAACCATTACACCACGGGCACCTCTATAAAGTGAACGTAATAGTGCGAATGGAGTTTGAACCCGCTTACTACGATATCACAGTCTAGCACATTAGCCACAACGCCATTTTAATAGTTGTTGTAGTAGTAATTATAAAAAGGTAGAAAATCTTGACAAGTTCTCTTGTTGACTAGTAAGTAAAAGTAAAGTTGGTGACCTTAGTCGAGGGTGACCCGAAGGCTCCCTTTTCAATAGCGACTACACCGAGGTGTAGGGGAAGGCGCTACTCCATTCCCAGGATTGCTCCACTTTACCCTGATCCTCACCTTATAGTGCTGAGTGTTAAGCAAGGCAGCATCAAGTATCATTTTTTTAAGTCTCCCGGACCATTGGTGAACACTCTACTCATTAGGCCAATGGCCCGGTTAGAATATTTAGAAGGGTCCTGGAGATCTGGGGAGATTTGCTATCGCTCAGACTTCAATGAAAAACCACCGGTTAAAATTGGAGTGAAAAACTTGTATAGCGCGAAAATGATGAAATTGATGAAATAAATGACGATTTCATATTGATTGTTACAGTGCAAAGAGATTTTGCTGTGAAGTGTGCGATATCAGACTTCGTTTTTACTTGGCGTCTTGTTGAATATATATCATTGGTTGTTGGTTCTGTGACAAATAGGCTATGAAATACTGATTGATATTGAGATACTTGTGTGAAGTTATCAATGACGTATACATTCAGTTTATTAATTGGATTTTTATATGCACACCCAAATGAACACAATTTATAGATTAGACAAATTTGATGTAAACAGCGCAAATGATCATGTCGGGAAAAAAATTTCGATTGACCCATAAAAAAATGAAACATAAAAAAATTTAATCATTTAATATTTTGAGTCGGAAAATATAACACTAGGAAATATATTTTTAGCTATTTGTGAATAAATATATCTTGTAGATGGCTTTGGTTTGGTTCGGTTTTATGACATATCAACCGTTGTAGGTTATTTATTGCCAAATCCTTTTATACATATATATCAAATATATATGATTTGATTTGGTTGGATTCCAGTTTTGTAGTATTTAGGAGTGTTGAGTACCTCTTCATTGCTATGACTCCTGGCTCCACTCAGATCCAGACTGTTGGGGTCTCATCTAGGGGTCAACTGTTCAAGATTTATTTGTATTCAATATGATGATTTCATGCTATTTAACTGCAGATTATTTGTCCGAAGGTTAGTTACTTGAAGCGATAATTATTTACAAAGGATTATTATTACTTAATTGATTGATTTGGTTTTCTTTGGTTTTATGGTGTTTCAACCACTGTAGGTTATTTATCACCAAATCCTTTATATATATATATATATATATATATATATATATATATATATATATATATATGATTGATATTTTTAAACGAGCCTGAGCTCATTTTTTGGCACTCAGTTGAATACTTTCACTTATTTCTATCTAATACGTATACACAGTTAAATGATCAAACAATTCAATTTAGCAGAAGTCCAGTCTCTTGTTTACACACATTGTTTTTGTTTTTTTTTACACACAGTTAAATGTAAAAACAGTTCTATTTCAAACAATTCACTTTAGCATACGTACAGTTTTTTGCTTACACTATAATGATTAAACAGTTCTATTTCAAAGAATTCATTTTAGCATGTCCACAAAGTTAAATCGTTCCAAGTATTGCCATGTATCTCTAACATTTGAACTAATCATCAGTCATTTGTTTATACACAGTTAAATGATCAAACAGTTCTATTTCAAACAATTCGGTTTAGCATGAGTATACAGTCTAAATGTCAAACAGTTCTATTTGACTCATAGATAGGACCCTATCAGGTGCTACCACTCCCAGTCAGAGTGGACCTGGGAGCGATGGCAATGAGGAGATACTCTACATTCCCTAAAGTTCCAGCATTACTGAAGCCTCACCATCAGATTGTTTAATTTCATATCCAGTACACTCGTTGGGGGAGCCTTACCTCTCTGCAAAGCCCCACCAGACTAGATCATTTGTAGATAGCTTCCATTTTCACGGACACAAAGTTGCACCTTAATTTGAACACTTTACATAACTTTGCGCAAGGTTCTTGTGGTTAACTTCTTATATCTGCATAAATATTATTCTTAATCTGTTGCAATGTCTTAGGCTTATTCGCATATATATGCTCTTTTAGAGGTGCCCGTGGTGTAATAGTTATCGTTATAGGAAAATGGACTCGGCAACACGATTTCAAATCCTGGACGAGACTGACTGCATTTCACATAGCACTAATACCCTTGTGAAAGGTATGAATCCAATTATTCTCCCTCCACCAATGGGTAAATAGTAGGGCAGACTACGTTCTTCAGCCTTGGTGATGCAACTAGTCTAGAAGGAAAACTCTGAACTCAAACCTGTTAAACTCCGCTTAAAAATTGACCTTGTGTCATATCCTGCCCGAGAGGTGGGGACGGGTAAATATGGTATATGCTCCTTAAAATAACCCAACAAAAAGAAGTCGGGTTGACAAAATGGGTGAATGGAAAAGCCACTTGAATTCTGATTTTTTTTTTTTAATTATCCATTTTTTTAAAAAATACAGAAAAGTTATTATGAATGGAATATTGAATCATAAAGGGTGTCTCAAAATAAGTGCATTAATATGATAATGATTTATTACTGAGACAAGCGCAATGGCGATCATTTGGAACACGTCCTGTAAAAAATGCACCCTTTAATCTAGAGACATCAAATTTTTTTTCCCGGATTTGCAATTTTTTTAAATTCCTTGTCTCTGTAATAAATCATTATCATATTAATGGGTTGCATATATTTTGAGAGTTTTGAATGATTTTGTTTCCAAATAAGTCGTGACCCAAAATATTTTTCGTCTCTTGTTAAAGGCATTGTGATCGAGGATTAATAGTTGTTATAGTATACTATTTTCAAATCTGAAACAAAAAAAACATTATTAGTAGTAGTTATTCATATTTACCAACCCCTCTGCTCGGCCAGGATTTGAACTTGTGTCGCCGTGTCCATTTCCTCCAACGATAACCATTACACCACGTAGTTATTAGCAGTCACAAGGTCCACATGTATATTGAGACACCCTATATAACACATACAGCTGACCATACTGAAACCGACTTAACAAGTGAAGATCTGGATTTCTTCAATCAAAGCGGGATTTTTCGTTAATAATAATTTAATTTTGATTTTATTCATTAAAAATCTGTTAGTATGGGAAAGAATCAAAATTTCAGGCAATGTATTTTAGTTTTTCTTTTTCATTATTTTTCTTTTGTTTTTAGATCTACGTTTCTATTCTTATGATCAAATAATCTTTTTTTCTTCTAAAAACATATAACCTACCATAAAAAAGGATATTTAAGTATTCGCCTTTTTTTTTAAATAATTTGTTTAAAACATAGTTTTTTAAAAACGTTTCCTTTCTTGAAAATATGATTATTTGCGTCGTTAAGGATAACGAAAATATCTAGATCTTTTCAGGAAGAGCCAGATCGTTCATTTTGTACGTGTTGTATGTAAACGACACATCACTAGTAGCCATCAAATCTAATCAGGCATTCTGCCACGTGAACGATATCTAGTAACTAGGTTTGGTTTGGTTCGGTTTTATGACATACCAACCATTGTAGGTCATTTAATGCTAGCTCCATTTTGTACATATAAGCAGTTCTATTGCAAACAGTTCAGTATAACATAAGTACACAGTTTAAAATTCAAAAACAGTTATATTTTAAACAATTCAGTTTAGCATAAACACACAGTTTAGTTCCATTTGACCCATAGATAGGACCCTATCAGGTGCAACCACTCCTGGCTAGAGTGGGCCTGGTTGCGATGGCAATGAATAGGAACTCCACATTCCCCAAAGCTCCAGCATTATTGAAGCCTCAAAGTCAAATTGTTTAATATTATATCTAGGACACTTGTTTGGGGAGTCTTACCTCTCTGCAGAAATGCAGTCATTGCGGAAATCGTTTAGTGCCATATCCAGGACACTCGTTGAGGGAGTCTTTCTCCTCTGCAGAGAAGCAGTCGGTGTATTCTGCAGCCCCGACTGGGCTCGGCCACTAATTTATATTATCCAGTAATCATTGTTCTTCGTTTAAGAAGGGATTTATTGATACAAACAAGTAAATTCAGCTTTGTGAACCACTATTCTTTTATACAAACTTTCAAAATATTTTTTCCCTCAAGGATCTATATGAATCTCTTTGAGAAGCCCTGACGTAACCATTATTTAGCAAGCTTAGCTTGGCTGCGGTACAAGTCTAGAAGTATGGGGCGTCCGATGAGAATCGAACTCACTAACAATGTTTGCTAATCCAGTTTGCCAACCATTAAAACACATCAGGTGCCCTGATGTGATGTAACCCTTTCTCACCAGCAACAGAAGCAGTAGGAACCATTTAGGATCTACTGCTGAGTTAAGAGGCCTTTTCCAATTCCTTACATATTGAGATTGTTTCACCTTTTAACATATCTTACCGACAAAATCCACTATCTCAGCTATTCGTCTTCTGTCAGGTATTTTTCTATGATTATTTCTGGGGCACGATTCTATTAACCTTTTGCACGATTTATTATCCTTCTTTTTAGCTATGTGTCTTACCTACTTCCATTTTTGTTTGATCTTTTCTCTGTCTCTTATTTCAGTCTGCTCTCTGATCTACGTTCATCTCCTTTCATCTCTCAGATTTATTCCCAGCATTCTCCTTTCCTTTGCTCTATGTGTGACTGAGTTTTTTTCTAAGTTGTAATTTACAAAGCTTTTTACTTATATGTGTCAGAAGGCCGTATGAATGAAGCATCCAATGAGAATCGAACTCATTCGTGAAGGTTTGCTTGTCTAGCTTGGTAACCACTAAACAACCCGAGGTGCTCTGTTTCATCTTTAGTATCTTTCTCTAATTTTATTGTCTATCTTAAGTAAGTGTGTCATTCATGTAACACATAAATGTATTGAAACTAGAAAGGAAACCAGCTAGATGCTCGACCTAGGGTTTCAGACTCCAGGACTCAAAAGAACCATTACGTCCAGGAGAAGAGGCATAGAGGGCTAAAGGTTATAAAGCTGATCTGCAATATAGATGATTGGCTGTTATTTATTTTATCAAAATGAATTTGCATATGATAGTTTCAGTTTTCGTTTCAGTTTCTTTGCTTAATGGCATATCAACCTTCTTGTGTTATTTAATGCTAAAGCCACAATTGTAAAAAAAAAAAAAAAAAAAAAAAAAAACAGAAGTGGTACACTTTAACCTATAGATGTTTCAAATTTTCCTAAATTCCATTTTTACTTTGGATAAATTCCCTGTTTCGTTTTTGCTTTTGATTTTCGGTCGGGGTTTTTTTTTTGGGGGGGGGTCATTTTATTATATTTTATGGCCCAGCCGGCTTGGACTGTAGAATACACCGACTGCATCTCTGCAGAGAGGTAAGACTTCCCCTGCGAGTGTTCTGTATATGACACAAAGCAATCTGATGGTGAGGCTCCAGTAATACTGAAGCTTTGGGGAATGAAGAGAATCCCTTTATTTCCATCGCTCCTAGGTCCACTCTGGCCCGGACTGGTAGCACCTGATAAGGGTTTGAAGAGGTACTCTTGTTTGTTGATGTTTAGTTTTTGTTTTTCTTTATTTTTGTTCGTGGTTTTTGGTTTTTTAATGGGTTTTTGGTTTTTTAATGGGTTTTTGGTTTTTTGTTTGTTTTTGTTGTGTTTTTTGTTTGCTTTTTGAGTTTTGTTTGTTTTGTTTTTGTTTTTGTTTGTTTTTTCTTTTGTTTTTGTTTTTTGGTCTTGTTTCATTTGAAAGAGAAAAGTCTCAACCAGACAATCAACAGTTGTTGTCACTGTGTTCCGTTAGCAATTATAAATCAGGGTTGTTAAACTAAAAAAATAATACTAAAAACCAGTCTCATTACTTTCTCGACACACTTTCTGAGAACCAATTTTGGTTTAAGTGAATATTCCTGTAGTATCATAGCCTTCTTACTCCCAATCCTTATAACTATTTCCTGTTCCCAAAAACTCAAATCCACTTCCGTGATTGCTATTCTGAAATTGTTGAGGACATATAAAAGGTTGCAACGAATAAAAATATCTTCCAGTAGTATTTACTTTTATATGAATATGACATGAATATTTATGATTAAACTTGAAATCTCTTAACACTCAATATAAACATCATTTGTAGATTTAAAGTTAACCAACAGTAAATCAATTAGTTGAAGCAATTGCCATTTTCTTTACAGCACTTAAGATATTTCTCCCCAAAACACAATGCTAATCAAAACAGCGATGTATTGGGGTTATGATATCAGTGGGAGCTAAAGATACACTCATCAAATAAACCAAAGAAAACCAACCCCACAATCCCCATCACCCATGGACCGACCTCTCCACCCACTAACACACATAACATAGCACTCTATGACAAACTAACCAAGTTAGGAATACCAATCATATAAACCACATCATAAAACTATTAAAAACCTCACAAACATCATAAAACGAACAAACAACGAAACCGCCTCTCACGCAGGCTTATACATCATCCCATGTAAAGATTGCAACAAACATTACATCGGCAAAACCCAACGCAATCAAGAAAAAAGAAATTACGAACACAAACGATCAATCAAAACAAATGACGATCGAAACACCCTTTTCTCCCACATATGAGAGCTCAAAGACACATTCAATTTTTTTTCCGAAGCCACCCGAATGAAACCCGTACAATGCAAAAATCCCGAAGACTACTAGAATCTGCGGTCATTTCCAAAACAGACCATATAAAATAACGGCATGTTTTTATCAAATCTCACCATACCTGGTGAACATCATAATAAACGAAAACAAAATCAAAATAGAAAGCGGATAGTAAAAAACAAACATTTTTTCACTGTGTGCCACCATACTTTTGAGAATCCTTTCCTTTTCCTTTCCCTTATCACTTTACCTCTTAGCCCTTCCTCACCCAAATTACAACCTAGACACCACAATATAGACAATTTTCTGCGATATCACATTATAGTCAACATCTTTCCATGAAACAAGTCATACCAATACCCCTTTCACCCAAACCCTTCCCTCCACTTTCAAAACAAAACAATCTTTAATGAAACCTGATACATTTGATATTAAATCCCTCACAGCTTTCAAGCTACAACTATACCGACTACCTCCACCACCTTATCATTTCTCATCACATGCTTTTAAATAGAAAAACTCAGAAAACAGTCTCTGTCTGAAGAAGTAAGAGATGAAATAAAGCCTAACGAAATATCATACATCTAAATTTGCGTTAAGTGCTT
Source organism: Sepioteuthis lessoniana (assembly GCA_963585895.1). Lineage (NCBI taxonomy): Eukaryota > Metazoa > Mollusca > Cephalopoda > Myopsida > Loliginidae > Sepioteuthis > Sepioteuthis lessoniana. Next base: position 105,448,335 of record OY757909.1, on the reverse strand, counting down.
GATTTATCCAACTTTCCACACATTTCCATCATACTATCAGATTCAGTACAAATCTATCTTTTCAATATATATATATATATATATATATATATATATATATATATTTCATTAAACAATATAGGCATCTTTTGTCTACACGAGGGAACCAATTAATTATGGGAGTTTCATCAACCGATTCCCGCCGGATACCGTAAAATCAATGCCGTGACTCGAAAGGCTATATACAAAAAAGTCTAGATAAAAATGTCTATATTGTTAAATGAAATATGTATTAACGAAGTAATGCTGCCCAAATACACACACACACACACACACACACACACACACTCACACACACACACACACATATATATATATATAATTCAATTCCCTATCCGATTTTTAGATCAAAACGATCACCAACCGCCATTCACTCTTTGTCTATGCAATTCCATATCATATATATATACATATATGTATATATACATTATATATTAAACTTATATATAACTTTGGCATAACTTTGTTTTTATTAAACATAAACCGGACGCGCGAACTGAACGTAGTTGCACATTGCACCACGAGGTGTCACAAGTCGACATTATTTTGAGCTAACCTGACCCCTGAGGTAGATTGAGATTGACTGCTTTATTACTTGTAGCCCTTTTTTTTTTTAGTGTTTGCAAAACGCTTTTGTCGATTTTCATGATGCCTGATAAGAAAGAACAGTTTTTCCTAAGTCTTACAGACGTAGAAGACCAATAAAATGACTACAAGAATGATATTTCAAAGTCTCCTCACGTAAGGAAAAGCGCTGGTCGTAAATGCCATAGTTCATGGTTGCAACTGATGACAGGGAAGTTTCTAAGAAATGCGGGAGCAGCCATAACTACTGAGGCTTCTTGAATAGGACAAAGGTTAAGCTGACGTAAGGAAATAAAGAAAATCAAATGTCAAACGCTGCCTTTTCGGCCTTTGTCCGGTCATCAAGCTAGAATTTCCAACGCACTGTCTTGAAATGTTTCAAAGATCACAAGCATTAAAATTCTGACTAGAAGACTAAAGTTATGCGGAATGCATTTTATTACCCATTGCCCAGGATCAGGTCTTGAAGATTAGATCTCCTTCAGGTTGTTAATACAAGGGTTACGAGTTCGGTATAGAAAGTACTGAAACTAGGTTTTTGTTTTTCATTTTATTTTTCAGGTTGGCAACCCTAACCGAAAATCAGCTAACCTATGTTAACCTTAAAACCATGCTAAAATATTAACATCATATCTGCTTCGTTTATCTAACTAATCTTATATGATTATACGTGTGTTTGGTTAAGAGTGTCCAGAAAAATGACACACAAGATCAAATTACGTGTTAGACTTTGTAGTAATGCGACAAAAATATTTAACAAGTTAACAACTTGATATGATTTATTTGGGCAGATAAATCAAAGCCTTGATATATAATAACGGTAAAAATTTTGGTGGTGGATGAAGATACGACGTTTTACACCAACTACGCTGCAACGTAGTATACGTAGAGGATGATATGGGTTTTCAATCGCTCCCCATGAACTTTACCACACACACACACTTAGCTTTGACTATTTTCACCAGCAACTAACGAAATATTTCTGTGCGCCTCTTGTGGTATAATGTTTAACGAGTTTGGCTTGCGGAAGACCGTTAGTTCGATTCCTACTTCATCATCATCATGTCGTGCCGCCCGCACGGATATCCCTGACCCTCTCACGCCACTTTTCCCAATCGTTCATCGCCTCCGGCAGGTCTTCTGGACTATATCCCGTATCTTCACATAGCTGCTGTACGTATGTTCGAGCTGGTCGTCCTGCTTTTGCTCGGCCATATGTGTGGGTCCATAGGAGTACATCACTTATGAGCTCGTCTCTGCTCCTCCAGCAGTGTCCTGCGTGCCTGGTTCGTCTAACTTGGATAATTTTCGTGATGGGAGGCAGGTGGCCGTATAGTTGGTGCTCTGTGGGGTGTTGCCGCCAGGACTTGTTTAATATTGCTCGACACATCCTTGTGTAGTTGCCGTCTAGCTTCTTTTCGAGCCATTTTGTTAGCGTCCAGATGGTGCATCCATACAGCAGTATCGACACGACCGCTACTTGGAAGAAACTGCGTTTCATTTTATCGGTCAGGTCTGATTTCATATGCTCAGCTTAGTAAATGATAAATTAAATATTTCTGTCAGTAATAATAAAAATATTTACTTCTATTTTTAATCTACATATTATTTTAGAAATTTTCGTCACTCAGCCCGCATGTTGTGTATTAAAATAAGTAAAAGGGATTATCCATGGTCAGAACGACGTGAAATCTGAAAATGCCTCCTATTTGATAAAATCATTTTCTCAGTGCGTATCCTATGTCCAAGCAGACACGCAAATATATATATATATATATATATATATATATATATATATATATATATATATATATTCATGATGCCTGATAAGAAAGAGAAGTCAAGACCAAATAACATGACTACAAGAATGATATTTCAAAGTCTCCTCACAGGGGTGTAATGGTTATAGCGATGGATTGCGGAATCAAAGTAAGCGAGTTCGAACTCCAGTCGCGCTATGACGTTCACTTTCGGACAAATATCCTTGGGAAAGGTACGGATTAAATAGTACCACTACTATTCTTCTCGAAGGATGCTTTTGACATTAAATAACCCACAAAGGTTGATATGCCATTAGGCAATAGAAACCAAACAAAAATCTCCTCGCGTAAAGAAAAATGCTGGTCATAAATGTTATAGTTCATATTAGCAACCGATGACAGGAAAGTTTCTACACTAGTTTCCTCGTGGCTGCACGGTAGAATCTACATCTGGCGTATTAGTCAGCCTGGTTTCCTTCCTAGCTTCGAGAATCTCGCGTGTCTAGCCACACTGAAGAGTTGTGATACAACGAAACAGTCTGTCTGTACATGACAAGGCTATATATATATATATATATATATATATATATATATATATATATAAGGTAGACTAAAGCAGCAGTATTTTTCGTAAACTGTGAATTTCAATTCTGAATACATCAATAACAACATAAATTATAAAAGATTTCACGACTATAAGAAAACAAATATAATCTTTGTATTTGAGGTTTTAATTTTGTTTTGGAAAATTATTGATATAACCCAAAGAGAAATTCTAAATAAGTGGACAAAATTAGACTAATTATGACACACACACACACACACATATATATATATATATATAAAGAGAGAGAGAGAGAAAGAGAAAGAGAAAGAGAAAAGGGAGAGAGAAAAGGGGGAGAGAAAGAGAGGAAACTGTATAGAGTTACTGGTTAAAATCGCTTTTTAGAAATAGCATTTAGATAAGTCTGAAAACGGTTGATACCTAATCGTAAAACTGCTGAGAAAACAAAAAACTTTGTGCTGTCCGATTGCTTTTAGACGTTTCTAAAAGCGATTTTAAAAAGCGCTTTTAACCACATTCTGTATACGACTCTCTTGTGGATATATAAGTACTGTAAGAAAAACAATTTAAGCTGCATATGTTTTTTTCAAATTTTATTTTGCAAATATCATATATATATATATTTATCTCTGTGTGTGTGTGTGTGTGTGTGTGTGTAAGAGATAAGTTAAATTCTAGCCCACCTGAGGACCCAAATCATAAAACTCTGAGTCGTGAGCTTTTCCAGTTTTATATATTTTATACATGAAATATATATATATATATATATATATATATATATATATATATATCATGCATAATATACAGGGTGTTCCCGAAAAATGTGTACACATTAAGAATAATTGTAAACGTAGTGTTTAATTAGAATTTTATTATTCTTGAAATAATTAAATTCTAATTAAACACTACGTTTACAATTATTTTTAATGTGTATACATTTTTGGGACACCCTATATATATATATATATATATATATATATATATGTGTGTGTGTGTGTGTGTTTCTAACCCTGCCGAGAATTGCTTACTATACTGAGATAAACTACGCCTCCACCTTTCAACACAAATGTTTTTAGTGGCTTCCGAACTAGTGAAGTAAAAGTTCCCGAATTAGACTACGAAGCACATTCATCTGTGCTGTTTCGAAATCAAACACAGACTGAAGCAATGCACAACGTGTCAACGCACTAACAACCGCTAAACTATCAACCATAGTGGATACCTCGTATAGCTTGAACTGCTTCAGTTACGTGATATAATCGTTGCAAAACAAGCACGTATCAAAATATTGCAAAACTTTTGACTCACCTTACTGAAAAAAAAACAGCCTCATTACTTTCTCAACAGACTTCATATTTTCCGAAGAGAAAACTGGAAAGTTTATTAAAATCCTGAACACACTGGAAGATCTACTCACTTTCCATGTGCAATATTACGCTTAAAAAATAAACTATAGTTTAGAATGAACGTTTCTCTCTGTGCAGCACGAGATTAAAGGGTTTTTTTTCTCTTATATATTTATATATATATTTTTTCTTTTTTTAGAGGGAGGGGTTCTCTTTTATTGTAATCTGCGAAAAATGTTCTTCACAATCAAGCCGAGTTGATTTCCGAGTAATTCCATTAGAAAAGAGAGAACGCCAATCGCTTCACTGAATCTCTTGAAACAAATCCAGGAATTTTTTTTCTCTTCCAATCAGGCGTGAAAATCCGAGAACAGAGCAGAGGTTGATAATGCATTCTCTCCATTCGCCGCGTTTTCATTAGGATTTCATTCTTTTTTTTTTTATTACATTTCATTTTGATATACGAATAAAATGCTTTACAAAATAAAGACATTCTTCTTTTTTCCTGATGACATGAGCAGAGGTGATAGAATTGACAAGGAAATGAAAACAGCAGAAATGTGTCTTCTCTCGGAATGAAATATCAAAGGAACGAATCTTTTCAGCAAATAAAACAGTGATTACACTTGATTCAGTGTGGTGCCAATAATGGTTAAAGGTTGTATAGTTCTCATTTGATTAATAAGTCTTAGTTTCCAGAAGTAAGAATTTTATATAGCAACTAGACCACCCATGAACCCAATGGGCTCTCGTTATAAAAGTAGTCCATGATAATATTGATGCTTCTATTGAGAAAGAAGTGAGATACCCTGATTTATCATTTCATTGATTACAGCTGTCCATTATGATATTGATGCTTCTATTTAGGAAGAAGTTAGGGATCTTGATTTATCGTTTCATCGATAACAGCTATCCATGACGACATTGATGCTTCTATTTAGGAAGGGGTGAAGGATTCTAATTAGCGTTTCATGGTTATCTCCGTTATATCAACAACTTTAATGAAAAACGACGTCCAGCCCGAACGCTGACCTAACAAAATTATCATTGAGTTGCTAATTAGACTGGATTTTGCTTTATTCTCTAACTCAAGGCATGGTAATTTCATTTCTTTTATAAATATTTCGCTATGGTGTGTCATTTTTGGTGGATTATGATTGTATTCATACAACATCGTTCATAAATAAGTACACCTCTAACATTTTTATGAAAGTTTTTTTATAAACCAAATATAAGTGGATTTTATTATTCATAATTTAACATTATACAATCAAAACGAATATTATTAGGTAATTCTTAGTACCAAACTCTGCAGCATTGAAACCTTGTAAACAAAAATATGAACATATAGTAGTCAAAAAAATAAATAAATCCTTATATACATTTATGCAATTTTGTTTTTGGTTTGAGAGAGTTAGTAGTTTTATTTTTGACAGTTTCACTGGTATAATGTTCGGTAATAAAAACTGTGTGTATATATAGTCATCCACAGACAGACTGTTTCGTTCTATCAGAACTCTTCAGTGTGGCTAGACACGCAGGACGCTCGAAGCCGGGATCGAAACCTGTCCAACTTTACGTTAGACTGTGTTTCAGACCACTCGTCCACCAAGCGGACCACGTTGGCTAAGGGAATTTTAAGGTATTTTTATTTTTAGAAACAGCAGCAGCAACCTTTGTTTACATTTTTTAATACCCTATCGGCTACCAGAGTGCTCAATTCTTTCGAAGAGCTTTGCATTACGCTAGCGGCGGCCGGCAATTCCTTCGCCAGAGAGCTCAACCCCCGTGGGGGAGCATATATATATATTTATTTATTTATTTATGGTTTTTATATCAAAGTTAATCACCCAACCTTGAATCAAAAATTTAACAACCACACACACCTATACAAACAAATAAACAAAATAAGTTGCTACTGATTTGAAAGTCCGCCACTTGGAAATAACAGTTAAAAATCCACATAAACAAACAAGCCAGTCAAGTCATGGTTAATTTGAAACGCACTCCTCCCACAACTCATGAAAACATATTAAAGCAGGTGCTCGCATCAAAGAAAGTCAGAAATTGAGAAATGGTAGATTTTGGTGAATCTAACAAGATGATAAAAATAAATGAAAAAGTGGATAAATTAAACACTTACAACAGGTTTAGCAGTAATGTCTCGTTCTTTATTGAATGAAGAACGAAATATTTCTACTAAACCCGTTGTAAGTATTTGATTTATTTTTATCACACACATATATATATATATATATATATATATATATATATATATATATAAGACCAACCAAGTACACCTTGATCAGACAACATTCTACATCGGACCAATCGACGTACGATGCCAGCAGTAGATTTTACATCGTTTTTTTAAAATGACATATCAAGTTTTGATTTTTTCTTTTAAATCTTTAAAAAAATTTCTGCAAAATGCTTCCTTTTTTTCCCCCCCCCCACAAAAACTTTTTTTCTGGGCGTTGACCAAAGGTCGAAACTAATAGACATCCATCAAAAAATAAACCACGTAATATTGCTATTCGTTGATTTTTTTTGTTTTTGTTTTTTGTTTTTGTCCTATCACTTATCACATATATATATATATATATATATATATATATATATATATATATATATATATATATATATATATATAGGTGTAGTTTGACACAAGTTCTGAAAAGAAAAACAACGAGACTGCTGTAAACGTCACTCTGTTTATTATGATAAATGATGATGGTGGTGGTGATGATGGTGATGATAATATCAGTGAAAGGGGTCCTCAAAATTTCTCAGACAAGCCAAGAAAAATAATAACCTTTTTTTTCTTAATTTTTATTAAATCTTTAAGGATTAAATAAACTTGAGAAATAAAGTGTCAAGTATGTTGAATATCGCGATAAATATGTAGAATTACATTTAGGATTCATGCCTTTAGGTCACTGATGACAAACTTAACACATTCTTGACATCAGTTTCACGTTTCGGGTCTTTGAAAAGAAAATACCTTCCTGCGAAATCATTCTATAAGAAGCTCGTTAAAATTGTCAAAGAAAAGTTGGACACCAAAGTCTCCAAAATATTTAATATATTGTATGAATTTAAAATCAAGTACTTAAATCTTTCTAAACTCTAGAACCATTTGATCACATGATTGAAACTATCCAATCCACGCCATGGTCTCAGATTGACCTAGGATTTATCAGCTTTCAACCATACCAAGCTGACCCAAGCTTATTCTATTTCCTATAATAACTGCTACGCTAGGCATATTCCTCAGTGAATTTGTCTCTCATAATTTTCCTAGCTGAGGGAATACGGGAATTAATACCTTCCCTTGAGTATTAGTCCGAAAGTGAACGGAATAACGCCACTGGAGATCGAACTCACTTACTGCGATGTCATACTACAGGGACTTCCCACACACTCTCCATACTCAAAAACACATACTTCTGAGTGACTTTTTCTTGTTTTCTAAAAGATATAATCAAAGATTTAAGGAGATGGAAGACATTTTTAAAAATCGACGATATTGCTTCACATCATATGAAAGGAGAAATTTCAGAAGTGCTGGGAAAGGTCACTGGAATAAGTCACTTGATTGAGTGGTTGATTGATTTTGACGGCACGTCAACTTGTCAAGGGTTATTTTATGCCTAAAGGCTAGAGAATTCTGTTTATTGTATATTTATATTTACAAAATTATGTAAGAGGTTTTTATAGAGGAGTTTTTTGCGTACAATTATATGACATACAAATACAAATAATTTGCACACCGTTGTATGGTTTCAAGTATTCCTCTCTAATAATAATAATTACTACATGATTATATGGTTTCAAGCAATTATTTCCATTTGGTTATCATATCATATTTACCAACCCCTCCGCTCGGGCAGGATATGACACAAAGTCAATTTTTAAGCGGAGTTTAACAGGTTTTCCATAGTCCTTTATTTATACACATCGATATGGTTTCAAGTAAGTATGGCTGAAGAATGTAATAACTGCATCTCCGCAGAGGGTAAGACCCCCCCCCACAACAATTGTACTGGATATGACTCTAAACAATCTGATGGTGAGGCTTCAGTAATGCTGAATCTTTGGGATGGGTGGAGTATCTCTTTACTGCCATCGCTTCGAGGTCCACTCTGCCCCGGAGTGTCAGCACCTCATGGAGTCCTATCTATGGGTCAAATAGAACTGTTTGACATTCAAACTGTGTACTTATGTTAAACGGAATTGTTAGAAATAGAACTGTTTGATCATTTAACTAAGAGTAAACAAATGACAAATGTTTAATTGAATTGTTAGCGTCAAATAGCAATACGCGAAAAAATTTAATTGTGTGAAAAAAAAAGATTAATAGTAAATGGAATTATTTGTATTAGATAGAAATAAGTGAAAGCGTCTGTGTGCAAAAAATTAGTTTAGGCTAGTTCAAAAATGTTATCTACACACTTTGTTTAGAATATATATATATATATATATATATATATATATATATATATATATATATATATATATGTGTGTGTGTGTGTGTGTGTGTGTGTGTGTGTGTGTGTGTGAAAAGGATTTGGCATTAGATAACCTACAATGGTTGATATGCCATTAAATCAAACCAAACCAATCAAGTAAGTAATAAGAATCCTTAGTAAATGATTATAGAATCACATAACAAAGCTTAAGACAATTAATTTACAGTTAAATCGCTTCAAGTCTTCTTATAGAATACGAATAATTTTTGAACAGTTCTATTTGACCCATAGTGGGACCCTAACAGGTACTAACAGTCTGAGTGGAGCCGGGAGTCATAGCAATGAAGGGGTACTCCACACTCAGAACTGGAACCTCGCTAGTTTGGTTTGGTTTGATTTGATTCCATGGCGTATCAACCATTGTAAATTATTTGATGCCAAATCTATTTTTGTACATATCAACAGTTCTATTTCAAACAATTCACTTTAGCATAAGTACACAGTTTAAATGTCAAAAAGCAGTTTTATTTCAAACAATTCAGTTTAGCATAATTCCAGTTTAAATGTTAAACAGTTCTATTTAACCCATAGATAGGACAATATCAGGTGCTACCACTCCGGGACAGAGTCGACCTGGGAGTGATGACAATGAAGTGGTATTCCACATTCCCAAAATCTCCGGCATTACTGGATCTTCACCATCAGATTGTTTACTGTCATATCCAGGACACTCGTTGGGGGAATCTTACCCCTCTGCAAAAATGCAGTCGATGTATTCTACAGCCCCAGCCGACCAAGCAATATACAGAGTTAAATGTACAAACAGTTTTATTTCAAACAATCCCATTTAGCATGAGTACACAGTTAAAATGTCGAAACAGTTCTATTTCAAACAATTCAGTTTAGCATGAGTACACAGTTTAGTTCTATTTGACCCATTGATAGGACCCTAGCAGGTGCTACCACTCCGGGCGAGAATGGCCCTGGGAGCGATGGCAATAAAGAGGTACTCCGCATTCCCCAAAGCTCCAGCATTACTGGAGCCTCACTATCAGATTTTTTAATGTCATAATCAGGACACTCGTTGTAAGGGGTCTTACCCCTCTCTACAAAGATACGGTCAATGTATTCTGCAGCCCAAACAGACAGGGCCGGAACCTTACCAGTTTATTGTTCTTAGGACAACCATTTTAGGAGGAAGTCACACCCCTTTGCAGGGGATACAGTCAGCATACTCTAACACCTCCCCTAACAAGGTGAATAACTGTGCTGAATGCCAAAGGTACATATTGTAATGTTGTTAACAAACGAGTGTCTGTAATGTTGTCAGAGGCAGACAGCTATATAGAGGATGGCTATTTGTTGACTCAGGAGCAAAATATACAAGCCACAACTTGTTTTAGAGTTAGGACATTTCGTTGTATTCTTTCCGCTCAATCTTTGGGGCCATGAAAGCAAGAAGAAATGGACAACAGGTAACACGTGTGGAGCTTCTTCGTTATTCTAGGGGCAGGACTCTTCCTGCATCTTTGCTCATTGCTCTCTGCACCTCAACCAACCAGAAAATAAAAAGAACCGAATCACGAAATTCGTGATATATATATATATATATATATATATCACGAATTTTGTGATTCGGCTTTATATATATATATATATATTGACTTCCACTTCTGCCACAGATGGTGGATATTTTACAACCTTGACCCCTGCAATACTGGTCATGGAGTTCTATATCAAGTGTATCATGTTACAAAAGAGTGTTAAACTCAATCAACTTGTCTTTCTTACAGCTGGTGGTTTTTCTTTAGATTACCCGATACAATTTTGCTTATACACTATTTTCAAGAAAATGAACGTTTCATTTCTAGTAAATTTATTTCTTGGTAAATACAGCTAAAGTTTGGAAACTTTTTAAAACCACCTTGTATTTGTTATCAAAAAATACTGTTGCTTTTCCGATCTTTGAGATGAACACACGGATAATACGTATAGAGGGCACCTCTGGTGGTGTAATGGTTAGCAAGTTAGACTAGCAAACCTACACGAGTGAGTTCGAGTCTCATTGGGTGCCCCATTCATTTGGCCTTGTGCTAAATCGAAGTAAAGACCTTCGTAAATTACTAATACGTATAGAAAAAATCTAACTTGAATCGACCATTATGGACTAGCAGATTAATAAAAAGCAAAATAAATGGCGCCAGTTGTCTTTTTGAATGGCAATTTGTTTGTTGTTTCAGAAGATAGTAGACTGTCCAAAGACATTGATTGTTATTTTACTCGACCAACAAGAAAAATCTTATCTGCTTTTCGGAAGGAAAGAATGAAACAAAACGTTGGGTTACTATCAAGAACACATAGGAAAACAAGTAAAATGAAATTTCTTTCAGTATTATTCGACTTTCAAACGACAAATTTTAATTCATTTTAACAATTATCGAAAAAGAAATACACTTTCAATTTTCTTTTGAATTGGAACTAAATTTATCTGTTGTAGATAAAACACGCAAATTATCTTATATAGGTTTAGTTTGGTTGGGTTTTATGGCATATCAACAACTGCAGGTTATTTAATGCCAAATCCTTTTTATATGTATATCATCATCACAATCATGTCGGGCTGCGAGCACTGATCTCCCTAACCCTCTCTCGCCACTCGTCTCTATCGTCCATCGCACCCGAGAAGTTTTCTAGATTACGTCCTGTATCGGCACAGGGCTGTTGTATATAGGTTCTAGCTGGTCGCCCTGCCTTTGCTCGTCCGTGTGAAAGTGTCCACTGGAGAATATCGCTTATGAGTTCGTCTTTACTTCTCTAGCAGAGTCCCGCGTATCTTGTGCGTCTAATTTGGATAGTTTTCGTGATGGGTGGTAGGTGGCCGTACAGCTGTTGTTTTGTAGTTTGTTGCCTCCAGGACTTGTTCAATATTGCTCGCAGCATTCTTGTATGATTGTCGTCAAGCTTTTTCCATACGTTTAGTTAGCATCCATGTGGTGCATCCATATAACAGTATCGACACGACCGCTGCTTGGAAAAAACTGCGTTTTATTTTATCGGTCAGGTTTGACATCCATATAACCGATAGGCTATCGATAGCTTTCCATGACTTTGCTAATCGCGCGATGTCATTCTCGGTTGATGAAACGCTGCTTCCGAGACAGGTGAACTTGTCCAGTAGTTACAAAGGACCACCCTTTAGTGTGGAGATGTCGCCACTTTGATTAAAGTACATGTATTCTGTTTTGTCTGCGTTGACATGGAGGCCTATGACTCTTGCTGCTCGTTCCAGGCTGTTGCAGAGATTTGGCTTTGTTATATTTTGACCCCTCGCCCCGGCCTAAAAATGCAATTCCAAGGTGATACACAGGAAGGAAGTGACACATTCCAACGGCCAGTAATCGAAAGAGATTGCGTGGGGGGATTAAGGCTTATGATATGGGACAAGGTGAAGGTCTCATTGTGCCACTACAGTCATGCACCGGAAGAGAGTAACCTCTGAACTGCATGAGAGTTATTTCTGCTTGATGACGATTAAACATCCGATTCAAAGATCCAGTAGGCAATCGTGTGGGCGTTGAGTTATTATTTAACTCAGTTGAGTTTGGGTCCCAGAGCAGTTGTCAGTATAATTCCAGACAGTAGAGACCAGATGTGGTAGGGAAGGCCACACCCGACCGAGGGGGCCCTCGGAAAACCGCCGATGGAGTGGACCCCAACATCAGGAGAACAAGACACAACGTGACGGTCATAACAGTGGGGTCAAAATATGAAGTTTACGTTCGGTCTCCAGCATCCTCTCACATGCAACCCTTTCGAACCTTGCAATAAACTGAGAGGTAAATATATTTGAAAAGAAGTCTTCATGCGTCTTTATCATGCGTCGTTTATTCATGCGTCTGTCTTTGATGTTGTGTCGTTGTGATGCTGAATGAACGTGTAAATAACTATATAACAGCTTGAGTGGATGAATTTGCAAGTCGCGCTATGTCATCGGCGTAGTCGATGTCTGTAATTGTTTGTACGAGGTACCTTCAGCTTCTTTCCTTTGCCAGCTTGAAACCGTTTGGTAAACCTCGTTTTGTTGATAAAGTTTTTAAAGGAGCCTAAGCTCATTCTTTTGCACACAGTTAAATGATTCTTAGTATTGCTATGTATCACTAACAATTCAATTAAACGTCAGTTATTTGTTTACACACAATTAAATGATCATACAGTTCAATTTCTAACAATTCAATTTACCATAAGTCATTTGTTTGCACTCAGTTTAAATGTTAAACAGTTCTATTTGACTCATCGATAGGATTCTATTAAGTACTACCACTCCGGGTCAGTGTAAACCTGAGAGCGTTTGCAAGGAAGGGGTACTCCACATAACCCAAATCTCTAGCATTCCTGGAGCCTATCCATTAGATTGTTGAGTGTCACATACCAGGACACTTGTTGGGAGGGGGTCTTACCCCTCAACAGTTATGCAGTCGTAGTATTCTACAGTACCAGCTGACTGGGATAAAATTATCAGACATATTATATTATAAAAAAGTTGACTAAGATACAAGTTTGAATTTCAAATTTTATTTTTATTTTTGATGTAGAGTTATTTGTAGATATTGCACTAGAAAACCTTCAATCTTTCCATTTAATTTTTTATCTGGTTTCTTTAATGGCATATCCACCTTCATGGGTTATTTAATGCTAAAGCCATTCTTGGGTGAAAAAAAGTAGCGGTACTATTGAACACTTAGCTGGGGGGGGGTTCATATCTTTTCCAGGGGTATTAGTCCGAAAATAAACGTATTAGCACGACTGGAGTTCGAACTCATTTACTTCGAGGCCGTAGTCGAGCACATCAACCACTACGCCATAGGAACTCCCACATTTCTTTTTGTTCTTGTAAGGTTATGAATATATACATACATGTGATTACCAACCCTCTGCACTAAAAGGATGTGACATAAGGTCGATTTTTAAAGCGAGCTTAGCACCTATTACACCGGTTGCCATACCAATGTTAAAGAGTTCAGTCTGCCCTACTATTTATCCATAGTTGGGTGGGAGAGAATGTTTGGATTCATACCTAGGGTATTAGTGCTATGTGAAATGCAAATAACCACGTTCAGGTTTTGAACTCGGGTCGCCGTGTCCATTTCTCAATACGATAACCATTACACCACGAGGATCTCCTATATACATACATACATATGTGTGTGTGTGTGTGCTACGCGCGTGTATGTGTTTTCACGCACGTATGTGTGTTTATGTGTGTGTGTGTGTGTGCGTGTGTGTGTGTGTTGTTGTGAGGTATATGTGTTACATTAAATTACTAAATAGTTAATTTTAAAACAATTTGTAGTTTAAATTAAAGCAAGTAGTACGTAGATTTTCTAGATGTACCATATATATATATGTGTGTGTGTGTGTGTGTGTGTGTGTGCTACGCGCATGCCCGTGTGTGTGTGTGTGTGTGTGTGTGTGTGTGTGTGTGTGCACTACCAATCAAAAGTATTTGGCCACCCTCAAAAGATATTATTTCTCATCCTAAAAGTCTTATTTTTAATGAAACAAGTTAAGCGCCACAATGTTTTTATTTATTATAATGAGTATAATAAGTCTTCCTCAATAAATTTGACCAAAGTATAAGCAGATATCTTTTGAAAAATTGATTTGAAGGCCTTTTTTTTTCTTTTGTAAGTTGGCGACTGAAGTCGAGGACGACCAGAAGGTTCCCTTTTCAATAGCTACTACACCGAGGTGTAGGGGGCCTTACTCTTCCCCCGTAGTACTGAACATGAATAAAACGTTTTCCAAAAGTTGTATTATACCCTCATTTGAACTCATATTAGACTATAGCCCAGTCGGCTGGGACTGTAGAATACACCGACTGCAACTTTGCAGAGGGGTAAGACCCCCCCAATAAGACACCGGGATATGACACTAAACAATCTGATGGTGAGGTTCCAGTGATGCTGGAGTTTTGGGGAATGCAGAGCGCCCCTTCATTACCATTGCTCCCAGGTCCACTCTGGCCCGGAATGGTAGCACCAAATAGGGCCCTATCAATGGGTTAGATAGAACTAACTGCATACTTATGCTAAACTGAATTGTTTGAATTGGAACTGTTTGACTAAACTGAATAGCTTAAAATAGAAATGTTTTTCACAATTAAACTGTACTTACATTTAAACTGCGTGCTTATGCTAAAATGAATTCTTTGAAATGGAACTGTTTTTGACATTGAAACTCTACTTACACTAAACTGAATTGTTTAATATAGAACTGTTCTGATATTTAACTGTGTGTAAACAAAATCTGTACTTATACTAAACTGAATTAGCTGAATTAGAACTTTTTGACTAAACTGAATAGTCTTAAATAGAACTGTTTTTGACAATTAAACTATGTACTCATGCTAAACTGAAGTGTTTGAAATAGAACTGACTATTTGCATAAAGGATTTGGCGTTAAATAACCTACAAAGGTTGATATGCCATAAAACCCAACCAACCCAACCCGACCTTCATATTAGACTATATTGTATTGAATTACTCTTTGCTAGATACCATGGATAATTTCATCAGAGTCACCAGTTTGCGTCACCTATCTGCTCCAAACATCACTGAACAACTGAACTAATGTCATGAAAAAATGTGTCAATATCCACTGTGAAGAGAATACTATGCCTATATGGCAGAATTACTGTCAAGAAACCACCGTTGAGGAAGTAAAACAATGTCAAAAGACTTCAGTGGGCCAAGGCACACAAAGATCAGTGGAATAAAGTCCTTTGACTGTCGAATCAAAGTTCGAAATCTTGGGCTTTAATAGGTGGGACTATATGCGGTAAAAGTTGGTGAAAGAGCTACACCCCTCTGTATCACATCAACTGTGAAGCATGGAGAAAGTTTTTGTCAATTGCAAAGTCAAGGATTTGTGCCAGATGAAAGACAAATTGAATCAGGCCAGCAATCACTGCATACTACAGCATCACGTGATCTCACCTGGAACGCGGCTGGTGGTTCAACGATTTGTACTCATACAAGATACTAGTAAACTTTTACAGAAGTACATTAAAAGCAAAAAGGAACAGCGTGTTCTTCAACTGATGCCTTCCTTGGCCGGCTCAATCAGCGGACTTAAACCCAATTGAACTGGTGTGGGATGAACTTGACTGAAAAGTCAGAGCTAAACAACCCACAAGTGCGCCTCACCTCTGGCAACTCTCGCAGGAAAGCTGGGCAGAACTATCTTCAGTTTACTTCCAGTCTTTACTGGAAATAATGACGAAAATCTGTGTATCATTTTGAGGAATCAAAAAAGGTCTTTGTTGTTGCTTTTTCGTTTAATTTGTATTTAATATGGTTGGGTAAGACTAGTATTTAATATAATAAATAAAACCATTGTGTTGCGAAAATTGTTTCATTAAAAATAATACATTTAGGATGTGAAATGAAATTTTTTGAGGGTGGCCAAATACTTTTGACTGATACTATCTATCTATTTATCTATATATATATATATATATATATTGTCATCTACTCATCTACAGACAGATCTGTTTCGTTCTATCAGAACTCATCAGTGTGGCTAGACAGGCTAGATTCCCGAAGCTGGGATCGAAACCCGGTTGACTCAAACGCCAATCCAAGATTCTACCACTCAATATATATATATATATATATATACAAAAATATTTAAACAGACGACGGAGGGTGGATATAAGCAAGTTGTTTTGCTTTTATGTTTTATATCAGAATCTATTTGAATAAAAATAAATTTGACGGAAGACTGCATTTATGGAGAACTGAATAAGATCTAATTTATTTTAGCTCAAAATATCAGCATAGATAGATAGATAGATAGATTTTCTCAAACAAAATCCTAAATTTGCCGTGCATACCTCTTCTAATTTTAATGCTGAATAATCTCATCAAAGCTTTTAGAGAAATTCCAATTTACGAAAAAAATTTTATCAAAGGAAAACCGCATCAAAAAATCCATAGATTCGTGATTTCAAATACGTAATTATAGGTTAGTTCCTCTCGTTGCCTTTATATTCATAATTACAGGAAAATCCGTCAGTGGCATGTTACATGTCACAGATTTAAAAGTAACAAAAAGGCTTTGACTTCGTGTCAGCAATGAAAACAGCCCTAAGTGTTCTATAGAAGAATGGTGATCATTCGAAATACTCTACAACGGAACGATGACAAGATAGTCAATAGGCAAAGAATTGACAGACGACATTGATCAACGGGACAAGCCAATAATCGTTTATGCAACACAGAAACTAAGTAGGGCACCTCGGGTAGTGTAATGGTTAGCAAGCTTGACTAGCAAACCTACAAGAGTGAGTTCGAGTCTCATTGGGTGCCCCATTCAATCGGCCTTGGGCCACATCGAAGAAAAGAGCTTCGTAAATTACAACACAGAAACTAAGTCAACACAGTAGCAAGAATACTATACTGCCCGCAAAATAAATTCCACAAAATGCTGAACAAGAAAAAGTGACACCTTGATTATTTACTGATGTGGATTATCTGTGCAATATTGGTAAATAAAATAATGGAACGGATTTTTTTCAGATTGACAACTGAGTATTGATTTTTTTTCAGATTGACAACTCAGTATTGATTTTTTTTTCAGATTGACAACTCAGTATTAATCTCGAGCACATGCGAAAACATTCAGTTCATATTTGTCTCTCAGAATTCACTTTCAGAGTCCTCTTATTCTCCATTTCTGAATCCTTGTAATTGTTTCCTGTTACCAAAAAACTACCTCCCTTCCATGGTTGCCATTAAGGATCTGTTGAGAACATACAGACCAGCTGATGAAAGTGTCAGTTTAAGACTTCCAGTACTGTTTCAAGGTGGAGAAACGTCTTAGCCGATATGTAGCATCCCAGAGGGACTATTTTTGAAGAGACCAAACTGATTTGTAATTATGTAGAGAATAAAAAAGTGGCATGATCAGTCTAATTAACAAACACATCAATCTGATATATTAATATGACTGTAACTAAATCCCTTCGTTCTCAAATTTGGTGTGCGTCACTCAATTATTAGAAAAGGATTGCGCCCCTACCCAGACACGCATGCCTTTAGTGACAAGACAGCAGACGAAAATAATTACGTAATTAATTCTTATCACACCAGCTCTCCCTGAAACGAGTTCATCGCGAAACCTGTTCTAACCAACTGATCTCCATCATATTCAATTTCTTTCGCGGAAATATCACAGTACAATTGTAATTTACAATGGCTTTATTTTTTTTAATTCCGTAAAATTTAACTAGCATATATACATGATATGATATCATATTAAAGCAGTTAAAGATGATGGAATGCGACGACAGTCTGTAAATATCAACATGAATTCAGCATAATCAATGTTTAAATTCTAAAATTATTTTCATATTTTCATCTGTTTTTAATGTTAAAGTGAAAGTTGTGCCTTCCAATAATGAAAATTCTATAAATAGATGTGATTCGACATAGAGCTTAATGGCTGCTAAAGATGGCATTTAAGTACTAAGAAATTAAAGCCATTAAAAAAAACTTAACGTGTAATTCCTTTTGAAAAGTTTATGAATAATTTTTTTTTTTTAAATTTTCTGGTGTTTTTTTTTTTTTTAGTTCCTTTATTCACACAAAGGAAATTATCTTAAGCTTTCATTAAATCTTCTAAAACGTTTAATAACGTCGTTTTCGAAATTTACTGTATATACTAACGTATCATCTGACTTTTTGAGATTTAGATTTTAACCTAATATTAGAGTTCGCATTATACACAAGATACAAATTTTGCGTGTGTAAATAATTGTCTAAGGCTAGGCCTAGACCAACTGGTACATGAACAATTTCCCGCTACAAAAGTCAACAAATAGTCCCAAATAGTATCGAATGATACTCGCGATGATATACGATAGATGGATTTTTTTTTTAAATACGAAGTATTCTTTTCATTTTCCAGATGTAGAAACTTTTAAGTCTTTCAATGAAAATTTATTTTTTCAAAATTTAGGTCTATTTTTCAAAGTTTATTAGAAATTTTTTCTGTTTTTTTTCTTTTTGCGGGATGGTGTGACTTTGAATCAAAGAATTGTTTTAAAAGTTTGTTTTTTTATGTACGAAAAATCTTCTTTTTTTTAACTTTATGTTTAATCAGGTTTAGCATTAATATTGAATAACATAATTGGCCTAGTCGGCCGGGTCTGTAGAAAACACCGACTGCATCCCTGCCGAGGAGTAAAACTCCCTCAACGAGTATTCTGGATATGATACAAAACAATCTGATGGTGAGGTTCCAGTAATGCTGGAGCTTTGGGGAATGCAGAGTACTCCTTTATCTCTATCGCTCTCACGTCTACTCTGACCCGGAGTGGTAGCATCTGATAGGGTCCTATCTATGGGTTAAATAGAACTAAGCTGTATAATTATACTAAACTGAATTGTTTGAAATACAACTGTGTGTAAAAAAAACCGTATTTATGCTAAAGTGAATTATTTGAAATAGAACAGTTTATATGTATAAAATAGAATAACCTATAATGGTTGAAAACAGGTTAACTACTTTATATACAATAAAGCCTTTACATAGCATTATTTTTTAAATGTGCGGAATTGAACTTTTTAGGTAAAGTATACACTGTTATTGACATATTCATGACCTTAAGGATCTCTGTGATAAAATAAAACGAGAATTCTTCCCAGCTGTTACCGTATCAGTGCTATTATATGTTTGCACCAACTGAATTCTAAAGAAACGCTTGGAGAAAAAGCTAAAACTTCACAAAGATGCTGCGTGCTGTGTTGAACAAATCTTGGTAGCAACATCCTACAAAACAGCAATTGTATGACCACTTACGTCCCATCACACAAACTATCCAAGTGTAAGTGAAGTAAGAACGAACTCGTAAGCGATGTTTTCCAATAAACTCTTACATACCAGTGTTAACTGACCAGTAAAACCCTACATCCATCTTCTCGGTAGGGACACTGGGTGTTGTCTAGAAGAATTGCTAAGTATGATTGCCGATAGGGACGAACAGAGAGAGACAGCTAAGGGAACCCGTACTGTCAGCATCCTTTGATGATGGTGATGACGATTATAGAATATAAAATGTTTATCGTCTTTTATTGAGAAAGAAAGAAAGAAAGAAAGAAAGAAAATGCGAAAAAGAAAGAAAGAAAATACGAAAAAGAAAGAAAGAAAGAAAGAAGCGAAATAGAAAGCAAAGTGGAAAGAAAGAAAGAAAGAAAGAAATATAACTTAAGAAAGAAATATAACTTTCCTTGCGTCATAAATTTTCCATGAACTTACAGAGTTATCTGCCCCCAATTTATATCTTACGACCAGAATGTGGTGTAATGGTTAATTAACTCGTCTCGTAGATCCATTGCTACAGATTTTGATCCTAACTGAATGCGCCATACTTTCAGTCTTGTGTCAAATCAAAGCTTTGTTTGTTTGAATGCTCGGCCTTGTACCAAATCTAAGCCTTGTTTCTTTTTTAGACTTATGATAAAGTCACACTGAAAGCACCAGTTCTCACTCGATCACAGAAGTTAAGCAGCGATGAGACTGTCCAATACTTAGTTGGGTGACCACTAAACCAGCGGCAAGTACTGTAAGCAACCTAAGGCCTGTGTGCTATATATAAGCAAAAACTTAATAAATAATATATTACGACCTGTAAATTACAGACAATTATTCTATCGTCTACTTGTCCCTGTACGGAAGTAACTATACATTATTTTTTTGCATATCACAATCATTTGATAACGTATATAATTTTTGTTTTGTTAATACTGTAAGCATCGACCAATTTTGTTAGTGAATGGTGAAAGTTGAGGCTTAGAATCTATAAAGCTTGTAAGATTTAGTAAAAAAAAGTGGATAAGAAACACGAGGATATTGAATTATAAGAAAGCACAATTGGTGGATTGAATCAACTAGAAAGCCAACGGCACTTTAGTTGATTGAAATATTGAAAGCAATTGGGAAGTGGATCAATATAAAAATACGAGGATGAATCAAAAAGAAGAAGAAGAAAAAAATCGGGAGAAAGTTATGTAAATGAAGACAAACAAGAACTGTCAGATTTTCCTGACTTTAAATTCTGCAAAGGAGAACGGACATCTTAGGTGAACGACTGTAAATAAAAGGTCAGTTGATGTGTATCGGATGAGATGCTTCTTTAGATTAGTTTCTAATAGTAATCTGCCGTGGATATGTTTCATTTACTCATACATAAAATACCTTTCACTGATTAGGATTTTAGATCCAAGTTAACTTCTATTCGTGCAGACTATATACAACCAAATTCAGGACGGCTTGCGTCAGAAACTACAACATACACGGAGTACAATAACATTTTTGGATTGAGTAAGTTTTCAGCCACAAAACACTTTTCCCATATAACCAGCACCATTGGCTAAGCAATTTAACCGCCAATAAACAGAAGGAAGTATGCTGCGCACTTAAAATGATCACTCCTAAAATAACGCCTCCAATTGTTTTTCCAAGAAATCTAGAAGAGATGCAAGGAAACGCAATAACACTTTCGGATAGAGCAAGTATTCAGCTACAAAACGTTTCCTACATAAGCACCAACATTGAATATATATTTATTCCATCGACAAACAAGAAAACGGATGCTGCATTCGTAAGTAAAGACTCCTTTATATATATATATATATATATATATATATATATATATATATATATATAATATTATATATATTTATATTATATTTTCCCTTTATATTTCCAATACTTGAAACCATTTAACTGTGTGCAAAAAAATAAGAGCTCAGGGTCATTTAAGAATGTTATCTACATGTGTTTACAAATTATATATATATATATATATATATATGGGTAAACAGGATTTGGCATTAAGTAATCTACAATGGTTGATATACCATAAAAACAAAACAGACCAAACCAAGCCTACATAAGCACCAACACTGAATATACATTTACTCCAGAGACGGACATGGACATGGATGCTGCGTTTGTTAGTAAAGCCGCCTATTTATTCCAAAGAAATCTACAAGAGTTATATAGATGCCAATGGTGTAATGGTTATCGTCGTAGGAAGTGGACACGGCGACACGAGTTCAAATCCTGGACGACACTGATAGCATTTCACATAGCACTAATACTCCCTCCAGCTATAGGTAGATAGTAGGACCGACTGGGTTCTTCACCCTTGGTGAGGCAACTAGTCTAGAAGAAGGAAAACTCTGAATTCAAACCTGTTAAACTCCTCTTAAAAATTGACCTTGTATCATATCCTGCCCGAACGGAGGGATTGGTAAACATGGTTATATTAAATAATTACTGTGATGGTTAATTGTATTAATTATTTAGTTTGGTCAGGTTGCAGATTATTCAGGGGTCTTTTAGTTTGGTTTAGTTTGAGTGGAAAACTAAGTCGACTCGGAAAGGTCAATCACGTACATAGGAAGGCCAAATGTAAATAAAACAGATTTGTCGTGTCATAAGTCTGATGGGAAAAATAAAAAACTTATGAAAGTTAGGGATATGTGTGATAATCTTTGGTGGTGCCCGTGGTGTAATGGTTATCGTCGTAGGAAATGGACACGGCGACACGAGTTCAAATCCTGGACGAGACTGAGTGCATTTCACATAGCACTAATACCCTTGGGAAAGGTATGAATCCAATTATTCTCCCTCCAGCTATGGGTAAATAGTAGGGCAGACTAGGTTCTTCGGCCTTGGTGAGGCAACTAGTCTAGGAGAAGGAAAACTCTGAATTCAGACTTGTTAAACTCCGCTTAAAAAATCGACCTTGTGTCATATCCTGCCCGAGCGGAGGGGCTGGTAAATATGATATGTGTGATAATCTTGATGATATGACGCCATCCATTAGTGAGATGACTTCACACTAATGATATGCTGAATTTTAAAATATATAAAGATAAGCGAATTTTGAAAATTAGTCTGTTGGGAGTTGTTGTAAGTTGAGTCAAGTCGTTTCGGTTACAGAGC
The DNA here is from genome assembly GCA_963585895.1 of Sepioteuthis lessoniana. NCBI lineage: Eukaryota > Metazoa > Mollusca > Cephalopoda > Myopsida > Loliginidae > Sepioteuthis > Sepioteuthis lessoniana. Next base: position 105,425,552 of record OY757909.1, on the reverse strand, counting down.
CCTTCGAAGCAGCGACAGAGGGTGGTGGGTGTCTCTGTTCAGATACCTTTACAAATTCTTTCTCTGTCGCTTGTGCTTCGATGACTGCTAGGAAAATGTATGCAGTCTGGATAATAAGGCGACAATTTCTCTCAATGAATATATTCGATGTATTATTGTAACACCAATGTGTTTCAATAATAATTGCTAATTGTTAACGGAGAGTTTTTCTTGCACCCAGGCAACTTGCTCCAACGAACCACCCCAACTGTCAGAAGTTCCGAATGGATTGTGTTATTCCCCATCTGTGGATCTTTCAAACATAATGTGGGCACAAACAAACTGCCCGGAAACGCAAATGTTAGGCACGGAACCAAGGCCACCATAGAGTATCGTAACAACCATAGTATCCTATTTGGAGTCTTTATCAAACATAGTATCACATTTGGTGCCATTACTAGGATAGTACCAGATAAAGTACCGTGACGTGCAGGCATAGAACTACAGATACAAGAAAACAAAACAGCAATTTTAGATAGAGCAACTTTTCTGCTATAAAACGTTTTTTATTTGTTTCACTTCGTGCTAATTCCCTTGGGAAAGACATGAAGCCATCTGGTCTCCTTCCAGCTATGGGTAGATAGTAGAACTGATGGATTCTTTAGCATTGGTAAAGTAAACAATGTAGGAGAATGAAAATTCTGAATTCAAAGCTACAGCAACAGCAGCAGCAGCAGTTCGTTTACAACTGGACCTTGTGTCACATCTTGAAAACGGTGGGGGAGTTGGATAAATACATATAAAACATATAGCCACCATTATTGACCCTGTATTTGCCCCAGCGATGAACAAGAGCATGTATGTCGTGTTCATAAGATGATCAATCCAAAAATAAAGCCCTCCATTTTTTTTTCATGAAAACTACAAAAGGACAAAAAGCAGAACAACACTTTTGGATTGAGCAAGTTTTCAGCTACAAAACGCTTTGACCATATAGCTACCGCAATTGGCTATGCATTTTAGCCACCAATTTATGTCATTCTCGTAAAAAGATCACATTCCACGAAAACTATAATAGTAGCAAATAGTAAAAAACATATATATATATATATATATATATATATACTTAGACCAAAAAGAAAAAAACCCAGTCGACTGAGGTTGTAGAATATGCTGACAGTACCTCTGCAGAGCAGTAAGACCACCCCAAATGACGAGTGTCTTAGGAGTGACGCTAAACTATCTGATGGTGAAGCTCCATTCTTTGGGCAAGGGGGGGTACTTCTTCCTTACCATTACTCTCAGGTCCACTCTGGCTTGAAGTGGTAGTACCGCTTAGGGCTCCATCTATGGCTTCAAATAGAACTATTTTAGTATTTATTATACTTGAAGATATTTAACTGTGTGCAAACAAATTATCAATATTAGATAGAATTATAAGTTTGGTTTGGTTTATAGCATATCAACCATTGCAGGTTATTTAATGCCGAATCCATTTTTATACATATAAGCAGTTCTAATTTAAACTATTCGCTTTAGCATAAGTACAGTTTTTGTTTACACACAGTTAAATGTAAAAACAGTTATATTTTAAACAATTCAGTTTAGCATCAGTATACAGTTTAGTTCTATTTAACCCATAGATAGGACTCTATCAGGTGCTTACCACTCTGAGCCAGAGTGAACCTGGGAGCGATGGCAATAAAGAGGTACTTCGTATTCCTTAATAAACAAAATAAACAAAAACAATTAACCAATACATATATATATATATATATATATATATATATATATATATATATATATATATATAGTTTGGTATATTTATACATAAAGAGGGCTCAATATCGGTGATATATATATATATATATATATATATATATATATATATATATATATATATATATATATATATATCATCAGTAGCATTCTGTTTCTAAATGTGGTTTTCGAAATTTAAAAAAACAAAGATAACGAATTTGCAATTGATTTTTTTTTGGGGGGGGGGGTCTCAAAAGAAATAACAATGTGAGTAGTTAAGAAAATTTTTTTGAAATTTTACATTTTTAACTTTTTTTATATATTGAATAAGATAAGGTATTCGTTGTGGTTTGCAATTTTTAAAAATCAAGCTTAAAATATATTTTGAAGTGATATTATATTGAAACCAATAAAAGTAAGCATAATTTATTGATTATTTATTAAAAAAACTAAATTAAATAAGAGATATTGTTACTATTTCGAACTAATTTAACTAAATAAAGAGATAAATTATGTATATTAATATTTTTGAATCATTATTAGAAAAACCATTTTTGGTTTCTAAATTATTTTTACAAGTGCGTTTTAATCCTTAACGATTTTGAAATTTTTATACTGAAAAAAAGATTTAAAGTGGAAAATCTTTTAACACATATAAGCGTTATTTTGAGAATTTTTTAAAATTCTTAATTCTTATAAAAGTTTTAATGTTTTTTATCTATAGTAAAACTTTTTCTTTTTCATTTTTTTTTTTTATTTTCGAACTCTAATTACATCACTACATTTTGAAACAGAACGCTAGTAACGATTATAGAACGCTGGGAATTTTCTTAGTTTTCCGTTTCAATTTTTCATTTGAAAATAATATTCGGACGGTATATCGCATTAGAGCATCTCCCTGAAAAGTGTTTAACAAAAAACACTCAAACATTGGTATATTATCATATAGAGATACAACCCGTGAATATTTTATTTTTTCGTACATATATATATATATATATATATATATATATATATATATATATATATATATATATATATATATATATATATATATATATATATATATATGTACAACTTAGTGATAAAAACAAGCTTCACTTTATTGATAAAACCAAAATGAAATAATAATTTAGTTTAAATGCTAAACAAGTTTAATTTGAAAATAGCAAATAAATTACCTTGATAATGGTTCTGACGAAAACTGAAAGTACTCAGCGTGACACAAATAATTCATTCGGAGAAATTATCAACAAATTTCAAGATTGTAACATTAAAAAAGACTCAGGACTTTTGAAAGAAAAAAACTCCAAAACAAGGATTCGATTTTATTTGATGAAACCTATTTAATATATATATATATATATATATATATATATATATATATATATATATATATATATAATTCAATATACAGAGACTGATAAAAGATAAAAAGGTCATGGCGGTTTTAAGAAGGGAAATCTCACAATCTAAGCATTTTTTATGAAATTTATAAAAGGAATACTTCGGAGAACAATAAAAAACCGTTTGTCGAAAAAAGAATGACTAATAAAATCTTGAACTAAAAAAAATGTGTTATTATGTTACCAAAATCTTGGAATTTTTTTTTTATTTCTGTCTCGAAGAAAAAAAAACTTTTGGTTGGTAGTTGATCTGATTTCGCACAACTGCGTTGAATTCGTGATTGTCTTGAAATCTCTTCAGCACTCTACATAAATGGTAACTCAATGGATCCAATTTAGAAACTATCCAACAAATAAAGCCGTGTGCCTCATTTTTCTTTCATTCATCTTCAATGGTAGAGGAATTGGGGTTTAGCGTGAGCGTTTTCTTAGAGAAAAAGAAAGCAGAATAAAAAAAAATGAATCTGCAGTTTTCTTTCATTTTCAGCAAATCATGGTCTTTGAGTCTTTTTTTTCCTATCTTTCTTATTAGGAACGCTAAATAATACCATGCATTTACATTTCTTTTATAAGGGAGAATGTCTGCACAAATGGTTCCCTTAGAAAAACCCAAAATGCTTGCCATAATCTTTCCCAGAGTAAGATTTTTTAAATGCTTCTTTATGGTAAAAGATTGGCCTATTTTTGCCCCATACCCAAGTGAAATAATAAATAATTTGGCAAAACTCTATGTATCAAAAACGGTAGATAGAGTTGTAGGATATATATATATATATATATATATATATATATATATATATATATATATATATATATATATATATATCCAACAACGCTGTCAACCATTTATATATATATATATAAATGGTTGATAGAGTTGTTGAGTATATATATATATATGTATGTATGTATGTATGTATGTATGTATGCATAAGAGTTTGGAGCGTTTGGTTTGGTTTTATGGCATATCAAACATTGTAGGTTATTCAGCGCCAAATCCTGTCTATACATATATATCAAATATATGATTTCTAAACACATTTTGTTGATAACATTTTTAAGCAAGACTGAGCTCATTTTTTGCGAACACTTAAATGGTTTCAAGTATTATTATGTATCACTTACAATTCAATAAAACATTAGTCATTTGTTTACCCACAGTAAAATGATCAAACCATTCTATTTCTAACAATTCAATTTAGCTTAAGTCAACAAAGTTAAATGGTTTCAAGTATTGCTATGTATCACTAACAATTCAATTAAACGTCAGTCATTTGTTTGCTCAGAGTTAAGTGGTCAAAGAGTTCTATTCAACCCATAGATAGGACCCTATGAAGTACTACAACTCCGTGTGGACGTGAGAGCGATGACACTGAAGAGGTACCCCACATTCCTCAAATCTCCAAGGCTGGAGTCTCGCCATCTGATTGTTTAATGTCATATCCAGCACACTCGTTTGAAGGAGGGGTCTTACTTCTCTGCAGTGATGCAGTCAATCTATTCTACAGCTCCTGTCGACTGGGCTGATATATATGAGGTAAATCTTCCTAGTCTCTGAATAACTACCGGTTCTGATTCCTCAAACGATTTCTCTTGAATTCAAAAAAAATATTAAAAATGCCTCGACTAATATTATGTGTCATGCGGCTAGCTACCAGAGTTTTGAAAACATAGTTTATTGAAATGTCAGAGAGCAGTTGCGTTTATTCTAAGAAGTAAGGTATGCACTGCTCACTGTAGCGTACTCACCAACAACTGCTATATCGGTGATGGCTCGTCGTCGGGTGGGTGATGAAAAACATAAAAACATTAGGACCTCTGTTATTGGGGGAAAACAAAGCCCGACACAATGTGCTGGCTACCTGCTTCGTTCAAGTTTGAACAGACACTTCTCATACCATTGAAAAGGTTCACTCATTCGACGTACATGCAAACGCTTGTCTCCACGTACCCCAGCCACAAAAAGAGGAAATCAAGAAATCCGTCAATTTTAATTGAAGTTCACAAAACACCTCGCGCCTTCTCTACACACAAACTTCTACCTTGGGTGCGTGATATCATCCGTTAATTTAGCATCACCACACCATGGTGACCTCGACAAGACCGCGTCCAAGCATATTTTGTTACACCTACCACACTGGAAGAGTTGTTGAACGTCCAACTTGTCTTTCTTCAGGCAATTGGCTTCTTTTTTGTTGTTTTTTTATAACTTACCAATTTGAACGCTGGTACTATTTGCCATGTTAAATTACTCTATAAAAATTTATCCAAATAAAATTTTGAAAATATCTTTATTTATCAAGTTTAACATTATTATAAACAGAGTTTAATATTATCATTAAACTCTTTAGGGGGCACAGTGAATTTACAATTGAAACTTATCATTATCATCATCATAATGACATCACGGATTCCTTTGACTCTCTCTCTCTCTCTCTCTCTCTCTCTCTCTGTGTGTATCTATCTATCTCTCCATCCGTCTCTATCGGTCATCACTGATTAGGGCCTTCTAGACGGCATCCGGTGTCCGCACAGAGCTGGTGAATGTAAGTTTTTGTTTTGCTTTTTTGTTGTTTTGTTTTTTTAGTTTAGTTTCTTTATTTAACAGCATATCAACGTTCGTGGTTTATTTAATACCAAAGCATTCCTCATAGAAGAACTGTAGTGGTGCTATTTAACACATAGCTAGGGGAATGAGAGGGTTCATGCCTTTCACAAAAGTATTATTCCAAAATTGAACGTAATCACGCCACTAGTTTTTGAACTCGCTTACTACGATGTCGAAGCTTAGCACCTTAACCATTACGCCACGAGATCTCATCATGTAAGTTTTTTGGTAGTCGGCCAAAATCGGGAACTACACAAGAATCCTGCATATTGATTTAAACAAATCCCGAAGGCAGCACTCAGCAAGACAGTATTCTACCTCCCATAACACAAACCATTTGAATAAGATGTACAAGACATGCTGGGCACCCCTGGAGAAGTAAAGACGAACTCATTAGCAACGTTCTCTACAGATAGGAGGTGCCTGTGATGTAACGGTTTTCGTCGTAGGAAATGGACACAGCGATACAAGTTCAAATCCTAGACAAGGCTGATTGCATTTCACAAAGCACTAATACCCAAGGGAAAGTTTTAAATCATCTAACTCTCCCTCCAGCTATGGGTAAATAGATGGGCAGATGGGTTCTTCAGCCTTTGTTAGGCAGCCAGTCTAAGAGAAAATTGGCCCAGTGCCACATCCTATCCGTACGGAGGGGTTAGTAAATACATAAGCGACCCTCTCCCATGAACTCCCACTTATGTTCAAAATATAATCAGAGATTAAAAAAAAATATGTATCTCTAATACGCAAATTAGATTTATAATAATATCTTTCCATAATAAAATAGTTTGTCATGACCAATCATCATGACTTTTCAATAGTAACTATTGTGGTGGGTTTTGATATTTTAGAACAGGAAATAATCATACTTTTTCGGATCAGTAAATGGTTTGGTTTTTTTGTTTAATAGAATATCAACCTTTGTGGGTTATTTAATGCCAAAGCCATCCTTATAGAAGAAAGATAGTGGTACTATTTAACCCATAACTGGGGAATAAGATGGTTCATGCCTTTCTCAAGACTATTAGTCCAAAAGTGAACGTAATCGCGCTTACAACCATGTCGTAGTTCAGTACATTAGCCTCTACTCTACAGAGACTTTCCCCTGTTCACAGAGATTGTATAAAAAATGAGACAATTTTTAGACTTACTTTTTTTTTATTATACCATTTCATTATACCATTTTTCTTGAATAAAGCAGCTATTGCTTTTAAGATTGCTTATTGTTTTCAAATGCTTTAAGTTGACATGGTTGACATAGAAGAAGGATGATGCGAGTTCAATTCCTATCGAAAGTTTAGTCTTTATTTTCCATCCATACTGCTTACGTAATATACTTCCGGCATCCTCGTGGTGTAATGTTAAAAACGATGGACTGCGGAATCTTAGTAAGCGAGTTCGAACTCCTGTCGCGCTATTATGTTCACTTTCGGACAAATACTCTTGAGAAAGGTGTGAACCGCCTTATCCTCCCAGCTATGGATCAAATGGTACCGCTACTCTTCTTCTCGAAGCATTAAATAACCTACAAAGGTTGATATGCCATTAAACAAAGAAACCAAACCAATTCCATCATCTGCATCCCGACGGCGGAAGTGTAGGAGCGTTTGATAGACAAATGAGATTAGAAGCATTTCGATTGAAACAAGCGATGAAAAAGTTTACGTTTTTAGTTTGTGCAGCTGGATTCCTAGAGTACTACATAGCTGATCTGATTTTTGTTTTGTTTTGTTGTTGTTTTAAGAGGGTGTTTTATTTTGCTTTCGTTTGTTTATTTTTTAAGTTTTCAACATTTTAGAAGTCAATTTTTTCGGGGCTTCGATATAAAATTTAAAAGAAGCAATGCTTTTCTTCCTCCTTATAAAAGATGGTTTGAAAATTTCCTGAGATGGCCGACTAGAATTATTAACATGATAAAAAAAAACATGGAAACTAAACTGTGAATGCGTATAAGTCCGTTTCTTTCGTTGAGATCAAGTGCCACTTTTGTGAGAGACCTCTACAATGTTATACTTAATTAAAGGTTGTACACGGCCACCTACCTCCTATCTCAAAAACCATCCAAATTAGACGAACAAGACATGCGGGATACTGCTGAAAAAGTAAAGACGAACTCATAAGCGACGTTTTCCTATGGACCCCTTCGAACGTACGTGCAAGCGTTGGACGACCAACTAGAACCTATTTACAACAGCTCTGTACGGACACAGGATGTAGTCAAGAAGACCGACCGGAAGTGATGGATGATAGAAATGAGAGAGAATCAGGGAAATCCGTGCTAGCAGCACGACATGATGATGGTGATAGAAATGGAATCAGTGACCTAAGATCTAATCCTGGACGAAGTAGTTTGTGTTTCACTTTGCGCTAATGCCCTTGAAAAACGAATGAATCCTTCTGCTCTCTCTCTCTCTCTCTCTCTCTCTCTCTCTCTCTCTCTCTCTCTCTCTCTCAAGCTATCAGTAAATAGTATGACCGAATGAGTTCTTTAGCATTGGTAATACAACCAATCCAAGAAGATTCTAAATTCAAACCATCTGTACTCCGTTAAGAAATCAAACTTGTACCACATCGTAGTGAAGGGATAGGGTAATACTTTAATAAATATTTCTTCATGGATTAAAGTTTCAAACGCCTGCGCACACACTTACACACACACACATAAGTTTGCCGACCGCAGTCAAGGGAGATCCGAAGTCTCCCTATTTAAGAGCTACAATAACGAGGTGTAGGGGATGGCGATACTCCTTTCTCTGGGTTGTTCCCCTTACCCTTAATCCATACCTTATAATGCTGAATGTTAGGCAAGAAGGCATCAAGTACCATTTTTGCGACTGCAGTATGATTCCACCAAGGATTGAACCTCGGTCTCTCGGACCATTAGCAAACAAACCACCCATTATACCAATGGGCCGGTAATATATATTATCCTTCACATGTAAATTGAGCTGGAAATTACTATATTCTCTTTGAGTCTTCTAATTGCACTGCATTAATAAACATCTTGCAATGATGTACTATTTTTGCTGAATTTGGGCACTGACTACACATGCAAATTGAACTAAAATGGCTTTCGGAGAAATCGATCCACGACATCTCAAATTTTGACGATCCGCCGAATTCTTGAAGGTGAACTACTCGCCTATGGCCTACCCAAAGAAACCATCGCAGCCATAATGATGCTTTATAGAAACACGAAAGTAAAAGTCTGATCCGCCGAATTCTTGAAGCTGTACTATTCGCCTATGGCCTACCCAAAGAAACCATCGCAGCCATATTGATGCTTTATAGGAACACGAAAGTAAAAGTCTACTTCCTGGATGGAGACACAGACTACTTCGACATTGTAGCAGGTGTACTGCAAGGATACACATTAGCCCCATACCTCTATATAATATGTCTGGACTACGTGCTTAGAACCTCTATTCATAAAATGAAAGACAACGATTTCAAGCTGACAAAGGAAAGAAACAGAAGATACCCCGCACATACAATTACGGACGCGGACTAGGCCAATGACATAGCGCTTCTGGCAAATACACCCACCCAAGCCGAAACCCTGCTACATAGTCTGAAGCGAGCAGTACTGGCATAGGCCTCCATGTCAACACACACAAGACGGAATAGATGTGCTTTAATCAAAGAGACGACATCTCCACACTAAACGGTAGAATCTCTGAAACTCGTAGACAAGTTTACCTACCAAGGAAGCAGTGTCTCATCAACCAAGACAGACATCAACACATGACTAGCAAAGGCATGGACTGCCATCGATAGGCTATCGGTCATAGGGAAGTCAGATCTGACCGATAAGATTAAACGCAGTTTTTTTCCAAACAGCGGTCGTGTCGATACTGCTATATGAGTACACTACATGGACACTAACTAAACGTATGGAAAAAAGCTTGACGGAAATTACACAAGAATTCTGCGAGCAATATTGAACAAGTCATGGAAACAGCACCCCACTAAGCAGCAGCTGTATGGCCACTTACCACCCATCACGAAACTGTCAAAGTTAGACGAACCTGACATGCGGTACACAGCTGGAGAAGTAGGGACGAGTTCATAAGTGACATACTCCTGTGGACCCCTTCACATCTACGAGCAAAGTCAGGACGAGCAGCTAGAACCTATATACAACAGCTCTGTACCGATACAGATTTAAGACCTACTGGGAGCGATCGACGATAGAAACGGGTGGCGGGAAAGGATCAGGAAGATCTTTGCTGGCGGCACGACATGGTGATGAAGTGTACTGCTCTAATAAGTATCTTGCTGTGATATACCATTTTTTCTCAGCTACGATCATAGATAGATGGATAGATAGATTGATATAACAATGTTTCATCCAAGGTATATATTATGAGTAAACCATTCACATTTTTTAATATTAACATCAGTGCGCAAACACAGTAGTCGGCTATTTCTTTTGAAAGAACTATAAAATGCCAAAGGAAAAAGACCTCTGTCCCGAAATAGTTGTTACACTTAGCGAATGAAATTTACAAACATAACATCTATTATAGGACAGATGTAGCATACAGTTTAACAAGTAATTTGTTCCTCTATGTTCTCTATTGATAAGAGCTTTGAAAAATCGCGAAATTAATTTTCTGCTCGCTCACCAACCGGTCATAAAGACTCTGAAAATGACGTCGTTCGTCTTACAATTATTGACTTACTATCCTCAAGTAAATCTGTTTATCCAGTTAAGCTCGTATTTGTGCCTCTGGTCACGCCAATGCATTAGTTATCAGCGTTTTGCAGTTGGCCGCGTCTATTAATCCCACTTGACGCGACCGACGCATAACAAGAATTACGGCCGAGCGCAGGCGATTTTGATTACAGTTGGTTACAAAAGACAGCAGAGACTCACTGATCGTTCGCCAAATTCAACAGTCTGTGAAAGCAGGCATTTTGGTTTGGTTTGATTTCTTTGCTTAAAGGCATATCAAAATTCGTGGGCTACTTATTGTCAAAGTTATCCTTGTAGCAAAAACAGTAATGGTGCTATTTGAACGATAGCTGAGTTATAGGAGGATTCACATTTTTCCTAATATTATTCGTGCGAGAAGGGACGTAATAGCGCGACTAGAGTTCGAACTTATTTTAACCACTATAACACGGAGACTTCCCCTCGGATATTTGTGTATCGCATAAATCAATTACTCACCCGAACCTTTTAGCCCCTCTTCCACTGGCGCTTTGATCAACTACATCATCATCATCATCATTAAAGTGAGCCGCCAGCACGGATTCCCTTTGACAGTCTCTCGCTATCCGTCCCTACTGGACATCGCTCTTGGGAAGTTCTCTAGATGGCATCTTGTGTCCTCACAGAGTTGATGAATACAAGTTTTTGTTAATCAGCCACACACTGGTGTATCCATGTGTAGGTGTCCATTTGAGAAACATAACTTATGAGTTCTTTCTTACTTCACCAGCAATGCCCAGAATGTCTTTTTCGTATAATTTGGATGGTTTGTCTGATGGGAGGTAAGTGGTCGTACAAATGCTGTTTTGTCGAGTGCTGCTTCCGAGATTTGTTAAAAACAGCAAGAATTTTTTAGTAGTTTCTATCTAGCTTTTTCTCAAAACGTTTCGTTAAAGTCCAAGAGGAGCAACCATACAGTAGTATTGACACTGTTTGGGGAGAAATCACATTTTATTTCAATGGAAAGATCTGATTCCCATATGGTCGATAACCTGTCAATAAGTCCTTTCGAAAAGGTTTTCTTTTCTAGTAGAAAGTTGACCAGACAGTAAATCTAATTGATGGAGAAAATACGGCTTACACATTCATAACGCTGGCTGAGATCTTTAATAACGGCACAACCAGACAGAAGATTTTTTATTAGAAAACAATCTTATTTTCCTCGAGATGTTCCACAATAAACTGGTTATGAATCTGCACTATTTCACCTGCTAAGCGTCTCACTCGTCCTGTTGGCTGCAACTGTAAAATACACAGACTGCATCACTGCAGAGGGGTAATACCCCTCCACAACGAATATCCTGGGTATGAAACTAATCCATCTGATGATTAGGCTCCAGTTCTTGGCATTTGCGTAATCTGGAGTATTCTTTATTTCCCATTACTCCCAGGTCCACTGACCCAGAGCGGTTGTACTTGTTTGGGTCCCATCTATGGGTCAAATAAAACTGTTCCATCATTTACTACACTTGGAACCATTTAACTATGTGCAAACAAATGATTAGTATCAAATAGAATTATTAGTAATAAATAGCAATGCTTGAAACCATTTAATTGTATGCAAACAAATAAATTCTATCTCATTTAAAAATTAAGTTCTATGCAAACTATTGACTTACAAATCATATGTGTGTGTGTGTGTGTAAACAGGATTTGGCATTAAGTAATCATCAAGGGTTTATATGCATTAAACCAAATGGCGTAACATCACCTAAACGCCTCACCCCCACGTTGTGTTGATTCTCTTAAGACGGGATTAGTCGTTCACAGGCCGTTCACAGGTTTTGGTCGATATCGTACAAGCCATGAGTCAGATCCACAGGGAAGAAAAAGAAACAAAAACCAATTCTGAGAATATACTTACAGTTTCTTGATTTTCTCCTCATATGCGCGTGTGGCCCTTAGCAAAAATGAACTTGAAGCTGATTCTTTACTTTCACAAACACAGACTGTAGACAAAATTTCTTATCCGATTCTGTCCAACATGTCAGCCACATCAGCATTCAATGTTTCCCTTGTGACCAAACCCTGAGGATTTTAGGTTAATCCAGGCATTATTACACCACTGAGCACTCATTCATTTCAGTAGTTTCAGCTTTGTCGTTTTCCAAGGACGAACGCGCGTTTATGGTTGAGATCTACTTCACGTATCAATTTCATAAACATGTTTCTCAAAGTTTTTATCTTTCCTTGATATCATGCCATGTTTATATTTTGAAAAATAAATAATATCATAACAGACTTTACATTCTAAACGATGATTCCTTAGGTTTTATAATATCGGCATTTATAATAGTTTTCCCTTCCAGCAAAAATGTAAAGAGAAACATTACTTTATTTATCATTATGCAAATACATGAATATATATGTGTGTGTGTGTGTGTGTGTGTGTGTGTGTGTGTGTGTGTGTGTGTGTGTGTGTGTGCGTGAATTGTTAGCGGTAAATTTGTGTCTATTATCATTATTAAAATCTTATTTTGTGTATCACCGACGTATGCATATATATATATATATATATATATATATATATATATATATATAATTATTTTTACGATTCCCAACTTATCGTATATTTATGAATACTCATATCTAACAGCCTGCAATTCTCAATTTCAGATCCATTTCATAATCTAATCTCAGACAAACATTTAGGAATGTTTATGGAAGAACGAAATAATTTGAATAAAAATTGCTGTTCCATTTGGAATCTATCAAGAAAACAATTTTCCATTACGCAATGGAATTCACAATCTTACCGGATGTTTACGAAAATATATATAACTCTCCACTTGTCGATTAATGAAAATTATTTATTATTTTCTTGTATTTAGAAATGCAAATGTATAAATCTCAAACACACATGTAAAAAGAATAAACTGATGAGAAAAAATAAATTGAAACAGGGGAAAAAGACCAAATAAAAAGAATAAACTAAAAGAAAGAAAAACGATTGAATGAAAAAAGAATAAAACAAAAAAAGGAAAATACCTCATAGAAAGAATATGCAAAAAATGAAAAACGATTTAATAATAAGGTTAGATTGAAAAAATAAAAAAAAAATATACAGCAGAAAAAACTAACTACAAAGAAAAAAATATCTAAAAGAAAAAATAAACTAAAAGAATTCTAAAGAAACATCTAAAAGAGAATAGACTGAGTGAAAAAAAAATGTAATAGAAAGAATAAATTTTTTTTTAAATGAAAAAAATTATAGAAAAAATAAACTAAAAATAATGGGAAAAGTAATAGAAAGAATAAACAAGCAGAATGAATACCGACAAAATGGAAAAAAATATAGTCAAAAGATAAAAGACCAATACGAAAAAAGTACTAATAGAATGAAAAACTGATAGAAAGAATAATCTAAAAGAATGAAGAATAATCTAAAAGATGGAATAAGCTAAAAGAATAACAAACAATCTAATAGAAAAAATGAAGGAAAAGCGATCTAATGGATGGAATAAGGTAAAAGAATGAAAAACTATCTAATAAAAAGAACGAAATAAAAGAATAAGAAACGATCAAATACTAAAAGAATAAAAAAATAACTTATGGATGGAATAAGCTAAAAGAATTTTTTTTTAAATCAAATACATAAATTAAATTAAAAAAATTAAAAAATATCTAAATAGATAACAAATTAAATAAATGAAAATAAATATAATAGAAAGAAGAAACTAAAAGAATGAAAAACGATCAAATAGAAAAAATAAATTAAAAGAATGAAAAACGATCGAATAGATGGAATAAGCTAAAAGAATGAAAAACGATCGAATAGATGGAATAAGCTAAAAGAATAAAAAAACAATCTAATAGAAAGAATAATCTAAACAAGTTAAAGACTTAATAGAATGAGTAAGCTAAAAGAATGAAAACAATTTAGTAGAAAGAATAAACTAAAAAAAATCGGTCTAATAGATCGAATAAACTAAACGAATGAACGAAAAACGATCTAAGAGAAACAATAAGCGAAAAGAATGAAAAACGATTTAGAGCCAGTAGAGGATATTCATTGACTACAAAAGTAAGAAGTGACTGAGGCGGATTTTAGAAGAATGAGCTCAGTACGTTATAAAAAGTTAAGATTAACGGAAACTGATTTAGATCTAATAAATCGGAAATATGTTATTTTGACGAGAAAGAAAGCGACGAAAAAATATATATATTGAAAAATGGTGAGAGAATTGTTTTTCGATTGTCCCAATGAATCAGAAACTCAAACAGGAATTGTTTTGTCTACAAGACAGAGAAAACGGAATCGGCACGATGCCAGAGCTTGTCAATCAGCGACGTGAGAACGAAATTCGGGAACATTAATTCTTTTTTTTTTAATTCAAGTATGGAAATTTTTAATTCAATTTTATTACCGTTATGATTGAACGGTCACTGACACTATCTCACGTGAACATAGAATTAGTAATAGTTCCAAATTTGGGAAGGACCACCCCTTTTGGGTAAAAGTGAGAGTAAAGCAGATATGGAAGGCACGATAAGCAGTGGAAGGTAGAATTGGGTGTTGGAATCTAAATTAGGAGAAGATTGATATCTTTAGCTTCACCCAGCGACACCCGCTCAGATAGAAGATATACTTAAAATACAAGGGATTCTGCCCCTAGAGAGAGTCCAGCGGAGAGAGCGCGAATTGACAACTAGATTCACGCCATTCTGGATTCTGGCCTAGTGCCAGACTGCCCAGAGTGGAAAGGCAGAGAAAACCCATATTACTTGCTATTTGGTCGGGATGTAGTCTTACCGATATACAACACGATGAAAGAAACGAAGAAACACTGAAATAATACGATACCTTGAGATATCTCGAGGAGATATAAAAGCGAAAAGAAATTGAGATGATATGATACTAAAAGAATGAAAAACTATCAAATAAAAAGAATAAACTAAAAATAAATCAAAAGCTATTTAATAGAAATAATTAAACAAAAGAAAAAAACGCAAGAAAAAGAACAACCTAAAAGAATGAAAAATTATCTCATAAGAAGAATCAACGAAAAAATGAAAAAGACGTAATAGAAAGAATAAGTTAAACGAAGAAAAAAATAATCTGACAGAAAGAATAAACAAAAAACAAAGTACCTAACATAAAGAACAAAGATTTTTTTAAAAGTACCTAACAGAAAGAATAAAATAAAATATAGAAAAGTACCTAACAGAAAGAATGAAATTTTTTAAAAAGTACCAAACAGAAAGAATAATTTTTTTAAAAAAAGTACCGATCAGAAAGAATAAAATAAAAATATAGAAAAATACCTATCAGAAAGAATAAAATAAAATATAGAAAAGTACCTAACAAAAAGAATAAGATTTTTAAAAAGTACCTAACAGAAAGAATAATTTTTTTAAAGTACCTATCAGAAAGAATACAATAAAAATATAGAAAAGTACATAACGGAAAGAATAGAATAAAATATAGAAAAGTACCTAACAGAAAGAATAGAATTTTTTAAAAAGTTCCTAATAGAAAGAATAGAATAAAAATATAGAAAAGTACCTAACAAAAAGAATAGATTTTTTTTAAAAAGTACCTAACAGAAAGAATAAAATAAAAATATAGAAAAGTACCTAACAGAAAGAATAAAAAATTTTAAAAAGTACCTAACAGAAAGAATACATTTTTCTAAAAAAGTACCTATCAGAAAAAATAAAATAAAAATATTGAAAAGTACCTAATAGAAAGAATAAAATAAGAATATAGAAAAGTACATAACAGAAAGAATAATATCTTTTAAAAAGTACTTAACAGAAAGAATAGAATAAAAATATAGAAAAGTACCTAACAGAAAGAATAATTCTTTTTAAAGAATCTAATAGAAAGAATAAAATAAAAATATTGAAAAGTACCTAACAGAAAGAATGAAATAAAAATATAGAAAAGTACCTAACAGAAAGAATAAATTTTTTAAAAAGTACCGAATAGGAAGAATAAAATTAAAAATTTTTAAAAAGTACCTAACATAAAGAACAAAATTTTATTAAAAAAGTACCTAACAGAAAGAATAAAATTTTAAAAAATACCTAACAGAAAGAATAAAATTTTAAAAAAGTATCTAACAGAAAGAATAAAATAAAATTATATTAAAGTACCTAACAGAAAGAATGATATCTTTTAAAAAGTACCTAACAGAAAGAATAAAATAAAAATATAGAAAAGTACCTAACAGAAAGAATAATTTTTTTTAAAGAATCTAATAGAAAGAATAAAATAAAAATATTGAAAAGTACCTAACAAAAAGAATATCTTTTTAAAAAGTACCTAACATAAAGAACAATTTTTTTTAAAAAAGTACCTAACAGAAAGAATAAAATTTTAAAAAAGTATCTAACAGAAAGAATAAAATAAAAACATAGAAAAGTACCTAACATAAAGAACAAAATTTTTTTTTAAGTACCTAACAGAAAGAAAAAAATAAAAATATAGAAAAGTACCTAACAGAAAAAATAAATTTTTTAGAAATGTACCTAACAGAAAGAATAAAATAAAAATATAGAAAAGTACCTAACAGAAAGAATAATTTTTTTTTAAATAAGAAATTAGAAAAGAAAAGTACCTAACAGAAAGAAGAACTTAAAAGATTAAAAAAAAAGGTTTGAGAGAAAAAAGGAAATGAAAAAATTAAAAACTGTAAACCTCCCTAAATGATCAACTCATTCTATATAACTTGGATAATATTATCTCATTGGATGAATAAAACAAATCCACCGGAGCATCTCATATCATTATACAAAAATAAAAGAATTGCAGGAGTTGAAGCGGGAATAAAATCCTTTCTAATTCATGCAAATCAATGTGTGGCTGGTTGGTTGGATGGTTGGATGTACACCCAACCATCCAACCAACCAGCCACACATATCAACCCTTGTCGGGTTATTCAATACCACAATCAGTCTTTTTTGCAAACAATTATAAGGTTCCAAGTAATTAATTATAATAATTTGTAAACAATTCTAGCTTCAAATAACTGTTCTTTTTATGAATAATTTGCACACAGTAGTATATTTTCAAGCATTTCTATTTAATACTATTAATTTTCAAATAGATCTATTTTATTTCGCCAATGGTCCGGGAGACTGGGATTCAATCCTTGGTCGATTCCTACCAAAGACTCAAAAAATAGTATTTGATGCCTTCTTGCTTAACACTTAGCATTAATAGATACGGATTAATTTCTATTTCAAGCTATTCGGTTTAGTCAAGCAGTTCTAATTCAGCTAATTCAGTTTAGTATAAGTACGGATTTTATTTACACACAGTTAAATGTCAAAACAGTTAAATATTAAAAAAATCAGTTTAGTGTAAGTACAGTTTCAATGTCAAAAACAGTTCCATTTCAAATGATTCAGTTTAGTATAAGCACGCAGTTTAAATGTAAGTACAGTTTAATTGTGAAAAACATTTTTATTTTAAGCGATTCAGTTTAGTCAAACAACTCAGTTTAGCATAAGTATGCCGTTAGTTCTATTTAACCCATAGATAGGGCTCTATCAGGTGCTACCATGCCGGGCTAGAGTGGACCTGGGAGCAATGGCAATGAAGGGAAGCTCCGCATTCCCCAAAGCCTCAGCATCACTGGAACCTCACGATCAGATTGTTATGTCAATATCAGGACACTCATTGAGGGGTCTGACCCCTCTCCCGAGGTGCAGTCGGTGTATTCCACAGCCCCAGCCAACTGGGCAACCATTCAACTGCGTACAAACAAATTAATTCTTTGAATTACGTAGCCATACTGGAAACCATTTAACTGTGTGCAAATGAAATTATTGGTATTGGATAGTAATCATCATCATCACGTCGCGCCATCAGCACTGATATCCTTGACCCTCTCTCGCCACTCTTCTCTATCGTCCATCGCTTCCTGCAGGTCTTCAGGACTACATCCTGTATCAGCACAGAGCTGTTGTATGAAGGTTCAAGCTGGTCATCCTACCTTTGCTCGTCCATGTGAAGGGTTCCACAGGAGTACATCACTTATGAGTTTGTCCTTACTTCTCTAGCAGTGTCCTGCATGTCTGGTTCGTCTAACTGATAGTTTTCGTGATGGGTAGTTGGTGTCTGTATAGCTGCTGCTTTGTGGAGTGCTGTCTCCATAACTCCTTCAATATTGCTTGCAGCATTCTTGTGTAATTTCCGTCAAGGTTTTTCTCCATTCGTTATGTTAGCGTCCATGTAGTGCATCCATATAGCAGTATCGACACGACCGCTGCTTGGAAGAAACTGTTTTATTTTATCGGTCAAGACAGACTTCCATATGACCGAAAGTCTATTGATAGCTGTCCATGCCTTTACTAGTCGCGTGTTGATGTCTGTCTCGGTTAAAGAGACACTGCTTACTTGACACCATTTAATTATGTGCAAATAAATGATTAATACTAAATAGAATTATTTGTGTTATACAGAAATACTTGAAACCATTTAATCATGTGAAAAAATTGAATCATTGGTATTACATAGCAATACTTGAAACTATTTATCTCTATGTTAATAAAACTATTAATGTCGACACTTCTTGAAACCACTTCACTGTGTGCGAACAAGTGATTACTTTAACTGTTTAACTGTGTGCAAGCAAATGCCTGATGTTAAATTGAATTATTAGTGATACATGGAAATACTTGAAACCATTTAACTTTAACCATCATTCTTTTTCTTTCTTTCTCATCTTATCTTTCATTCTTTCTTTCTTTCTTTCTTTCTTTCTTTCTTTCATTCATTCTTTCTTTCTTTCTTTCTTTCTCATCTTATCTTTCATTCTTTCTTTCTTTCATTCTTTCTTTCTTTCTTTCTTTCTTTCTCATCTTATCTTTCATTCTTTCTTTCTTTCATTCTTTCTTTCTTTCTCATCTTATCTTTCATTCTTTCTTTCTTTCATTCTTTCTTTCTTTCTCATCTTATCTTTCATTCTTTCTTTCTTTCATTCTTTCTTTCTTTCCAGCGTAGTCCAGCGCTTTAACCATTACACCACGATGACACCCCCCGTATGCTTTCGAGTAAGTCTTTGCTGGCAATGCACTTTCTTTGATGCATGTGTATGTGAGCGTGTATGTGTGTGTATATATGTGCGTATTCTCTAACGTAAGTGTCTGCTTGATGTGTACCTACTTGGTTGAATACGTATCTCTGCGTATGTGTGCACGCGCATGCGCGCGCGTGTGTGTGTGTGTGCGTGTGTGTGATTTTGTGTTGGTCTCTGCTTTTTGTGAACGACAAGAATGAATATGTATGCGTGTGCGTATGCTCTTGTATAGGTCTTTGTTAGCTGTATACCTACAAGGATGAATATGTGTGTGTGTGTGTGTGGCTAGTAACATTTTTCATATAAGCTAATATCTGTAGTTTTCATCTTTTCAGGTCATGCTTAAATAACATTCATTCAATTTAACATCGAAAGGACATTTCAAATAAAAATTCAAATTTCTATGGAACTTGAATTTACATTGATAAACAGTCGAGAAAAAGCTCCATGAAACTTTCAAGAAAACATTTTTTCCTTTTAACAAATAAGAATCGATCTGAAAAGACGAAGATATAAGAGAAAACATTTTTTTAAATTATTTGAAAATCGGAATGGAATTATTTGGGAATAAATTTCTGTCTACTAATTAGAGAGACTATTTTTGTTGGCGGGATGATATGCTTCGAACGCTCAAACGGTCCGTGCTATCACCGCGGTGTAATACGGCCCGTTGAACAATTACGCAGTACTGAGTCATAATAATATGATGGCGCAGGTAATGGTTGGATTTTCTCGGAACCTTTTCACTTCGTCCACGAGTTTAATGTACTCGAAAATATCCTAATGCACTTGTACACGCAAGGCAGTTTATAAAGTCACTATTAATCAATACAGATCGACATTGCATCGAGGGGAGGGAATTTGAGAAGATTTGCATAGAAAGTTTAGTGCGAGACGCTGAGAACAAGAATATATAAATTTTAAACAAAGAGACGCGATATATTCAAAACGTAATCGAATGGTATAGACACATCGAAAGCGTAGAAGTAAATAAATTAGCATTTAATTGCGTTGGGCTTATATGTTCTATGAATGTATGGACCTAACAGGTTTGCTTATATACACACATATATATATATATATATGTATCAATGTGATTTACCATAGTCTCTTCATTTTCTCATATATATATATATATATATTCTCATATATATACATATGTATACTTATCAGTGTGATTTACCATATTCTCTTCATTTTCTCATATATATATATATATATATATATATATTCTCATATATATACATATATATACGTATCAATGTCATTTACCATAGTCTCTTCATTTTCTCATATATATATATATATATATATATATATATATATACGTATCAATGTGATTTACCATATTCCCTTCATTTTCTCATATATATATAGAGAGAGAGAGAGTGAGAAATATACATATATATTCTCGTATATATATATATATACATATGTATACGTATCAATGTGATTTACCATATCCTCTTCATTTTCTCATATATATATATATATATATATATACACGTATCAATTTGATTTACCATATTCTCTTTATTTTCTCATATACATATGTGTGTGTGTGTGTGTGAGAGAGAGAGAGAGAGAGAGAGAGAGAGAGAAGAAAAACAATACTAAAATCGGATCAATACGTTTCTAGAAAAGAATAACTTCTTCAGAGTGAATTATTTTCAACAAAAAGTGAAAGCTAGACAAGAGAGAAAGTAGCCTGCCCATATATATATATATATATATATATATATATATATATATATATATATATATATATATATCTTTTCTTTAAGAAAAAACCAAAGACCGGTTAATTTAGGATTATAAATTTATTTCCATCCTGTTTTTTCGTTTCTGGTGTAAACCAAAACCACGAAGAAAATTATAACAGGACTTCTTCAGATCCAATGGATAAATAAAACAGAATAGACACTTGGTGTGGAGGGGGAGGGGGAAGAGTTTAAGGAGTCACCTCCTCGTTTTATTGAATTTCCGTTTTTTTATTTACCTATTTATTTTATTATCAATTTTCTTCCGTCAGTTATAATTACGGTAATTTAACTTTTTTATTTATTTGTTTAATTTATTTTCTTTTCATGTTAAGTTCGATAATTAACTTTTAAGAGAAATATTAATGCTTATATTAATTTCGATACCATTTATTTAGCTACCTATTTTTTTTCTAGTGTGTATATTGGATACTTTTTTTTTCCGGTTTCACAATTTATTTCTATGTTTTTAAATTTTTTTAGTCTATAGTTTAAATTTAGTCTTATGTCTACATCTAGCTATTAATTCACTTCTGTTATTTAATAACTTATCAGGCCATTTATGTATTAAAATATGTATTTTCTCTTCTAAGCACAAATTGCATCTACCGTCAAAACTATTTGGAGTATTTGATTTTTTCAAAATAGACCATTCTACCTCTTTGTTTTTTAAACACCAGAATTGTTTTGATAGTGCCGTATGGTGTTTTAGGTGTTCGTGGGAGAAGGTAAATTTATGGTTCGAATACCTCTCCTTCCATTTAGTGGACGTCAACCCGATATAAGTTTTCTTATCTGTAATATTCTATTTAGGGTAAATTATAGCTTGATATATTACATTGTTCAAATTACATAGTCTATTCATTGGACAATTGTCTCGGGATTTACAATTACATTATTTTTTTATACCGTTATTATTATATTATTAATTATATTATTATATATATTATTATTATACTATTATTTATTTTATCCTGAAAATCTTTAGTTGTATTTTTATAATGGCTATTAATTATTTGAAAAATATTTTTCGTGCAAGAGTAACTTATTTTTAACGTTTGTCTGTTAAATATTTTTTGTAGTTTATTTCCGTGTTTAAAATGTTTATCTACAAGTTTCAAAAAATATTTTCCTATATTTATATTAGTTAGCCTACAGAACGGGGGTTGAACCATATTATTTTCCTTTTTCTATTTTTACGTCTATTTATTTCTTTATTATTATCATTATGCACCTTCTCTTCTTTATAGGTAAAGTTTTCTTTATACCCGCTACTTTTTAGTGCATCAATATACATTTTACTACCTTTTCGGAATATTTCTTCATTGGCTGATAGATTTCTTATTCTTAGGTTATTGCTCTGTAAAAAAAATTACATTGAGCTCTCCACTAGGAAAATTTAAATGTTCAGCTCCTGAATGATTTTCTTGTCCTGAAGGAATTACTCCCAACTCTGGTTTAACTGAACCGAATAATACTATATATATGTGTGTGTGGGTGTGTGTATTCCCAGGATTTGAACTCGTGTTGCAGGGTCCATTTCATACGAAGATAACTGAAACGTTATGGAAGCCTATTCATGCATATTCATAGCTTCGTAATTTGTGTATGGTTATATGTATTATCACGAGGGATATGTGGTGTTACCCGGACAAAATAACTTCAAATTGATAACGCTGTTAAAATATATACTTTGCGCACATACGCATATATATCTATATATATATATATATATATATATATACACGCACAGTGCAATGGATAAATTGTCACCATTTTAAATCATTGATTTTTTCAGATGCACTATTTTTATTTAGGTATGTCTACTGAGCAGCAAAATTAAATCATTTTAGCATTTTCTGCGAGGAAAGCATCACCCCGACGAAATTCACTTCTCCAGAAAACAGTTGGATGAGTCCAATGGTCATTACGAAGGTACAACAGCTCGAAAGCCTCACTCTGTTCTGATAAGAAAAGGACTTCTTCCTAAATTTATCGATGAGATTCAGGCCATGACTGACAACGATTCCAGAAAGTCAATCAAATCTATATCCATAGACATAGGACTTATCAGGTAGGTAGTGCATGAAGACATTTTGTACTTCTCATACAAGATGAGGAAGAGCTTATTCTTATCAAAGGCCCTGAAGGACAAGGGAAAAGGCCGCGATACAATGCTTTTTAACAAACGCAAAATATTTCTGCGCCCACACCACCCCTAACACCTGGCTGCCTAGCTCCCCAAATTTCTATACTCCTGATTATTATATGTGGGGTGCGGTTGAGCAAGAGACAAACAAAACTCCGCGCAGCACCAACCAAAGATGAATTGAAAGCAGGGATAACGGTAGCATTTACAAATTTAAACAAGAAGACTTTTGAAGAGGCTTGCAGAAGATTCCGAAGTCGTCTGGAGACTGTGGTTGAAACCAGTGGTGATTTCTTTGAATAAAATCAATGTATATTATTTTAAAATATTTTCATGCAATTTTGATTTAATATATCTGATAAAGTGTGAAGTCAGTGTTGTTTTCATTTTTGCGTAATTCAGGCGCCAGCTGATCCAACACAAACGCACACACACACACGCACACACTCCCCCTCTCTCTGTCTCTCTCTCTCTCTATATATATATATATATTTGTTAAATATCAACCCAAAGCAGTTACGACTGGTTTCAAACATACCTTGTCCATGCTTAACAAATGTTTACAAAACGGAGAGCTCAGTATATCATTTAATAGTCAATTAAAGAGAGTTGCATGCCAAAAAATAATTTCCATTCAACGAATGAATATACAACGTGCCCAGTTCATTAATTTTTCTGATTTAGTGTATTCAGATTATTGTCTGCATCTTTTATTGTTATATTCACAACGTTTCGGTCGATGCGTCCTTCATCAGGTGTCTCATGTCGAACTCGATAGCCAACATGGAACTTCAAACCGAACTCTTTACTTTATCCCCAGGGGTAGATTGTTCTAATTCCGTTAACCATAACCAGGTAAAAGTGTTAAGCAACAATAAGTATTCCTTGTAATTTACTTGTAGTCGGGATTGAACCCGCGACCTCTAGATGATTTCACTCCGAAGCACTAAAACCAAACGCCTATTTCCGTTACACCATAGATCCTGCTTGTCTGTTTCAAAAACACCTTTTTTTTAATTTCATCGCAAATTTTTTCTCGTAGCAATGACCCCAGAAATTTTTTTTTAAATGAATCACTTTAAAGCAATAATCTTATTTGTATTATCACTTTCAGTATATAAAGTGATACCCACTACATTGAAACCGCTTAGAATAATGATTGAATTGATGAGAAACTGACGGTCACCAAGCGGGGGGGTCCTCATTGTGTAATGGTTAAAGCGATGGACTGCGGAATCGTAGTACGCGAGTTCGTACTCCAGTCGCGCTATTACGTTCACTTTCGGGCAAATACACTTGGGAAAGGTATGAACCCCCTTATCCTCCCGGCTATAGGTTAAATAGTACCACTACTGTTCTTCTAAGAGAACTGCTTAGGCATTAAATAACCTACAAAGGTTGATATGCCATTAAACCAAACGGTCGCCAAGCTAATAATTTTCATTCAGAGTGGATATGCTACGTTATCTGTTCATTTTTCATCGATTCTTCTATTGCCAACAACTTTCTAAAAAAAACTTTTCTTTACAATAACTTTTTCTCCTAACGATGACCTAACATTGAATTGAGTTGGGAACAACAAAAAAATACCGTATTTGACTTCATATAAGACGCAATTTTTTTTACTAAGAATATCTTTTTAAATTCCCCCTGCGTCTTATATGCAATATGTAGGTTTAAAATTCGAGATAGTCGGCCGAAATAAGCTACCTGGCAACTCTTATTACTTAAGAATAACTTTCATATACCTATTGTCATTATTTAAAAGACTATTATGCAGATCAAAAGTGTTATCGTAGATAATATTCAGGAGGTGCTCGTGGTGTAATGGTTATCGTCGTAGGAAATGGACACGGTGACACGAGTTCAAATCCTGGACGAAGCTGATTGCATTTCACATAGCACTAATACCCTTGGGGAAAGGTATGAATCCAATTTTTCTCCCTCCAGCTATGGGTAAATAGTAGGACAGAATGGGATCTTCAGCCTTGGTGAGGCAACTAGTCTAGAAGAAGGAAAACTCTGAATTCAAACCTGTTAAACTCCGCTTAAAAATTTGACCTTGTGTCATATCCTGCCCGAGTAGAAAGATTGGTAAATAGGATCATAGATAATATTCATTATAGTAATTTCATCACATTTAATATTAGTACTTTTGCGGGTTTTTTTCTTGATTTGCCCAGCTGAAATTGGAGTGCGTCTTATATGCTGTCAAATATGGTATCTTCAAAAATATATTTGTCTTATCACTTTTTATCTCACTCTCTCATATATTATTAATATATATATATATATATATATGTGTGTGTGTGTGTGTGTGTGTGTGTGTTTTACCAAACCCTTCCTCCCAAAACATGAAATAAAACAAAGTCAATTTTTAAACGAAGTATAACTGATGTGAATTCAGATATTTTCCTTCTTCTGGACTGGTTGTCATACAAAGGTTAAAGAAGCCGGTCTACTCATCTACTTCCCCATAGATGAAGATGGAATGGCTGGATTCATGTGTATATAAGCACTATGCGCCCAGGATTTGAACTCAGGTCGCGGAGTCCATTTTCTACAGTGATAACCGTTACTCTATGATGCCTATTCATACGTATTCACACCAAATTAATTAGTATGTATGTATGTATTGTAGGTGACTCACCTATGACCAGAACAATGGACTTACTCAAAAAGAATATTAATCAAGAACTAAGCTGGTAGAGCAGAGAGCAGCAGCCGTAGTAGCACCTTGCCTGTCTTTGTGTATTTTGAACCAAGGAAACCCTCCTCAGAGACTTGGATATATTTGTGTGGCACTCGTATCTCCGTGTTGAGTTATTTATTTATTGACCCTTAATAACTGATTATAACTGTATGTATGTATGTATGTATTATGAGAGATACGTAGCGTTGTCCAAGTAAAAATCGCTTCAAATATAACAACGCAATTCAAATATATTGTTTAATACATTCCTTCTAACACAAGATATAATCTCGTCGGTGGGGCTTAGAATATATTGACTGTATTCACTGAAGATTTGTCCCGGGTATGTCACAAAACTGCTTCTGATGGTAAGGCTCCAGTTATTTGAAGAGTGTGCAGTACCCTTTCATTGCCATTACTCCCAGGTCAACTCTGACACGGAAAGGTAGTACTTCTTAATGCACCATCCATGGATCAAATTGATATGCTGAAAGGTAACTCGTATGTAAAAAAAACTCTCAAGAAACCACTTCACAAAAATGTACTATGATTGCGACTCCCTAACCTCTTCACATAAAATAACCTTCGACGGGTTGACATGCCGTTAAAATCAATCAATCAATCTTTCTCTTAAAATATCGTTAGCTAGCCATCATTTGTAGCAATTTGATATATGTGAGTTCGTATATGATTGAAAGATCGGAAAGTATGTGTGAGATGAATCAAAGTTTGCCAAAAGATCATGTTCATGGAGCACGCAATCAGTATCGAAGTTGATATCAAAGGCTTGCGGGAATATCCTCCTAACTACCAAACACTCATGCGTATGTGTGTGTGTGTGTGTGTGTTCATATATGTTGACATACTGTTAAAATCCGTCAGTTAACAACACAAAACAGGTGGATATTTTTAGTCGGGAACCAGGATTTCGAACTCCTACTTTCAATCAAAGCCTGAATACCTTTGCCAAAACAATGTTGAAGATTTTATACGAAAGTTATTTAAATCAAGAGAGCGTAGTCACAATTTTTAAAATATACCATCGGGATTTAGAATAATAGTTTCGTTAAAAAAATGTCCTTTATTAAATACATACGTCAACTTTTATTTATCCTGTCCGAGCGGAGGGGTTGGGTAAATAGGATCTTACCCATCTGGTGAGATGCAGTAGGCGTATTCCACAGCCCCAAATTGACTGGGCCTTGTGTTTTCGAGCACTCCTATCCAACATCAACAATTTGCCTGCATGGTTTCAAGTAACAAATTATCGTATTTACCAACCCCTCCGCTTGGGCAGGATATGACACAAGGTCAGTTTTTTAAGCGGAGTTTAACAGGTTTGAATTCAGAGTTTTCCTTCTCCTAGACTAGTTACATCACAAAGGCTGAAGAACCTAGTCTGCCCTACTATTTACCCAAAGCTGAAGGGAGAATAATTGGATTCATACCTTTCCCCAAGGGTATTAGTCAGTGCAATGTAAAATGCAATCAGTCTCGTCTAGGATTTGAACTCGTGTCGCCGTGTCCATTTCCTACGACGATATCCATTACACCACGGGCACCTCCATTTGTTCAAGTAACAAATTATAATAATCCTTAGTAAATAATTATAGTGTCAAGTAACTATTCTTAATACAAATAATGAGATTATAGTTATATGGTATTAAGAAGGCGTTTGTTATGTAATGGTTACCGTCTTATGAAATGGATATGATGACCCGAGTTGAAAAACTGGACGAGGCTGTTTGCATTATACATAGCGCTAATATAATTGAGAAAGGTATGTCAGTTATTCTCCCAACAGCCATGGGTAAATAGTAAGGCTGACTGTGGTTTTCAACTTTGGTATAGCAACCAATCTAGAAAAAGGAAAACTCTGAATTTAAACCCGTTAAACTTAAAATTAACTTTCTGTCGCATCCTTCTAATGTAAATATATTCATGGTATCAAGTATTCCTATCAAATACAAGTAATTTTCAAACAGATCTATTTGATCCAGAGATGGGACCCTAACAGGGACTCCTACTCCGAGTGTACTTGGGATTAATGGCAATTAAAGAGTACTCCCTGCTCCCCAAATCTCCAAAACTGGAAGCTTATCACCGGATGCAGTTTAGTGTCACACTCGGGACAACTTTGTTTGTTTAGATAGAAAGGATCTAACCCCTTTGCAGAAAATGCAGTCAGCGCTTCCTAAGCATTGCCGACATGACTAGAAATATTTTGTATTCTATAGTGAACTCATTATCTCTTTCAATCTGGGCAGAAATAACAGTTTGGACCCTAAATTCAGGGTTAGCGACCTCGATTGACCCCAGAAGACAGATCCATTTATCCCTATCACGTCGTTACAGTTATAGACTAAGCTAATTTAGTTCAACCGGCCATTTAAGAAAACAGTAAAATCAAAATCGCAATTTCTAATCATGTCGATGGAATTGATTGATTTTAACGGCAAATCAACCCGCCTTGCATTATTTTATGTCAAGAAGTTAGGGAATTGCGTTCATTGTACATTTACTTATATATTTTTGTGTAGTCTTATGATATCGAATATTTCTATCGAATACAAATAATATGCATGCAATTATTTTAAGTATTCCTACTAATATTGATAATCGTATGGTTTCAGGCAATTATTTCAATTTAATAAAAGTCATTTACTTGCACACGGTTATATAGTTTCAAGGATGCGTTCGTAGTGTAATGGTTTCCGTCGAAGGAAATGGAAACGGCAACCCGAGTTCAAATCCAGGTCGAGGTTATTTGCATTTCACATAACGCAAAAAACCGTATGCATTCAACTATTCTCTTTTTTTTATGACTAAAATTGTAGCGTGGTCTGGGCTCTTTAACCTTGGTATGGCAACCTGTCTAAGAGAAGGAAAATTCTAAATTTAAACCGATTAAAATCCGCTTAAAAACTGACTTTGTGAAAAAAGGTTGGTAAATGTTTTTTAATGTTTTGTAACTGATAATAATAAATTAATCATTTATAAAGAAAATAATAGTTTCAAGTAACAATTCTTCATACAAATAATCTATGGTTATTTATAAAGTATTCAAATCTTCAAATGTTTAAAATAGAAATATGTAAACTGTGTAATAATGCTAAATTAAATTGGTTGAAGTAGAACTGTTTGTACGTATAAAAACGGATTAGGCATTAAATAACCTACAATGGTTGATGTGCCATAAAACCACACTAAATGCAAATAAGTTGCACAAAATTGTATGGTTTCAACTATTCCCATGGAACACGAATAATTTTTCTGATATCTATTTGACCCATAGTAAGCGGTGGAATATAAGTGCTTTAATCAAACAGGCGACATTTCCACACTAAACGGTAGTTCTCTGAAACTAGTTAACAAGTTCACCTACTTTGGAAGCAATGTCTCATCAACCGAGACAGATATCAACACACGACTATCAAAGGCATGGACAGCTATTAATAGACTTTCGTTCATATGGAAGTGTCACCTGACCGATAAAATAAAACGCAATTTCTTCCAAGCAGCGGTGGTGTTGATACTGCTGTATGGATGCACTACATGGACGCTAACGAAACGGATGGAGAAAAAACTTGACGGCAACTACACAAGAATGCTGCGAGCAATACTGAACAAGTCCTGGAGGCAGCACCCCATAAAGCAGCAGCTGTACAGCCACCTACCACCCATCACGAAAACTATCAAAGTTAGACGAACCAGACATGCGGTACACTGCTGGAGAAGTAGGGACGAGCTCATAAGCGATGCACTCCTATGGACCTCTTCACATGGCCGAGCAAAGTTAGTCCGACCAGCTCGCACCTACATACAGCAGCTCTGTGAGGATACGGGATGTAGCCCTGAGGACCTGCCGGAAGCGATGAACGATAGGGAGAGGTGGTGAGAGAGGGTCAGAGATATCCGTGTTGATGGTACGACAAGATGATGATTATTTGACCCATAGATGGGGCCATAAGAGGTACAGCGACTCCCTACAGAGGTGATCTGGGAGTAATGGCAATGAAAAGATACTCCACAATGCCCTTGGGAAGGATATGAATCCAACTATACTCCTTCCAGCTATGGGTAAATAGCACGGCAAACTAAGCTCTTCAACTTTAGTATGCTAACCGGTCGAGAAGGAAAATTCTAAATTCAAACCTGTTAAACTCTGCTTATAAAATTGACTTTGTGTCACAAACTACATGTGCGTAGAGGTTGGTATATATATATATATATATATATATATATATATATATATATATGAAGTTCCATTTTATGACCATCTTGGAAATATTTACGTTCAGACAGATGGCGTATCTATGGGGTCTGTCCTGGGCCCAATTTTCAGTAATTTCTACATGTCCGATCTCGAAAATAGAATTTTTAATAGCATAAAAAACCTCCAATATACCTAAGATATGTTGATGATATCCTTATTCTTACTAATGATATTAACGAAATACGGAAAATTCTCACCGAAAACACAACAATATTAGAACATCAAAATAATAAACAAAAACTACAGATTCTCGAAGCACTACATATTAGAAACATGCAACCAACACTTAATAGAATTAATTTTAAAACCAGTGCTAATGTACTTAAATGTCTTTAGCTACTGGCACTAATTATAGAATTACATTTAAAAGCAAACGCCATAATCTTCAACCGTAAAGACGCCCTTACACAGTAGTAATATGCTAAAACAAAAGTTACAACACTTTTGTAACAGATCCTCCCCTGATGATGGCCTAAAGTCGGGCAGAAAGTACTAGGGATTCATACAACTATGGACAATACATAAATCAATTCCCCCTGAATACGATAAAAGTAATACGGGAATTCGAACGGATCCAGAAGAAAATATGTAGACATAAAATGTCTATTATGTTTAATGAAATTTGCATATATATATATATATATATATATATATATATATATATATATTTGACAATTCTCTTTTCTGTAATGTGTATTTATCTTTCATAGCAACAATTTGCTATTTGTAACCGTTCGATGTAAACTTTTATTTATTTAAAGAATTTTGATATTTTTCTTAGCTTCACCGCACCAGCGATTCAAGTCTTGACATCTCACCCAAAGGAGAAGTGTATTTCAACAACTGTTAATATATTTCTTCTATAGAGATGCTTCAAGGCTGAATATACGCCTCTGCTTATAAAAGGTCATTTTCAGTCGGCCGATGTATACAACCCTTTATAAAAATTTATTATTTATAATAGATTTGCATATATTTACATATGACAAGCCGGTACTACGGACCAATGTGAACTATTTACGATTCTTTAGGGATCAACTCCTCGAATTAACTATTCAATAATGTAAATGTATTCTGCTTTTATTTTTCATTAATCTTGTGAGTATATGAAACAAGAAAAAATCTCCCATGTTTCTATGTTCGATACATTACTCAATATGTTGTATCAAACACTGTTCATATGATGTCTTCTGAATCAGAAATATAGACATTGTATAATTTACTCATTAACTCGCTCCTGAATTTAAGAATGATAAGACTGGAATCATGAAAAAATGAACAAGCATTGTTTTAAAAAATGTCCTATATGCATATTACTAAAATCCTCATTACGTTTATATATATATATATATATATATATATATATAGAGAGAGAGAGAGGGGGGGGGGAGAGAGAAGTGTTTGAAGATGAAAAACACAAGGTCTTCAAAGGATGAATCTATTAGTTGAAATATTTGCCAACGTTTAAACGTTTTGGTTTTTAAACTCTCATCAGGGCGTTAAGTTATTAAATGAAACGAAAAAGATGAGTAGTTTTAAAACATTTTCTCACCGTTAGTGGCGTTCTGTTTCAAATTTGTGTGATATCAGCGTTCAGAAATTTATTCGTAAAAAAAATCTAGATCTTTTTTTTTTTATACCATACATCTTAGTTGATGCTTCGGGATGGGTCGTCAGTGATGTTTCCTTTGGGATCATGGGGGGTTTCGGGTCTTTCAACATCAGACCCCCTCACCCAAATGACCCAGTTGGCATCGATCTAACTCCAACTCCCATCCCGGCAGCCAACCTGCGCATCCACGCATCTATCTACTATCTATGTTAATATTTATATAATTTAATTCATATCTACCAATTGTAAACATTCTCTTGGTCCTAAAAGCATTCCCACCCCTCCTACCGATGCATTGACAGAGTTTTTCCATGCCGATACAGTCACCAGCATCCATCCATTGCCAGTTTCGTGATATTTGATATCTTCGGTGTGAGTGTATCGGTGTTCTTGTATACAAATTATGTCTATCTTATGTTCTACGGCTGATGCAGTTAGCTCTGGTAGTTGACCTATTCTATTCAGGATTCTGACGTTAAATGTCACTATCTGTATTGTTTGTTTGCATTTTAGTAGTTTTTGTTTGAGCTCTGTAGCTAATTTTTCGAACACTGAGGCCAGGGCTTCAATATTATATCTATCCGTCTTTATCGGTGTTAACCTTCACGCTATCTCTGTTTAATTCATCTATTTACTGTTGCCCAGTCGGCTGGGGCTGTCGAATACACTGACTGCTTCTCTGCGGTCCTCCCCCCAACAACGAGTGTCCTGGATATGACACTAAATAATCAGGTTCCAGTAATGTTGGAGCTTTGTGGAATGCAGAGTAATCCTTCATCGCCAGCGTTCCCAGGTCCACTGTGGTTCGGAATGGAAGCACATGCTAGGGTCCTATCAATGGATCAAATAGAAGAAACAGCATACTTATGCTCAACTGAATTGTTTGACTAAACTGAATAGCTTGAAATAGAAATGTTTTTCACAATTAAACTGTACTTAGATTTAAACAGCGTGCTTATGCTAAACTGAATTGTTTGAAATGGATCTGTTTTGACACTGAAACTGTACTTTCACTAAACTGAATTGTTTAATATAGAACTGTTTTGACATTGAACTGTGTAAACAAAATCTGCACTTTTACTAAAATGACGGTTTGGTTCGGTGGCATATCAACCTTTTTTAGATTATTTAATGCCAAATCCATTCTACTAGAAGAACTGTAGTGGTATTATTTAACCCATAGCCGGGTGGATGAGGGGATCCACACCTTTCCCAAGGATATTGGCCCGAAAGTGAACGTAATAGCGAGTACTGGAGTACGCAGTCCATCGCTTTAACCATTACACCACGAGGACACTCCCTTATACTAAACTGAATTAGCTGAATTAGAACTGTTTGAATAAACTGAGTGGCTTTAAATAAAAATGTTTTTGACAATTAAGCTGTGTACTCATGCTAAACTAAATTGTTTGAATAAGAACTGATTATTTGCATGAAAATTGATTTGGCGTTAATTAACCTACAAAGGTTAATATGCCATAAAAGCCAACTAACAACCAACTATTTACAGTCTTTATAGATGTATATAAACGATGAAGCCGAATTATTTTAAATAAGATATTTCGTAATTTTTCCGCACCAATTTGACCAGATAAGGAGGTAAATAAATTTTTATAAATAAATTTTTATAAATAAATTTTTATAAATAAATTTTGGAACGTTATACATTTTCATACTGTTGTATTTATTTCCAGTTTTACTCTCACATAGTTTATAGTTTGCTATATTTATACATAACGAGTACTCAACATCAGTGAGAGAACATATTTAAGTAAGTTAACAGAGTCAGTGGCACTTGATGACTGTCAGTGTTTCACCTACGATGATCACATAGGCGAGAAATTGTCACCAGGTGGCGTTGGGTTTGTGTTTACGCTATCTTTAGTTATATATGCCCAATCAACGATATTGAACACTCTTCACTGCTCTTCACGGAACAAAACAAGCACTATTGATCCTGTATCTACGCTACCATAAATTATATATATATATATATATATATATATATATATATATATATATATATATATATATTTGAAGGAGACGACTATTTGCTTCTAAGTGTAATTATGAAAATAATAGAATCACTTAAAATTAGTAAGTATCGTTTTAAAAGGTGTCTTATATATATATATATATATATTAAAATGAATATGTGTGCAAATGATTTCAAAATTGGTATTCAGGTTATGATTTCAACTTTGGTATTCAGGTTATTATTATTATTTCATATTATCGTGCGTTACTCGTGTTTCGACCTTTGTTCTATGCAGTAGATTTAAGTGGCTATTTTCAGTGGCGATTTGAATCGCATATTTTGAATGGTTGGTTGGTTGTTTATTTCTTATGGCATATCAACCATTGTAGGTCATTCAATGTCAAAGCCATTTTATACATAAACAGTTCTATTTCAAACAATTCAGTTTAGCATGAGTACATTTTTTGTTTACACACAGTTAAGTATAAAAACAGTTTTATTCCAAACACTTCAGCTTGACATAAGTACACAGTTTGAATGTTAAAAACAATTCTAATTTAAACGATTCAGTTTAGCATAAGTACAGTATTTTACCGGCCTATTGGCCTAATGAGTAGTGTTCACCAATGGTCCGGGAGACCAAGGTTCAATCCCAGGTCGAATCATACCAAAGACTCAAAAAATAGTACTTGATGCCGCCTTACTTAACACTCAGCATTATAAGGTAAGGATCAAGGGTAAAGTGGAGCAATCCAGGAATGGAGTAGCGCCTTCCTCTACACCTCGGTGTGGTAGCTATTGAAAAGGGAGCCTTTGGGTCACCTTCAACTAACGTCACCAACTTTACTTTACAGTATTTTTTGGTTTACACACAGTTAAATGTAAAAATTCCATTTCAAAGAATTCAGTTTACCATAAGTACAGTTCAAATGTACAACACTTCTATTTAACTCATAGATAAGACTCCATCAGATGTCACAAATCCGAGCCAGAGTGGACCAGGTAACGACGATGATAAAGGGGCACTCCATATTCCCTACAGTTCCATTACTAGTGTCTCAACATTAGATTGTTTAGTGACACACAGAACACTCGTTGGGGGAGTCCAACTTTTCTGCAGAACTGCAGTCGGTGTATTCTGCCGCCCCTGTCGATACATTCAAATGCAAAAACAGTTCTATTTCAAGCAAATCAGTTTAGCATAAGCACACAGTTTAGTTATCTTTGCTAATAGATAAGACTCCATCAGGTGTTACAAATCTGGGCCTGAGTGGACCTGGGAGCCATTGTAATAAAGAGGGGCTCCGTATTCTCCAAAACTGAGGCATTACTAAAGCCTCACTATCAGATTGTTTAGTGTCATAATAAGAACATTCGTGACAGTCCCACCTCTCAGCAGAAATACAGTCGGTGCATTTTGCCGCCCTATCCGACTCGGCCATCAGTCATTTTTAAAGTAAAAACTATTTTAAACCTTTCACTTTAGCATAAGTACAGTTTTTTTGTTTACACACAATCAAATGTAAAAACAGTTCTATTGAAAACAATTCAGTTTAGCATAAGTACACAGTTTAGCTCTATTTGACCCATAGATAGGACCCTATCAGGTGCTACTACTCCAGGTCAGAGTAAACCTGGGAGCGATAGCAATAACGGGTTACTCCACATTCCCTAAAGCTCCAGCATTACTAAAGCCTCACCATTAGATTGTTTAGTGTCATAAACAGGACACTCAGCAGAGAAGCAGAGAAGCAGTCAGTACATTCTGCAGCCCCAGCTGACTGTGCCATGTAGGTTTTAGCTGCTTTTTTTTATCGAGATTTTTTTTTCGGTCTGTTGTTTTGATTTTGTTTTGTTCCAAAATGTTGTATCTGTGAATGTCTCATTAAAGGTCATTGTCCATGAAGATCTTTAGTCCATGTAATTTTTTGTGTATATAAGTAAGTATTATGTGTGTGTTTGTGAGTGTGTGTGTGAATTTATGCATACACTCCAATATTTTCAAGAGTGTGGGGTGGATTTTTGTTCTTTATTCTTTCCCTTTGATTTTAACTCGAGTCTATATTAATTTTATTTCTTTATTTTTTATCTTTTATGTGTGTATATATGCATATATGTATGGATAGATAGATTTGATGGATGGATTTATATATCCACTATGTGTGTGTGTGTGTGTGTGTGTGTGTGTGTGTGTGTGTGTGTGTGTGTGTGTGTGTGTGTGTGTATTATGTATTCATACATTTAGCTTGATACAGACTTCATGACAAAGAAAGACAGACGACTTCCAAGTGAAAAATAAATCCAAATTCCTCCACAAACCACAGCGAATCTTCTAAAAGTTCTGAAACATTAACTTAAAAGAAAAAACATACCCATAACAACTTCTCGTTCAAACAAAGACAAACCAAAAAGTTATACAGGAAAACAACAATATGTACAATCATTTAAAAAAAACAGACAAGGAGAGAGACATAATCATTTTAAATGAAACATATTACAGAACAAAAATCCAGAAAATACTAAGGGATAGAACCAACTATAAATTAATGAATTCAAACATAGATATCATATCAAAAATTACAAAATTCTGCTCAATGGAAGATTAACTAAAAAATGAAAAAGACTCCCAAACTACATTGCAAAAACTGGCAATTTTTACGGATTACCAAAAATCCGCGGAAATAAAAAAAAAATAGCTGAAGAAATATAAAAATCTGAATACTGTGACCCGATGCGTAGCAATTCGTTTCCGTTTGTGTTGGCGCCACTAAGACGACCTCTTTGTCTGTTTTGGCGCGAAACCCACATAAAGGGCCTGAGGGCGAGATCTCCCGTTAGACCGGAAGTGGAGAAGGGAAGAAAGTTCCGAGAGAAGACAGAGAGAGTGGGTTAACAACGGAGGACCGAAGAGAACAGTCAGCTTGAGATAGCAGTCCAGGAAAGGACACGGTTGGTAGAAGGAGGCAGTAAGAGAAGACAGTCAAAGATGAGTCAGCATTCCTAATGGCTTTGTGGAAGTTTCGCGCAATTATTCGCTCGCGATAGCCTGAAAATGCATGGAGTGCTGCACAAAAGTGTCAAATAGACTTCCCCCTTCTTGCACTTGGAGCTGACACA
The DNA here is from genome assembly GCA_963585895.1 of Sepioteuthis lessoniana. Taxonomy (NCBI): domain Eukaryota; kingdom Metazoa; phylum Mollusca; class Cephalopoda; order Myopsida; family Loliginidae; genus Sepioteuthis; species Sepioteuthis lessoniana. The sequence goes on along the minus strand of OY757909.1, from coordinate 105,388,468 downwards.
AGTCCGTGTTTGTTCGCTTGTTCTTTTCCTCCACCCTCTCGGTTGTGCTGTGCGTATCTGTAATGAAATATGTAACGCCCTGGTCGGAAACCACTTGATAAATTACTGGCTATGAGTAGTTTGGTTCAAGGAAGCTAAGATAGTGGGAGTCGGCAGGCCAGGGGTATTATCACAATACATAGCAATTCCAAACTCCAATGACCTCAAATTCAGATCAATAGTAGTAAGCATATCATGCCCCATAAACAGACACAGCAAACTAATAGATAATCAGTTACAACTATACCTATATAAAATAAAAAGCTAAAATTAGAAATGACATCGACTTTTTATTCTCCATACCACAAAAAAGATCCTAATATCCTCATTGTAACATTTGATGAATTAGGAAAACAGGACATCTCTTTCTGGATAGAAAAATAGCCAGAAACATTACACCCAAGATTTAACAAAAAACTTATCGCTGATAGTATAGAAATAATTCTAAATAACTCCTTCCAATACGACAGCAAAAATTATATCCAAGCCTTTGGAATAGCTAAGAAAACAAAAATGGAGTCAACGAACGCCACCCTAATCTTAGTATACTTAGAGAAAAATCTATATAAAATCATCAGGAAAAGATAAAGCAGCAATATAAAATAGAATTTATAAGTTTATGAAAAAGATACCTAGATGACTGTATCATATTTTGGAAATTTACAATTATAAAGAACTACTATTTTTCACATCCTCATTAAAAATCAAAATGGCTAAATTATCACAAATATTTACAAGTAGTTTCTAATTACGGTTATATTTATGGAGAAAGAGTAAATATTTTTGGGAGATCTGACAAGATGATGAAAAACAAACGGAAAAGTGGATATACTATAAACACAGACAACGGATTCAGTTAAAAATATTTCGTTCTTTTTTATTGAAAAGAAAATTTTTCAACTGAGAAAAATAGTTTTTTTCTAAAGTTTAGCAAAAAGAGGAAATAGATAAGAGTGTATAAATGTGAATATGAACGGGGGTAGGGTCTAAAGACAAAAGTCAGAAGAGAGAAGGGGAATAGATCTATGATTGAGTGGTGGTGGTAGGGGTTGTTGATTTTGACTTAATTTAATTATATATATATATATATATATATATATATGTAGCAGTTCACGTGGATTGATAACCGGAAGGATAACCGGAAAGCTTAGGCGTGATAAAATCATATATAGATACAGGTACTCACAGACAGAACGGTCAGTCAGTCGCAGGACAGTCAAGTAATCTTCATATCTCTCTCTCTCTCTCTCTCTCTCTCTCTCTCTCTCTCTCTCTCTCTCTCTCTCTCTGCCATATACTAGCTTAGCTAGCGACGATGAACTTAGCAGATTCAATGTGGTTGCAAGATAACAGCAACAAATGTTTTCACAGGAAAGAGAAATATAAAATATGATGGTGAGAATATAATTTATTTGCTATTGATAGCGTGACAGATATTTCCGTTCACAGATAAGATCAACAAATTACCAGAAAAAATAATGGAAGTATGTAAGTTCCGATAACCAGCCATAAACAGAAAAGTACGTGAGGCGAAGAGGATGTTCATACTTCCGCATGGGACTTGAAAAGACAATATAAGGTCTGTAATTTTGGACCCACTGGTCACGCAAGCAGACCTGTCATCTCCTCGTGTGTGTTCTCCGACTACCGCACTACTTCACAAAAAGGGTCCCCGCCTCCGAAGAAAGATATATGCGAACTCCCTCTCTGACTGTATTCCTACTACACACAATTGTCGCCGTCGAAAAATAAAAATGCAAACTATATTTTTATATATCTACAAATTTTTCGTTGTTTGTACAACGGTTCAGTATACTATCTCTCTCTCTATATATATATATATATCACATTTACAACCGATTTCGGACCTTTCGAGTTATAAAGAAGAGAGTATTATATTTTTATAAACAAAAGTGTTACGGTCTCTTCAGTCCTTCAATTGAGCAACATAACAATTTTTTAACAAGTTTCTTTGTGATGGCTTTCAAGATTGTCGACGGATAGATTTCCTGATCATCTGCAATATTCATCTTTCTATTTAAAATAATAAACAGATTTTCCAACCTGTGCGCAACTCCGAATGTGATATACGTGATCTGTTTCTTCATCAAGAAGTTAGCCATGAAATTCCACAAAAAATGGGGGTTTGTTCGTTTGTTTATTTGTTTGTTTGTTTCTTTGTTTTTGAAGGGTTACTTTGTTTTTGTACAGTGCTTGAGTTTTGTACACAACTAGCATAAAAAAGTCATAAAAATCCGAGATCATTTGTGCGCTCCTTTCAAGAAACAGCATCACCCAGTCGGCGAGGCATAGAGTGTGCTGACTATATCCCCTGCTATTACTCCCAGGTCAACTCTAACTCGAAGTGGTAGTACCTGCTTGGGTCCCATCTCTGGGTCAAATAGATCTGTTTAAAATTTTCTAGTATTCAAAATTGGACCGTGTGCAGAAAAAGCTCTTAGAAACAATTTCACAAAAAAAATTTCTAGTATTCAAAATTGGACCGTGTGCAGAAAAAGCTCTTAGAAACAATTTCACAAAAAAAATTGAACATGAACGTACAATGAATGCGATTCTCTAAATTCTAGGCATAAAATAACACGAGATGGGTTGATATGCCGTTAGAACAATTTAATCAATCAAATTGCAACAGATCGTTGAAGGAAAAATGTTTTGTTGTGAGAAACCGTCTGCAACTATCATTAAATAGATTTTCCCTAAAATTTAGAATAAAATTTTATGATCTAAAAAAAATCTATTTGAGTTAAAATTTTCGTTGATTTCGCAAATGAATGATTTTTAGAGTCAACACTGAACGTAATTTTATCAATCCTCCAAATTCTTGATATAACCAAGATAAGTATAAAATGCTCATTAGAGACCTCAACCCGCTCTAAAGTATAAAAAGGTATGAGCAATAAGATAGATAGATAGATAGATAGATCATCGCCCATAAATAAGTAAAACCTGAACATTTTTTTGTAAATAGTTAATTTCCTTTTAAACAATAGGTATCAGGATTTTATTATTTTTCTTGGGTGATCATACATTCAAAACAGGTATTATTACCAAATTCAGCAGTATTGAAACTCTGTAACTAAATGGATATGTCCAAAAATCAGTGCTCTCCTTATATTTTTTTTACAATTCTATTTTTTGTTGAATAAGTTTTGAAATTTCATTTTAGGCTTGAGAGTTTCAATGATGTAGAGATTGGTAATATATAATACTTAATAATATCTGCTTTGATTATATAATGTTCCATTGTAAAGGAATTAAATCCCGGTATCTTTTGTTTAAAAGAAAATTAACTTATTGTTTGAGTGTACCGGGCTATTGGCCTAATGAGTAGAGTGCTCGCCAATGGTCCGAGAGAGCGAGGTTCAATCCCAGATTGAGACAAACCAAAGACTAAAAAAATAGTACTTGATGAACCCTTGCTAAGCACTCAGCACTATACGGTGAGGATCAAGGGTAAAGTGGAACAATCCTGGGAATGGAGTAGCGCCTTCCCCTACACCTCGGTGTAGTAGCTAATGAAAACGGAGCCTTTGGGTCACCCTCGACTAAGGTCGCCGACTTTACTTTATTTTATTTATAGGCTATAAAATAGATATGAATTAAATGAGAGAGATAGAAAGACACTGAGACAGATAGATAGATACATAGATATGAACAGACTGAGTGATTTGGTTTGCTTCGGTGGAATTTTATGACATATCAATCTTTGTGCGTTATTTAAAGCCAAATCTGATATTAATCATTTGTTTGAACACAGTTAAATGATTTTAAGTCTTGCTAATTAACATGAATTATTCTATTTGATATTAATCATTTGTTTGCACTCAGTTTAAACGGTTTCAATGCTACCTTAGCGAAATTGACCCTCATCCACCGCCTTCTAGCAAACTTAAGACAAAAAGGGTTGGGTGTTTGCTACAAGAGTAATAAATTTGAAGAATACGGTGAAGACAATAATATTGGTGAGAGGACTTGGCATGACCAGCCGAGTGATCGGATCGGGCCTCTCCGACTACTTGTCAATCCCGGTCAGGGCCGTAGTAGAGTATTGCAAGTCATGTGACCGAATTGGCTGCCGGAATACAGACTGCTTAATCACCAGGATCGCGTCCTTAAACATTACGAGTCACCAACCACGGCTAACAGGTAGCCTCGTTGAGGGTGTCTTACCGCTCTGGAGAGGTGCTGTCGGTATATTCTACAGCCCTGTTCAATAGGGGAAGAACAGGATAGATAGATAGATAGATAGATAGATAGATAGATAGATAGATAGATAGATGTGAACATACTGTGATAGATAGATAGATAGATAGTGCAGCGGATAAACCAGAGGAGATTTAATTAAGCTTGTAAGAATTTGATCCCTGAATAACCGTAAAGAAAAAAAATTGTTGTCACTTTTTGTATCGAAGAATGTACAGGGTGTGTCAAAATAGATATAATCCGTTAATATGATAATAATTTATTACTGAGACAAGCTCAATGGTGGTTATTTGGAACACGTCCTGTAAAAAATGCATCCTTTGAGCAAGAGATATTAAATCAATGTTTTTTTAATTGTTATTATATCAGCTTCTAGGACATGCAACCTTTTTTTAGTTTCTGGTCTCAGTAATAAATCATTATCATATCAATGGGTTGCATTTATTTTGAGACGGTTTTGAATGATTTTTGTCTCCAAATAAGTAAAGACGCGAAATATTTTTTCCTCTCTTGTCCAAGGCATTGTGATCGAGGAGTAATAGTTATTATAGCATACTATTTTCAAATCTGAAACAAAAACGAACACAACATTATTATTAGTTATTAGAAGTCACATGGGTCCCATGTATATTGAGACACCCTATATAATCATGTATATTGAGGCACCCTATATTTCACAGTCTTAAATTCTGAGCTGAAAAATTTCAATATTTGATCAAAAGGCTCAAAATAACTGAGAAATTAACTTCCATTCAAAGAAAAGAAGACAATCAGCAACAAAATTGATTCAAGAAACAGTTGACATCCCGTTAGAGAGAAACAAAGTGCCGTTTTTCACATCCATCAAAAAGCAAAAGCGCTGAACACATACTTGTCTTAAACAAAAACAAAAAAAAAGAAAAAAGTAAATAGCATTTTCTCTCGCCTGTCAAAAAACATTTCGAAAAAATAATCACTCTGCTAATGGAAGTGTCAAACTTTTAAACACAAGAAATCTTTTACGCTTTAGCGTCCTTAAGATCAAATTTCTGCAAAGGACAATAAACAAAAAAATAAAGATGATTTCTGGAGGCAGAACATGACATATTTCAAATACCATTATTTTTCCTTTAATAAGAAACCTTACGATGTTTGTTTTTGTTGTCACTCATTACATACACAGTCATTGAAAAGTTTTCGGCCACACTAAAAAAAAAAAAAAACGGCCTAAAAACGCACAGACTTTCTTAAAATATTTATTCCTTTCTTTTTTCAGCACCACCTTATACAAACACACACACGCACACACACACACACACACATATATATATATATATATATATACGAAGGTCCTTCTAAAAAATTCTAAGCCTCATCCAAAAAGAAGAGCTATAGCTGAAATGACTCTATGTTTAAGCATAGTTTCGAGACCCAAGTATCATTAACACAAATCCAGTGCACCCCAGCAATATTTTACGATAGTACTAGACTTTGTTGGTCTGCCATCACATTTTAGAAATGCCAAATCAAAATGCAGCTTCGTCGTGTAATCTTAGTTACATTCATAACTTTCTAGTCAATGTAAAGAAGCCCAAAAATTAAGTATCAATTCCCAAATGTAGCATTTGAATTAACTGAAAAGACTATGATGTGAAAGCACTGAACGACGAGCTGGAATTGAAACTTCCATAAAATTTGCGTCAATGTACAAAAGCTCAGTAAAGAATCGTTAATTCATGTTAAATTTCAATTAAATGACAAGATGACAATTTGTCTTTGTGTTAAACTTAGTAAATAATAAATATAGTCGTAAGAAGTGATTTACCAGGAGCCTTTCAAAAATTGCATCTTCAGCCCAAAAGTAAAATGAAAAAAATTGTTTCGGTTAACTTTAATATCGATTATGACATTCCTACTTCCTCGTCTGTAGAAGAAATGAAAGAGGAAAATAAAGTTGTATAAAGGTTGTAAAGCCCACATCAGCATTATCTTGATTACCCAGTTGTAATCTAGTAGTTCTGAAAGTATGAACTCCCACACAGTTGCAGCATCTTGCCAGACTCCAGTCAATAGTCGAAGTCTGCCTTCTCATATGTGATGCACAGTTTATCTAGAGTCATCTCATCTCACCAAACCTTTTGTCTTACATAAATAATTTGTCAATTGGCGTTAGAATACGCTAACTGTATCTCCTGCTGGGGGTGGTAAGACTCCTACCCCGAAAAAAGAGGTGTCCTGTGTATGATTCTTAACTGGATTTGACAGTGAGACTCCAATTCTGAAGATCTGAGGACTGTGGAGTTACTCCGAGATCAACTCTGATTAGAAGTGGTAGTACCTATTAGGGTGTCATCTATTGATTAAATAGACTTGTTTAAGAATTATTAGTAATAGATAGGAATACTTGATACCATACGGCTGTGTGCAAGAAAAACCATCAAAGATAAAACTATACAAAGGATGTAAATATAAATGTACAATGAACGCGATTCTCTATCTTCTAGACGTAAAATAACCCCGACAACTCTTCACTTTAAATATTAATTACAATTTCAAGAGTAGAAATCCAGAATCGACCTATACATAAGTAATAATTTTGTAAGGTTGAAATTCAAACGTAATTGAAAAAATTGAGAATAAATCTTGGATCGAAATAATCAATTCCAAAAATTAATTATTTCATGACCACAAGTCAAACGTCGACCAACGCAATCGTCTTATACAAGAGTATATACGGCACATTGCTCAAAATCAAAGCTTTTTCCAGATTTTGGCCTTCGGAGTAAGAAAACGTTTGTAAACACATTTAATATTTAAAAGGAAATGTGTACAACATAAAGTCAACTGCATTCTTCTCTGTGATTCAATTGACATCTATTTTCTCCAGATTCCTCTGGAACTGTACCAAAAACAAGTCACAAGGCATAAAAATACGCATTTCTGTTTTCCTTTAAAAATCAATGTCCCTTTCAATTCAACCAACTCAAGCAGGTAAAATGACTTGCGTGCGCCTCCACTGTCTCGAGTACGCATGCGTTTAGCAAATCAGTCAATCCGAAATGTTTTCACCATTTATCTCTACCTGTTCCTACTGTTCGCTTTTATTATCTCCCTTGATATTTTAACGCCATCATCGTGGCATTCCCGTTCACTCTTCTTCCACTGGCAAAAACGTCTTGCAGTTTTCTTAATAGCCGTCCTTTCGCCGGCTAAAATCGAGCAGCAATTATTTCTGCCCAGCAAGCAGTTTCCCCAACAGCCATTAGTCAGAGAGATGTCCAATTTATGGTTCCCTCACGCCACGAAACTAAAGCTAAAGATATTTAATGCAACGCTGAACGAAAAACGACCTGACTTGTGCCAGTCTCTTTATTTGATCGACTATCATTGGACGAGAATCGATATGTCAGGTCTTGAACAGCAGCTGTGCAAGCGAAAGATGAGATTCTGTGGGTCGCATGAAATAGATACAATTTCATGTTTAACCTCTGAAATTTTCTCTATGGCAAATCAAAGATATATATATATATATATATAGATATAGATATATATATATATATATATATATATATATATATATATATATATATATATATATATATATATATATATATCGGAACACGCTTCTCTGGTAATAATCTTAAATTGGTCAAAAATTATCTGTCGGTATATACAATCCATTCCGGTTAATTAGGATATAAGAGGAATGCGTCAAATTGGTCCAATTAAATGATTTTGTAATACAAGGAATAAACAACTGAAATAGTTTTATTATAAAATCGATCTTTTAACGAGACTGTGTAACAAAATATCAACTTAATTACAAATCAACTTTATCTCTTTCAAAAATAGTTCCCAAGGGAAACCACTCACCCACCACTCCTGAAACAGTGTTGGAAGTCTTCAACGGAAACTACTTTTAGATGGTCCTTTACAATCTATTGCATGTTTTAAATACTATATATATATATATATATATATATATATAGAGAGAGAGAGAGAGAGAGAGAGAGAGAGAGAAGAAGAAGAAGAAGAAGAAGAAGAAGAAGAAGAAGAAGAAGAAGAAGAAGAAGAAGAAGAAGAAGAAGAATAGACTACATCGAGAAAAAAGAAAGGGATATCGTATAAAGGGAGGAGAGAATATATGCAGACAGGCAGGACGCATACATATATATATATAATTTTCTGTATCTATCGATCTTTAGCTTCTACATATGTATGTGTATTTAGTTTCCATCTATCTACTTTTCACACACACACACACACACACACACACACACACACACACACACACACACACACATACATACAGAGACAGACTGACAGACACATGGAGAAAGAAAGAAAGAAAGAAAGAAAGAAAGAAAGAAGGCTCATGTACATTGTGGAGAGAAAGAAAAGGATGTTTTATATAGAGGGATAAAATATATATACAAAGCGAGCTTGTATATTCTTATAAACTGGAGCACTCAGCGAGAATCGAACTCACTAAACAATAATCAGTGAGACTAACAAGCTATTACTTATGCTCTCTAAAAGTTTGGATTCTGGTATTCCAGAATTAACTTAACCTTCTTACCAACTGATTACGCAGATATCGAAGATATTCGTACATACAGGTGTGCAGGCTAAAAGCCATACCCTGCATCCTTTTGCTTACTAAAACGTTAGAAACAACATGAGACTTCAAATTACCAATGATACTGTCATAGTTTTATTGAAATTCGCTACAGCTGACATCTTTGCCGTGGATTGTTTAACAATCTGCTGGACGAATGTCTCATAGATCGTCTGGCTAAATAGATCGTTTTTCGCTGTAGGTTGTTAATTTGGAAAGCACTGTATTTTCAGAGCTAGTTAAATCGGAATCTGGGATAAAATTAAGGATTCGTTGAAGCGAGTATTTTCGGAATTGTTTAGTAATTATCATTGACGTAAGCACCCAATTTTTTTTAAATCTTTATATGACTGGTTGGTTAGTTGGTTTGGTTTCTTTGTTTTATGGCATATCAACCTTTTTAGGTTATTTAATGCCAAAGCCATTCTCCGAGAAGAACAGTAGTGGTACGATTTAACCCATAGCTTGGAGGATAAGGGGGTTCATACCTTTCCCAAGGGTATTTGCCCAAAAGTGAACGTAATGGCGCGACTGGAATACGAACTCGCTTACTACGATTCCGCAGTCCATCGCTTTATCCATTACGCCACGAGGACACGCCCCCTGACTTTCTACTGTTGTAAATTAAGCTTCGTATCAGTTGTAATGAGATTGCATTTCTCTGTTTAGAATTGCATTCTTGTCTGCAGGGAAATCTGTCGTAGAGAAATATTTCAGTCATTTAAAACGTTAATTCGAACTTTTCAAGGTGCCTGGCTATTACGGCATTGTGTCTGATTAAATAAATTTTATTTTCTCTTTTACTACCGGATAAACTGTCGGCGAATTCACTAGAGGTGAGACTAAAAGCCAAACTCTGCATTTTTTATAAACTGAAACATTACAATCAACATGATACTTTGGAGGAGAGCCCGTGGTGCAGTGGCTAAAATGATGGACTACGACATCGTAGTAAGCGAGTTCGAATTACCGTCGCGCTATTACGTTCACTTCCGAACTAACATCCTTGAGAAAGGCATGAACCCACTTATCCCCCAGTTATAGGTTGAATAGTACCACTGCTGTTCTTCAGCAAAGATGGATTTGTCATTAAATCAAATACGAAGGTTGATATGTCATTAAACAAAGAAACCAAACCAAATATAATATTTCAAATCATAAATAATATTATGGTAGTTACCGGTGGCGTAATGGTAAAAATGCTGAATTGCAAAGTCATAGTAAGTGAATTCGAGCTCCACCTGCGCAATTATGTTGATTTTCGGACAAAAAAACCATGGCAAGGTATGAACCCCCTTATCCCCCCCCCAGCTGTGGGTTGAATAGTCCTACTACAAGGAGGGTTTTGGCATTAATAACCCACAAATGTCGGTATGCCATTAAATACACAAAAATACTTTTTAATGGCATACCAGTCTTCAAGGGTTATTTAAAGCCAAATTGTAGAACAGTAGGGGTACTGTTTAGCCGATAGTTGAGGTAGAAAGAGTTCATGTCTTTTTCAGGGATATTAGTTTGAAATTGAACGTAATAGTGCGACTGGAGTTCAAACTCGCTTACCACGATGTCACAGCCCAGGAAGTTAGCCACAACGCCACTGGGATTCCCTTACTCTAGAATGCAATTACTATACCTTGCTTTAGCCTTCATGATGTTGTAATTTCGTAATCCTTATATGTGTATGTGTTACAAGTACCATGTAACCCAGTACTATTTGTCACATGGTCAAGAGATATCTAACTAAACAATTTCCTCCACTGGACTTAGATGGAAAAACTTCAAAGGCTCCATAAACGAGTCATTACTCCTAGGTCCACTCTGGCCCGATTTGGTTTGGTTTGGTTTTCTGGGATATCATCAACCATTGTTGCTTATTTGGTGCCAAATCCTATTTTTACATATAAAAATGATATATATATATATATATATATGATTTGTAAACAAATTTTGTAGATAAACACAATTAAAGGGTCAAACAGTTCTATTTCTAACAATTCAGTGTAGCGTAAGTCATTTGTTTGCCCTCAGTTTAAATGTCAAACAGTTCTATTCAACTCGTGAATAGAACCCTATCTGGTGCTACAAATCCGAGCCAGAGTGGACCTTGGAGCGATAGTATTCCCCAAAGCTCTGACATTACTGGATCCGCACCGACAAATAGTTTAGTGTCATTATAAGGACACTCGTCGCAGAGAAGCAGTCGGTGTATTCTACAGCCCCAGACGACTGGACTGACCCTGACCCGGATCCCAACTATGGATCAAATAGAACTGTTCAATCATTTACTAAGGATAATCATTATTAGCTGTGTACAAATTATTTATATAAGATAGGAATACTTGATAAAAGGAATTATTAGTACTGAATAGCCATTCTTAAAGCTATTTGAATGTGTGCAAACGAATGATTAATATAAAACAGAAATATTAGCATTTGAAAGGAATACTTGTTCCCATTTAACTTTGTGTAAACAAATGAATAATACTAAATAGAATTATTAATGTTAGATAGCACTACTTGAAACCATTTAAATGTGTTCAAACACATGATTAATATTGTATAGAATTATTAGTTTTAGATTGGAATACTTGAAACTATTAAACTGTGTGCAAACAAATGACTTTAAGAGATTCGTTTAAAAGTTAATTTAACAACAAACTATTCGCTTACAACTCGTATATATATATATATATATATATATATATATATATATATATATATATATACGCGTTGTAAGCGAATATATATATATACATGTGTGTGTGTGTGTGTGTGTGTGTGTGTGTGTGTGTGTGTGTGTGTGTGTGTGTGTGTGATTTGTCATCAAAGAAACCATAGGGGTTGATATACCATTAAATACCAACTAATCAAACTATAATTTAGAGCTTATTTAGAAATTAATAACGTGTATGGAAAACAGTTTTCTCGGGAAAAGATGCCAAAGAAAATCAATGGTAATTTCATTGAAGAGTTACATCAGACCGTATTGTTAAAGGGTTTCCACTAACTAGTAAGAAAACTCTATTCGACACTTTATATCAATGTCAATAAAATGTTTTGGTTTGGTTTGGTTGGATTTTCTGGCATATCAACCATTAGTTGGTTATTTAATGCCAAATCCTGTTTTTACATATATATTAAATATATCATTTGTAAATACATTTCGTAGATACACTCGGTTAATGGATCAAACAGTTCTATTTCTAACAATTCAATTTAGCATAAGTCATTTGTTTGCACTCAGTTTGAATGTCAAACAGTTCTATTTAACTCATAGATAGGACCCTGTCAGGTGCCATCACTCCGGGTCAGAGGGCACCTTGTAGCGATAGCAATGAAGAGGTACTCCGTATTCCCCAAAGCTCTAGCATTACTGGAGCCTCACCATCAGATTGTTTAGCGCCATGTCGAGGACACTCGTTGGGGGTTCTCTCTCTCTCTCTCTCTCTCTCTCTCTCTCTCTCTCTCTCTCTCTCTCTCTCTCTCTCTCTCTCTCTCTCTCTCTCTCTCTCTTTGCAGAGAAGCAGTCGACTAGGCTGTATAAAATGTTTTGTTCGAAATAAATGAGAGAAATTGTTGAGAAATAAAGAACTAGAAAAAAAACGTCAAATATATTAGCTGGTTAAATAGATCGTTTTTCCCAACAAGCAGTTGAGATGGTAATGCAGAGATTTTTCAAGGAGATCTAAATCGAAATAAGGGATGAAATTAAGAATACGTTAAAGCGAATATTCTCGTAATCGCTACTAAGGGGTTAAATATACAGTCACAAAATACGAAATTGATATATAATTGTCTATTATAAGTTTGCGTTGTATAAATTTGTGTGTCCCCATCTCCCATCATCTATTATAAACTTGAATTATGTAAATTTACGTGTGTCTCCACTTATCATCTATCGTAAAGTTGCTCTATGTAAATCTGTGTGTCCCCACCTTCCATCATGTATTATAAACTTGCATTATGTAAATTTATGTGTGTCTCCACCTATCATCTATCGTAAAGTTACGCTATGTAAATCTGTGCGTCCTCATCTCCCATCGTCTATTATAAACTTAAATTATGTAAATTTAAGTGTGTGTCTCCACCTATCGTCTATCGTAAATTTACGCTATGTAAATCTGTGCGTCCCCATCTCCCATCATCTATTATCAACTTGCATTATGAAAATCTAATTGTGTGTCTCCACCTATCATCTATCATAAATTTGCATCAATCCGTGTGTCCGGATCTTCCATCATCTATTATAAACTTGCATTATGTAAATCTAAATGTGTTTCCACCTTCTATCATCTATTATGAAATTGCGTTATGTAAATCCCACGGTGTGTGTCCACATTCTATCATATATTGTAAACTCGTATTATATAAACCTATGTGTGTCTCCACCTTCTATCATCAATCATAATTTTTTGTAACGTAAATCTACATGTCCCCATTGTCTATCATCATAAATTTGCGTTATGTAAATATGTGTGTCCCAACCTTCAATCATCTTTTATATATGTGCATTATGTAAATAGGTGTGTGTCCTAACCTTCTATATCTATCATAAATTTGCATAATGCAAACTTCTGTGTGTGTCCCAACTTTCTATCATCTATCATCAATTTGCATTATGCAAATCTCTGTGTGCGTCCCCACCTTCTGTCATCTATAATAAATTTTCATTACGAAAATCTGTGTGTGTCTCAACCTTCTCTCATCTATTGTAAATTTACATAATGCACATCTATGTGTGTGACCCTACCTTCAATCATCAATTGTAAGTTTTCATTATCTAAATCTGTGTATTCCCACCTTCTATTATCATTTATAAGTTATATTAGGGTTATTCAAATGACTGTGTGTCTCTATCACCTATTATCTAGAATGAAACAGTCTCCTATTTTAATACCTAACGATACTTCTATGCTATCAATTAACTTTTCAAAATGTATTAAATTTACTAACAACTAGCGTTTTATCAGAGTGATGGTGATATGTAATTTTCATAAGAATTTTCTTAAGCAGACTTTTTATGTGTTGTATCTTAGTAAGGAAGAGATACACATTGAAATAAAGAGTTAATTATTCATCACCTGAAGTGGTATAGTCCAACAAATATTATGTCTCGCGCTATGAGTGTTATGGCCGAAGTTGGTCTTTCTACTGACCGAGATCTTGCAGAACCCCACCGTGCTTAAGAAACACGACGTCTTTTATACCTTTGCGATACCGGAGGTCGCGTGGTACGAGCCACTATACAACATTATGTATGCAATTTTCGGAGATAACTTTTTAAATAAAATCATTGTGGTTTAAGCGTAAAAATAAATAATCGTAACTTCCTAGATCTAACCTTCTCATTTGTTTATTTAGCCGTAACTTAGCAACGAGGCAAAAATCTCGCGGAGTCTATATTTATTGTAACATAATCGAAACAAAATAGAAAATTTTGAAAATTCCGTGTACATATTTAGCTGTGAATTCCTTTTAGTTTTTATCTAATAATATGAAACTATTTTCCAGAATAAGATATTCAAATAGACTTAGGATAATGACAAAATGACGTACTGGAAATTTATCTTTTGCAGAAAATATTGTGCATACAGAAATCTTGTTGAGGTAAGACACCTTTTAAAACAATTTAATTTTCTCTGAACGGAGAACTGGTATTCGAGTAGTATATAAAAATAAACTGTTTGATAATGGCGTTTGATGTAAAGTGATTATTTAAGAACTTCTCATAAAATTGTGCCAAAATTTAAAGTTAGGTGAGGTTTATATTCGATGTCTAATATTAGATTTATATTATTACACGTGTTAATTTATATTATGATTATACCTTGTTTATATTCGATTCCTGATATCAGGTTTATATTATCACACCTGGCAGTTGATATTATTATTACACGTGGTTTATATTCGATTTCTGATATTAGTTGTATCAGAAGGGTTTTCGTTTTTATTTTTTTATTTTTTTGTTTTGTTTTTTGTGTGGTTTTTTTATCAGCTAAAAGCGCTAGAGAAATCTCAACGAGAACTTCCGCAGATATTTTTAGACTTAGGTAAAGTTCAACATATGGTATGCGTCTGAAATAATCATAATCGACAACCCATAGTTTTCTGTGTGTACTTCATTTCAATGGACACATCATCGTCCTTAAGACGCTTAAGTCAGTTTTGGCCAGTAAGGTCAGATATTCTTTTATTTCTTTTTGTTCTGTTTTGTTTTCGGTTTTTGTTTTTGTTTTTGTTTGTTTTTTTGTTTTTGTTTTTTGTTTTGTTTTTTCATTTGCAGAGCATCCTCAGCGGCTTTGAGGCCTAGTTTTAAATAATGCCTTAAAATTGTCAGATTTCAATATTTCTATCGGACACTATAAAAGTTCAACTGATAAAATATTTCTCGCGAGAAATCTCATTAACCTTTCTGGAGTAAAAGTCTGTGCTTCTGTTATTATAAAAGTGAGAATAATGAAGAGCACCTGGAGGACAAAACGAAACGTAGCTAGCCAAGAACAAAGTCTTCTGAAGTGGCAAGAACACTTCAAGAAATTGCTCGGAAACCCTCTTGAAATAACTGACAAACCTATCCAAAAAATTATTAAAGACCAATAAGACTTCAAAATAGGACAGTTTACGGGTAAAGAACTTGGCACAAAACTGAAATAAATTTAAAACAGAAAAACTTGATGAAATACCTCCTAAAGTATTGATGTGGACCCAATTTGGGACCACGAAAAGATAACTCGAAACGCGGTATACGTTTAAGGATATATTGAAGTAACAAGATACAGAGAAAAGTGGCGGTGTAAGCTAGGCTTACTAGACAGTTGAATATCCAGTCTCTACGACCGGCTGACCATTCATCCCAACAACGAGAATACTTGGCTCTCGGTTAATACAGGATTTGGAAGAGTCCATTAATGGGTAGGTAACGGTCCCATAACAAGTATAGAAGGCAAGAAATTTTCACAATATAATTCTTAGATTATGCAACACAGTCAATAAACAAAAAAGGTGACTTTGGAATCACTAAGAACTACAGAAGCATAACACTTACTGCTATAGTTGCTAAGGTTCAAAAGGTTCTGCTCCTCAATGTTATCTAACCCGAAACTGTGAAAATTCTTAGGAAAACTGAGAACGGCTTTTCAAGAAATCGCACCACAGCTTCACAGATTCTGACAATCTGTCGAATCATCAAAGGAGTACGAGCAAAGATTCCCGAGGCAATACTACAGTTTGTAGATTTTTCTAACCCATTATATTCCATACACAGTGGAAATATGGAGCAAATACAAATAGAATGTGGTCTTCTTAATCACATTGTTACAGCATAATCATGCTTTACAAAAAATGGGAGAGTAATAGTTGGATCACGTGATGTAGACACTGACTTTTTTTACATAGTCGCTGGAGTCTTGCAAAGAGATTCATTCGCACTATATTTCTTTATACTAAAACTACGATCTTAACATAATAGATCTAATAAAAGAAAATGGTTTCACATTTCAACAAAAGGCAAGAATCAGATGATATCCAACAGAAACTATAACAAATGAAGACTACGCAAATGACCTTGCAAATACACCAACCCAATCAGAATTATTACAACATAGCATTCAGTAAGCTGAGTGAGACGTTGGCCTCCATGTGAGTGCAAATGAAACAGAGTACGCGTGTTTTAAACTAAAAGGAACCATTTCCACTCTAAGAAGCAATCTCAAAAATTAGTTGACGAGTTCACATACCTCGACAGCAACATCTCATCCACTGAGAGTGATGTCAATACCAGCCTACCAAAAGCGCAGAATGCAATTGACAGGTTATCGATCATATGGAAGTCTGATCTATCCGATAAAATAACACGGGATTTCTTCCAAGCTGCAGCTGTTCCCATACCGCTTTTCTTTTTCAATGCATTTTGTTAGCGTCCATGAACATGCAGTTCATGGACGCTAACAAAAAAAAACTTATGGGAATCACACAAGAATGCTGCGTGCTGTCTTGAACAAATACTGGAAGCAAATATCCTACAAAGCAGCAGCTGTACGGCCACTTACCTCCCATCTCACAAACTATTCAAGTGAAACGAGCAAGACATGCGAGCTACAGGTGGAGAAGCAAGGATGAACCCATAAGCGACGTTTTCTTATGGACCCCATACATGGACGTGTCAGTGTGTGCTGACCAGCATAAATTGACTTACATCAGCTCTCTACTGCAACTTAGAAGACTTGCCAAAAACGATGCATGATAGGGATGGATGGCGAGAGAGAATCGGGGAACTCTGAGTTATCGGCGCAACTTAATTATAATGATGATGATATATATACTCTTGTGTCGACTAAAAAGTTTATAAACTGACCAATATACTCTCATGGAATATAATCAAATGAAGTTTATTTTTCAATATAGTCCCTCTTACGGTGCACTCACTTCTTCCATTGGTGTTGCAGTGATTGGATCTCATTGGTCAAAAAAGTCATCAACAGCAGACATGGCGTCATCAAATGAACTTTTCAACCGATGTATATATGTGTGTGTGTGTGTGTGTGTGTGTGTGTGTGTGTGTGTGTGTGTGTGTGTGTGCTGCATAAGACGATCCGTGAACTCGTTGTGTTGTCGTGTTAACAGCAGTCCATAATGATATTGATGCTTCTATTTACGAAGGAATGAAGTACGCTGATTTCAGAGCTATCTCCGTTATGTTTGGAATTTGTCAGATTGAAAAATGATGTTTAATTGCCAATTGAACAAGAAATTGCTTTATTCTTAAATCGTTTTATGTGTATTGCTCAAATAAATAATCTCGCTAAGATGTGCTTGTTTTGCTGGTTGTTTTGATTCGGTATTCTTGATAGATAGATAGATAGATAGATAGATAGATAGATAGATAGATAGATAGATAATGATTTTATTGTATTAATTATTAATATTGAAGCCAAGCAATGTCCTTAACCAATGAATGTTAAACAACACAACCCACGAGTTGTAGCTCGAATTAAGTTCAGACACGCAATATAGAAAATACACTCCGTGAAGCCATGAAACATGGAACGCCATTCAGACTCAACAAACCTTTGTAACGCATTAGAAGAGATTCAGTTTGTTAATCTTGTTTGTTGGTATGTTTGTTTGCTTGAGTGTTTTGTTTTCTGTTTGTTTTTTTGCTTGGTTCGTTGTTTTTTGTTTGATTTTTTTTGGGGGGGGGGTGTTTTTTTGGGGGGGGTTGTTTCATCGTTTGCTTGTTTGTTTGTATTTTGTTTGCTAGTTTGTTTTATTTTGTTTTGTTTTATTTGATTGATTTTGTTTTTGTTTTGTTTTTTAATAATTTTTTGCTTTCTTTTTTTTCTTTTTTGTCTTGTTTTCTCTTGTTTTTCTTTTCTTTTTATTTCATTTTTTCCTTTTCTTTTCTTTTCTTTTTCTTTTCTTATTCTTAATTCTAAGAACCAACGCGCGTGTCTGGGAGATAAACCAAAAAAGCTACGTGTGCACACACATACGTGTTCGTTTACCAGTGTACGGACACAATGAGCATTATGTGGATCCCTCATTCTTTAAAGTTTATGTGTGTACACTCGATGCACCGACGGAACTTTCTAACTATGCGATTCTGAAAGATTCTATAACCTTTTCTAAACTAAGTTATGATCAATCAATTTTTCGCATGTTGATATGTTATCCTAACACAGCAAAAACAAGCAAATCGTAGCGAGAATTTCGTTAACACAATAGCGTTGAAATGCTCCTATATAAACCAGGTGTAACACGTCTAACTTTAAATCTTGGCACAATTTTAAAAGAAATTCTTTAGTAATCACCTTACATCAAAAGTCATCACAAAAAAAAGTTTATTTCTATATACTAACTTGCCTAGTTGGCTGGGGATGTAGAATACATCTCTGCAGAGGGGTAAGACTCCCCCACCACCACCACAACGAATGTCCTGTATATGACACTAAACAATCTGATGGTGATGTTTCCGTAATGCTAGAGCTTTGTGGAATGCAGAGTACTCCTTCATCGTCATCGCTCCCAGGTCCACTCTGGTCCAGAGTGGTAGCACCTGCTAGGATCCTATCAATGGGTCAAATAGAACTAAATTGTGTACTTATGCTAAACTGAATTGTTAGAAATAGAACCGTTTTGACGTTGAAACAGTGTACGTATGTTAAACTGAATTGTTTGAAATAGAACTGTTTTTGAAATTGAAACTGTGTACTTATGCTTAACTGAATTGTTTGAAATAGAACATTTATGTGTATAAAAATGGATTTGACATTAATAACCTACAATGTTTGATGTGCCATAAAACTAAACCAAACCAAACCAAATCCATATACTAACCGAATGCCAGTCCTACGTTCAAAGAAAAGTAAATTGTTTTAAAAGGTGTCTTACCTCAACAAGATTTCTATATGCACAATATTTTCTGCAAAACATCAACTTTCTATATGTATTTTTCTCATTATACAAAGTCAACATTTTAAGATTAAAAAACGAAGGAATTCGTTAACCATTACTCCATGGTGATGGGCTCATTTAGTCATCTTAGTTTAGTCTGACACTTGGTCACAAATAAGAATACCGAATGATTATCGAATTTAATACACTAAGTGCTAGTAAAAATACATTGCCAACCCCTAAACTACGGTGCTGCCCTCATTTAGTAAGTTTAGCTTTGTCTGGCACGAAGCCACAAATATAGTGTACCAAATAATTATTGAACTTACTGCATTAAGCGTTCGCAAAAATACTTTGCTAACCACTAGTCCACGGCAAAGCGTTCATTTAGTAAGTTTAGGTTAGTCTGGTATAAGGCAACAAAATAGACTACCCAGGAAATATCAAAGACGCTGAACAGATAGATGATGAAGAAAATTAGATAGATAGATAGATAGATAGATAGATACATACATACATACATACATACATACATAGTGACTAGTCTGAGATAGATAGATAGTCACTAGTCTGAGATAGATAGATAGATAGATAGATAGATAGATACATACATACATACATACATACATAGTGACTATTCTGAGATAGATAGATAGAGAGATAGATAGATAGATCAATCAATCATTTTTACTGTATTAATTATCAAAATTAAAGCCGAGTAATGTTCTTAACTCGTTAAATAAACCAACCGACGAGTAAGCAGCTCGACTAGTTACCCAACCAGTACTCTACCGTGACAAACCGAAATTTACTAAGCTTAACAAAAATGAAATAAGAATGTGAGGAGAAAGATTGTGTTGTTCCTGTTTCCTTGCTTGTCCCTCCGTCTTGAAAATTAATATTCACAATCCTAGCTTTTTACAGGCGTTCAAAGAGTGCGGAAAAATGCAAGAACTTAACCCAACTAATTAAACCACTATAGTCATATACACTTATATAATTTCATACAGATAATTCTAAACACAAGCTGTAGCATTTCCTAAGCAGCGATGGGGGTTGCAAGAGAATTTCAAACCCATTTGTAAGCATCAATAAGCAACTTAACTGGCTCGATTTTGCTCCTCTTGCTACTTTTATTATCCCTAGTTTTAAAGACCTATCTTCAACACAGGTTTGCATCGCATTATTCCACCCTATTGCCCATGCACAGCCGTGTCCGCTAGTTGAGTTGTCTGTCGTTTAAGATTGTTGCCTCATTGATTCCAATCCTCTTCTTCCACGGAGCTTCGTTATCATTCATTTTCATCTCTTCCCACAATTCCCTCTGTTGGATTTGGCGTCGTTTTACAAGATTAATGTATTTGATGTCATTTATGCTCAGATTTGGGGTTTTCGTTAATGGTTTTTTTGAAAGGAGGGGATAAATAATTTCAACCAATCACCATCTTTGGTCGACTGCGGAAGTTGCCTTTAATAATTCATAAAAGGAGATAAATATTTCACCATCTTCTCGCTTGCGGGAACCGATTAGGGGTTTTTCATTTTATCTATCTTAAATCTTATTTATTTTCTTACTTAATTATTTTAGCTCTTAGACATCATCAAAGTCCCCAGCGATATCAAAGAACATTCTGCGCTGAAACGAAAGAACTTACGGAGCTGAAGAAAAAAGACAACTTTGAAACGAGGCTTTTAGGTAAAAAAAAGTGCAGGCGAATTCATTCACTTGATATTCTAACTGGTCGATGAGAAAATTCAAACGCTGCTTGTTTAGAGAAAAAGAAAATGAGGAAAGTATATAATATCATCTATACAGCGTCACCCCAAGAAACATAAGAAATATCACACCTAGAATTTTTACAGTATCACCCTTAACAACATAAGTACTATCACCCCTAATATTTATACAATATCACAGCTAACAATATATATATATATATTATCGCCCCTGACAAAATATACAGTATCACCTCTAACAACATAGGTAATATCACCCTTAACATTTATACAGTATCACCCCTAATAACATATATACACATATCACACCTGACAACATTTGTACAGTAGCATCCCGAACAATATAGGTAATATCATCCCTAACAACATATATACAGTATCACCCCGAACAACATTTATACAGTATCACCCCTTATAACATATATACAGTAACATCCCTAACAACATAGGTAATATCATCCCTAACATTTATACAGTATCACCCCGAACAACATTTATACAGTATACACCTTTTTTATGTTAATTTTCTTATATATTTTGTTGTTTTCTGAACGGGTGTTTTCAAATATTATTTCTTAGGAGATTCCTACTATTAGCTGTCCATCGTATCCGATGATGACCTCTGGCTTATTGTTTCGATTTTTGGACAGGTATTGCCATCTGTCTAAAGTGATTTTCATGACCTCCAGGTCTTCTTTGATGATGTCCTTATGCTAGACTCATTTCCTCAATCTGCCAAAGGCCTTGGAATCATTCGATATTCGTGTATCTAATTCTGCATCGAGTTTGTCGTTGGTGACTATGGATCCTGGATATTTGAATTTGTTTACTTGGGTTAATACCGAGCACTTTATAGTTGCCCCAATCTCGTCTTTCTACCTTCTTGAGGGTGGTGACTAGTTAGACATATTTCCAGTCTTTAGGGTATATTTTAAAAATAATCATTAATGATTATTAGAAAAAAAAATTATTCAAAAATTTAAAAATTAAAAATTCTGAAATTGGCAAATTAAGTCGAAAATTAGAAGTCAAAATTGCTTTCCTTTATAATTTGATATAAATAAATAACAGCAATTTTGGTGGGAGGGGTTGATTTTCGACATAACCAATGGTTTACGACATATATATATATATATATATATATATATATATATATATATATATATATATATATTGTTACAAATTGTTTTATTTTTCAATATCACAAATTAATGAGTTTAAGCAAAAATAGTTTTTTTTTAAGTGAGTTTGAACTAATTAGAACATCAGTTTTTTTTCCCAAATAATTTTAAACAACTTTCTTCAGCTCTACTCTCACCAATATATCAGCTTGACACTGACCAGTTCTACAGACATATATTGAGAGGTGCAAATTACACCACAAACGGTCATCTAGGTGACGGCACTAAATATATTGATTTGGACCCGTAATCAAACTAACAACGTTACATTGTCTATAAAAGTAGTTTTTTTAGGAGAGAAAAAAAAGCTACTCTTTCTCATTTTGAATTACAGATATATTTAAAAATGCTTGTGAAAATACAAAATTACTTTCGAAGTGAAACATTTAAATCGTAACTTTTTTCCTATTTGATATGTCGTTATCAGAATGCGTAGTTGTCTGAATTTTTAGATTATAAGCCTTATATATAAGCTGCATTATATTAGCTAAAATTCAGTTTCTTTTCATAATGGTATATCAGTCTTCATGGCTTATTTAATACCAAAGTCATCCTTGTAGAAGAGCAATAGTAGTACTATTTAACCTATAGCTGAGAGGAGATAAGGGGGTTCATGCCTTTACCAAGGTGAACGTAATAGCGCGACTGGAGTTCGAACTCGTTCACTACGACGTCGTACTCCAGCACATTAACCAAAACACCACAGAGGATTCCCCATTATATATATATATATATATATATATGGTCGAGAAAACAGTTCTAAGTCTCACTCAGATTATAGATTTGTCGCACGCCTTTGTATGAGCCTCAACGGCACACCAATTAAAACATAAATCTGAATTAATTTTTTAGCTTTATAAGAAGTCTTCAGGTATGGTTTGTCTTCCTGAGTGAGTCTTAGTACTTTTTTAACAACACTCATATATATATATATATATAGAGAGAGAGAGAGAGAGAGAGAGAGAAAGAAAGAAAGAGAGACTTAAGTTGATCAGACATCAAAACATGCAGAAACTGGATATTTATCGAGATACCAAACTTGCTTACCTTCTGCCGCTCTTTTTCGTTTTTGTATAAATTATACATGGGAGATAACTGTGACGCAAACACAATCACATATAGCTATGACGTAACACCATCAATATATACGGTGCAGCTCATGACTGTGACGTAACACCATCAATATATACGGTGCAGCTCATGACTGTGACGTAACACCATCAACATATACAAAACAGCAAATACTGCACGCGACATACGGGACGAATGGACAGCTGTTTCGACCTTATTAGGCTTCATCAGCCGTATATACCGTGATCTCCTCCACTGGAAATCAAACCAACGATCACATAATGCAGAGCCGAAACTCTACCACTGAGATACTGGCCCACATTGCAAACAAGCGATGTCAAATTGATTAATCATGACAATTGCGCGGCCAGTTAACCTGATGTGTCTTGTAACGCCTATGGGAAAGATATGCATCCAACTATTCATCCACTCGCTATGGGAAAATAGTAGAACAAACAGGCCTTTTTTAACCTTAGTATGAAAACTGATCTAGAAGAAGGAAAACTCATAATTTAAACCTATTAAATTCTGCTTTAAGAAACAAACCTTGAGTCACTTCCTACTCGTGTGGCAAGGTTGAGTAGATACATATATAACATTTCGGAAAACAAAATTTAACACATTATTTACAGAAAAGGCAAAGATATGCTCACAAGAAATTGTAAAAAAACTTTTGGTGAAAATAAGTTCACAACAGAAGAAACAAATTATAAACAATGCCAGTTGTTATTTCTCATGCGATATAAAACAGAAATGTTATAAAATGGTTAGTTTGAACCATAGATGTAACTTACTTTCGGTCATGCCGTCCTAAATATAGCAACGCATGAAGCCGAAAAAGAATAACGTTTAGTTCTCGTGTATGATATGCACTTCTAATTATTTTACTGAAAAATCTGGAAAAAAATATGTATTATATAAAAAAAATTACCATACACGGATGTTTGTCTGATGAGATGACACGAAGAAAAGACAATTATTTTAAGCATATGTCGTCTGCCCAATCAAACTGCAAAGTCGTCATCAGATTTAACGGCCGATAAGCCATCAATATGTTTAGCTATTATTTGATAATGGCATACAGTGGGATTTGATTTCACCATTGTCTTCTGTATTAAAAGGATGGGAAATTTGGCAAATTAGAAATGACCACTTGAGTTGAACTAAACCAATTTGCTAGGCAGTCATCCAACGAAAGTAAATTCTTTCAAGATGGCGGCTACCCTTGAAATAGGAGCCAGTCGCAAGGCATACCGTTAGGACACGCGGAGTGAGTGAGATAAACCCTTTGCCGGTATTTGTGTAAATGAACCAAACCTGATATTAATTGCATCAACCAAACGCATGATTGAAACCAAATTTTAAATATGTTATATGATATATTCGGAAAGATTACAGTGGTTGATTGATTTTAACGGTGTGTCAACCCGTCTAGGGTTATTCTATGCCTGGTGATTAATGAATTAGATTCATATTTACATTTTGTGTGTAGTTGTTTCCTTAGAGGTTTTTTGGAGGAGTGCACACGGTCCTATCGAATACAAATAATTCTTAAGACCTATTTGACACATAAATGGGACTCTAATAAGTACTACTACTTTGGTATAGTTAACATAGGAGTAATAACAATAAAGGAATACGGGGCTCCAGAACTGGAGCCTCACCATCAGATGTAGCTTAGGATACTTCTGTTTGGTAAGAGGGGGTTTTCCCTTCAAAGCTGCGCCAACAAAACAAAAAAGATTACTAGATCGATTAAGTAAGGAGACTGAGTAAAAAAAAGTAAAATTCTACATGTGGACTTTGTCAAGTTACTTGTCTTTTCCAAAGCAAACTGTTTCGAAAATAGGGAATCATTTTACATTGAATTAAAATGTGAAAGTGAATCCCATAATAAAATGTAAAAAAAAAATTTCTAAAAATAAAAAAAATTTGGTGAATTTGAGGGTCTAATTTGTTCAAATCACAAAAAAAATCATTAGAAATATTTTTTCCCGGTGGACTTTAACGGGTGCATGAGTAGAATAATAATAAAAATTCAACCCTCGAAAAAAAAAGAACATCCATCCCAAACCGCTGAAAGTTTTTAAAAAATCAAATCGGTCTAGTTACTTGTCTTTTCCAACACTAACTGTTCCAGAAATAGATGATCATTTTACAGTGAATTAAAATTAGTTCTAATCATAAAAAATTAACTTGAAATTTTTTCTCAGTGAACTTGAACGAATACATGAGTAGAATATTTTATTCTTTCCTTAATAGCATATCAACCTTCATAGTTTATTTTAATACCAAATCAATTTGGTTTCAATCCTGCAGTGATACTATTTAACCAGTAGCTGAGGGATAAGAGGGTTCATGCCTTTACCAAGAGTACTAGTTCAAAAGTGAACATAATCGTATGACTGGAGTTCGAACTCGCTTACTTCGGGGCCGCAGTTCAGTTTTTGCCATTATACCACGATGAACCCTCATATATAGAATAGTACCAAAAAAAATGTTTCAACTTCATTACAAATCAAGTTTACCGCCCACATAATAGTCATACGCTTATCAAGACGTTGAAAGTAAATTCTTTCAATATGGCAGCTACACTTGAAACAGGAACTAATCGCTAGGCAAACGGTTAAGATATGCGCAGGAAGCGAGATAAACACTTTGCCGGCATTTGTATAAATGGATCAAACCTGGGGAAAATGCTGGAAGTCTTCAAATAACACGTCCTTCAGTTGGTTCGTCACGACTTCTTCCATCTCCACAGAAAGCCTAATATAATACGACACTTTGAAAGGAGTGAAGAAAGACTAACATAATACAACACTTTGAAAGGAGTGAAGAAAGACTAACATAATACGACACTTTGAAAGGAGTGAAGAAAGACTAACATAATACGACACTTTGAAAGGAGTGAAGAAAGACTAACATTATACGACACTTTGAAAGGAGTGAAGAAAGACTAACATAATACGACACTTTGAAAGGAGTGAAGAAAGACTAACATAATACGACACTTTGAAAGGAGTGAAGAAAGACTAACATAATACGACACTTTGAAAGGAGTGAAGAAAGACTAACATTATACGACACTTTGAAAGGAGTGAAGAAAGACTAACATTATACGACACTTTGAAAGGAGTGAAGAAAGACTAACATTATACGACACTTTGAAAGGAGTGAAGAAAGACTAACATAATACGACACTTTGAAAGGAGTGAAGAAAGACTAACATAATACGACACTTTGAAAGGAGTGAAGAAAGACTAACATAATACGACACTTTGAAAGGAGTGAAGAAAGACTAACATAATACGACACTTTGAAAGGAGTGAAGAAAGACTAACATTATACGACACTTTGAAAGGAGTGAAGAAAGACTAACATTATACGACACTTTGAAAGGAGTGAAGAAAGACTAACATTATACGACACTTTGAAAGGAGTGAAGAAAGACTAACATTATACGACACTTTGAAAGGAGTGAAGAAAGACTAACATAATACGACACTTTGAAAGGAGTGAAGAAAGACTAACATAATACGACACTTTGAAAGGAGTGAAGAAAGACTAACATAATACGACACTTTGAGGTGCCCGTGGTGTAATTGTTATCGTCCTAGGAAATAAACACGGCGACACGAGTTCAAATCCTGGACGAGACTGATTGCATTTCACATTGCACTAATACCCTTGGGAAAGGTATGAATCCAATTATTCTCCCTCCAGCTATGGATAAATAGTAGGACAGACAAGGTTCTTCAGCCTTGGTGAGGCAACTAGTCTAGGAGAAGGAAAACTCTGAATTGAAACCTGTTAAACTCCGCTTAAAAATTGACCTTGTGTCATATCCTGCCCGAGCGGAGGGGTTGGTAAATAGGATAATACGACACTTTGAAAGGAGTGAAGAAAGACTAACATAATACGACACTTTGAAAGGAGTGAAGAAAGACTAACATAATACGACACTTTGAAAGGAGTGAAGAAAGACTCATATAATACGACACTTTGAAAGGAGTTAAGAAAGACTAACATAATACGACACTTTGAAAGGAGTTAAGAAAGACTAACATAATACAACACTTGTAAAATAATACTAAGGATTGTGAAAGGCAAACGTAACCGTCATTTGATATGGCCTTATGCCAGACACTAGAAAGTGAGAATAGAAAAGCTTAAAACTTAAACGATAAATTGAGATGCCTTGTGTCTGACTTTGAATGCTGATAAACTGACCGACTGTTCATTTGTGAACTGGGTCTTTGACTAAAACTTCTTACTTCTGGGATGGGTGAATACATGTACCATTTTGTAGAGACACTTTTTTTTACTAAATATTGTTATTGTTACAAGCCGTGTTTTGTTCTCTGTTGGCGTCAACATTTTTTTTTCTTTCTTAATTGTGCGGTCTCATCTGTCGACTCATCGGCCGGCGACTTCGATTAGTGATTGTTCCGCTGTCAGGATCAAAAACACAATCTGGACAGATAGCATGTTGTCCGACGACATAACCAGCCAACCCTAATAGTCAGTGGATTGAAAGCATAATCACCCCAGTGATAGGAGGTGCCCGTGGTGTAACGGTTATCGTCGTAGGAAATAAACACGGCGACACGAGTTCAAATCCTGGACGAGACTGATTGCATTTCACATAGCACTAATACCTTTGGGAAAGGTATGAATCCAATTATTCTCCCTCCAGCTATGGGTGAATAGTAGGACAGACTGGGTTCTTCAGCCTTGGTGAGGCAACTACTCTAGGAGAAGAAAAACTTTGAACCTGTTAAACTCTGCTTAAAAATTGACCTTGTGTCATATCCTGCCCGAGCGGAGGGGTTGGTAAATATGATAATCACCCCAGTGTTTGGTAAAGGTTAGTGTACTGCCATACTTATATAACGACCATGAAACATGGCTTTGATTTTGGGGTCAAGAAACAGAAAAAGATCGAAGGAATGAGACGGAATGATTATGAACAAATGTTTTGTGTTAAGAATAGTTACTTGAAGCTGTAATTGTTCAAAAATATCTATTAAATTTTTTAATAGAAACGGGGTGGTTATAAATAAACGGTTTTTGTTAAGAATTGTTACTTGAAGTTTAATGGTTTACAAAGATCTATTATATTCTTAATAGAAGCTATTTAAAACAATGTAGTTGCGTGTCGAACAAAAAACTATCGTCAGTATTAAATTGCACTAAGCTAAAACCAATTAACCAATGAGCCAAATAACTAAACAACCAAACAATCAAATAAACAACCAATCAATCAACCGACAATAATAGGAAAATTAATTTTTCTGTTCTTTAGAATCAAATATTTAGGCAATTGTTCTAAGATAGCAAACACCTTAAGAGATCTACCAGGATATATTCCTAAGCCGATGGCTAGATAATTAGAGAGTGATGATCGAAAATAGGGGCCAAAGGGCGAGCGATAATCCAAAAAACAAACATCATAATTGATTAATGGCAAGGAGTTGTAATCTTAAACTCCTTGTTGGGTTTATTTCTTTAACGGTATATCAACCTTCATGGCTTATTTAATGCCAAAGCCATAATTGTAGAACAGTAGTTGTGATATAGGAGTTCATACCTTTAAATTAGTTGAATTCGTTAAATAAGTTTGTAAATGAAATGTGCACTTTGTGAAGAAAATTCTACAAATCAACTGCTCTCTTTATTTGATATTATTAAATCTCTATAACATTCAATTTCCTGGCTAAAATAATTACTTTTCTACGAAGGCGAGTTCCTGGAGAAAACCAGTAGTAATTTCTATGCCAGAGTATTAGATTCACCACAGTATATATATATATATACTGTCAGCATGACCTTCTTTACTGACTGCTTTGCCCGGAACTTTTTCTTTATCCAAGAGTCTGTGTTTCCACTCCATGGACAGTTTTTTCGACTCAAACTCATTGTGGCAAACCTATGTCTAGCCTATTTCTAAACATTTTTTACTAAAATATGTTTCTCCGAAAACATCTTACATTCTTCTTTAAATTTCATATGGTGTGCACTTGTCAGCCACCAAATATTTCATTATACACTTCTGTTCAAGCCTGGCGCACTGTTTTATTTGCCACCATTTAGAATAGCATCAAAACAATTATTTTTATGAGATTAAAATATTTTTTGCGATAAACAAATTCCAAACAATGTGGAGTCAACATTTATCAAAAAAATTGAAAAAAAAAATTAATTTGCTTTTTTCAAAACAGATTTATTGAATGACCTTTATATATATATATATATATATATAGCCGTGATGAATGAAGGGCCATAATGAAGGAATGATGAGACCGTAACACGTTGTTATGAATATATATATATATATATATATATATATATATGTGTGTGTGTGTGTGTGTGTGTGTGTGTGTCTTTATTAGTCCACGTAAAGCTCAAAATTCAGTTAGCGTGAGAGAGAGACAGAGACGAAGGATGCAGACACACAGGCGGAGGACTGCTATATTGACCTTTTCTTAACCAACATTGTGATTCCATATTCAGGGCCTTACGTCTTTGATTCCTTGACGCGAGGATCTCAACCTGGGGCCACCTTCCCTACACCCTGGACGCCCGCTGGCCACTCGCTAGCCGCTCTCTGAACCTCTTATAATTTGAAAGCCAACTTGAATAACGTCACAGACACACGCAACATGCCTTCTGTCAAACTGTCTCCGTTCCCTCGAGGGCTCTTTTTATAATACCCGACTATCTCATTTGCATGGGATAGCCGAGAGTCTGCGTTACTTTACGCGAGACTAAGCAAGTACAAAAGTGACTGTGCGTCGCCATTTTGGCTTTTTTGTACGAACGCAGCCACAAGCTAGTCCGATAAGTCATGATTTTTCCCCACAATCTCCTGACCGACTTACCGTCTGATCGTCGGACGTGGGTACCCGTGTATATATAATTTCATAACACCTACGCGTTCTTCCAGTTCGTTATTCACGTGATCTGCTTCCAACAACGCATCGCTAGTTTTCCGGTAATCGCTTTGTTTACACAGCAAGAACATCCTGTCCCATAAATCCCTGATTGACAGTTTTGCCAAAGGTCAATACGCAACATATCATCATCATCATCATCATATCGCGCTATCAGCACGGATATCCCTAACCCTCTCTCGATACCTCTCACTATCGTCCATTGCTTCCGGCAGGTTCTCAGGGCTCCATCTCGTATCGACACAGAGCTGCTGCATGTATGTTCGAGCTGGTCGTCCTGCCTTTGCACGTCCATGCGAAGGGTTCCACAGGAGTACATCTCTTTTGAGCTCGTCCATACTTCTCCAGCAGTACACGCAACATATATATATATATATATATATATATATATATATATATATATATATTTAAAATCCAAAGAAATAATTCAGTTTGAAAATGTATAAGAATATTCTTATAAATCTCAAGGAGTGTAAAATGTATGATAATTAATATATAAGTTTATAAATTTTATACAGAGCAAATTCATATAATTGGAAGAAAAACTCCACAGATCGTCATTTAGCTATTATAAATTTATTTCAGCTGACTACACCATAAGAGCAACCAACCTCTTCGGATAGCCATTACATAATGAAGAGAAAATTTTCATAATTTTTTCTCTTCATTATGTGATGGCTATCCGATGAGGTTGGTTGATCTTATGAGTTGCCAGCTGAAGTAAATTTATAATAGATAAATGACAGTCTGTGAGTTTTTCTTCGAATTATATATATATATATATCACCGGTATAATGGTGTTCGACAATGGCCCGGGAGACCTGGGTTCAATCCTAGGCCGAGTCATACCAAAGACTCAAAAATGGTACTTGATGCCTCCTTGCTTAATACTCAACATCACAAGGTATGGATCAAGGGTAAAGTGGAGCACTCCAGGGAAAGGAGTAGCGCCCTCCCCTACACCTTGGTGTAGTAGCTATCGAAAAGGGAGCCTTTGGATCACCTTCGACTACGGTCGTCAACTTACTTTATATATATATATATATATATATATATCGTATACACACACACGCACATAGTGATTGTTTTTTCAGGTTGTTCTTTAACTGTCTCTCGAGCATCAAATGATTTGTACTACATAAAAAATATTCAGTGTCCGTTTTATCTTGCTAAGCATTGCTGTTGCATTTTTCGTAATGTTTGACACAGACTTTTATCTTGAGTTAAATTTTACACTTGTAATAATCAGAGATTAGTCTACTAAATTTGAATTCTGAAGCTTGAGTGGATATTTTTACTCGTATCCAAGATCACCATTGATCAGCTGACTTTCAGTTAGGGTCGCCAACCTAAAAAAATAAAAAAACAAAAAACCCAGTCTGATTTGTTTCAAGTGTACTGAATCAGAAGTTACACTCCTCGTATTCCAAGTTTTTGAGTTACGTTCATGATTATATTTTAATAATATATTAGTACTAAGCTTATTCAAGTTCAAGCTAACTATTATATTAACCTTTACAACCCTTCTCCTCTCCATGCCCGTTAGGCCCCTACCCTGAGTTTCTGGCAGGAAATATAAAAGGTAATATGTTATTTAATAGCATGATTGGCTGTATTGTTGATAGGCACTGGCGTTGAATACACCTCAATTATCTTCTTGAACCGATATCTATGATCGTCTTCTCCTACGGTGTGTTGGGTTGATGGCACAATTCCTTTCTTTTCTAGACCATCTATTGATAAATTGAAAGAAAACGGTTTCAAGCAAACAAAGGAAAGAAGCAGAAGGTACCCCGCACAAACAATTACCGACGCAGACTACGCCGATGACATAGCGCTTCTAGCAAATATACCCACCCAAGCCTAAACCCTTCTACATAGTCAGGAACGAGCAGCTCCATGCATTGGCCTCCATGTCAACGCACATAAGACGGAATATATGTGCTTTAATTAAACAGGTGACATCTCCACACTAAACGGTAGCTCTCTGAAACTAGTTGACAAGTTCACCTACCAAGGAAGCAGTGTCTCATCAACCGAAACAGACATCAACACGCGACTAGCAAAGGCATGGATAGCTATCGATAGACTATCGGTCGTATGGAAGTCAGACTTGACCGATAAAATAAAACGCAGTTTCTTCCAAGCAGCTGTCGTGTCGATACTGCTGTATGGATGTACTACATGAACGCCAACAAAACGAATGGAGAAAAAGCTTGACAGCAACTACACAAGAATGCTGTGAGCCATACTAAACAAGTCATGGAGGCAACACCCTACAAAACAGCAGCTGTTCGGCCACCAACCACCCATCACGAAGACTATCAAAGTTAGACGAACCAGACATGTGGGACACTACTAGAGAAGTAGGGATGAGCTCATAAGCTCCTGTGGACCCGTTCACAAAGGTAAGACAACCTGCTAGAACCTACATACAGCAGCTCTGTTCCGATACGGGATGTAACTCTAAAGACCTTCTGGAAGCAATGAACGATAGGGAGGGGTGTCGAGAGAGGGTCAGGGATATCCGTGCTGATGGTTCGACGTGATGATGATGATATCTATCTCTTGGAAAATTTAGATGACAGTTGGAAGTATCTGATATCCTAAGAAATATTTGAGATTCTAGCTCTTTTGCTCCCGTGCGTTAAGTTGATGCCACTTTTTTATTAGATTTGGCGCAAAGCCGTGTGAATGTGGCACCCAATGAGACTTGAACTCACTCGTGTAGGTTTGCTAGACTAGCTTGAAAACCATTACACCGCCCAAGGCGCCCAGAATCTACATTATAGTAATTAACAAAGCTTTTTGCCAAGATGTAGCATAAGGCCGTAAGAATAGGACACTCAATTTGACTCGAACTCATTCATGTAGATTTTCTAGTTTAGCTTGTTAACCATTACACCACCCGAGGTGCCCATAATCTATCTTACAGTAATTTACTAACCTTTTTACTAAGATTTGGCACAAGGGCGTATAAATGGGGCACCCAATGAGACTTGAACTCACTCGTGGAGTTTTGCTAGTCTAGCTTGTTAACCATTACATCACTCGAGACGCCCCCGTTGTAGGAAACAACAAAAGACATTCATCATGTTTGGATTGAACCTGCCTCTTTTCCCCCTTAAATGTAAGACATAATTACTTTTGTTAACGATGTTTCCGAACAAATAAATCGTTTCCCGTGTGGATTCATTCTGTTCGTATCATATATGAGGTCGTCGAAAATTTTAGCTCTTCCCTTCTCATTCAGAAACCCTGCCACAAAATATACTGATTTGGTAGTGAAATGAATTCAACAGGGTCAATGTTTCATTTGCAAAAAAAAAAAAAAACGAAATGCAAAACATCCACTTACATATTAACAATTAGTAGAAACTTACAATTGTTTAAAGTGTCCAAAATCTTTTTCTCGGTACTGTATCCATCTATCTATCTATCTATCTATCTATCTATCTATCTATCTAGCAAACTATCCCAGTCTTTTCTTACCTTCATGTCTATCTATATCTTTATGTATCAATTTCATTCTGTTAATATCTATCTCAACTATTCATATTTATTAGTCTCGTTCTGTTTATTTAATTATTTCAATTGTTCATATTTAACAATCTATCTATCTTATTCTGTTTATATCTACATAAAGATCGTTCAATTCAATCTGAGGATGCAAGAAATGCATTTTTAAAATATCAGAAATCATCCCACGCCACAGGAATTCCTCATACTTTATCGCAGACAAAAATGTTGCAAAACTTTTGACTCAGCCAAATAAAAAAAAAAAAGTGGTCTACATTTCAGTAAGAAAATATTTTAACTGAAAATATTTCTTTGAATTAAGAACTTGTTTTAATTTTTTTAAATATACATATTGAAAAGATCAATAAACTGTCCTCTATATCAAGGAAAATGGCGGTTTTTTAGGTAAAATCACTATATTCACATATTGAGTTCTAAAAAAAATAAAACACAAATAAATTACTATGAAACTTGTTTCGTTTTTCCGTCATCCTCAATACAGTATTAATTTTACAGTCTACCCACACATATGGAACTTGTATCAAATTTAAATTTCCATTATATTTCAAACTTTTTAGTGATCTACATTGATAAAAACCATGTTATTTGATATTACAGCTCAAGTAAAAATAATTATAAATGTGACTAAAGTCCGTACAAAACAGCCTTTACGACTTCAGTCACGATAGATTAGAATCGTAAAAACAGTGATTCGAAGATATTTAGAAAGCTTACTTAATCTTAATAGATGTAAAAAAAACATCATAAATTCTTCAGAACTTTGTCTGCCCAGTTGGTAGGGCTTTGAATATGCTGACCGTATCCCTTGCAGAGGAGTCAGACTAACACCACTACTCTCAAAAAAGGGGTTCCTAGATATGACACTAAACTGCATTCGATGATGAGGCTCTAGTTGGTCAAATAGATCTGTTTAAAAATTACTCGTATTCAAAAGGAATACTTGATACAATGTCATTAAGTTATTTGCATTAAGAATCGTAACTTTAAAATATTATTGTTTATTAAGAATTAATAGGGGAGTCCGGGTGGAGTAGTAACTAGAGTGCTGGATTGTGACATGGTAGTACACGAGTTCGAACTCCAGTAGCGCTATTACGTTCACTTAAGAATTAATACCCGTGCTAAAGGAGTTAAATAGCACCACAAATGTCCTTCTACAAGGATGTGTTTGGCAATCCACGAAGGTTGATATGCCAGGAAACAACGAAACTTAAGGATTGATATTATCAGTTGCTTGAAAACACATAACTGTGGGGAAACAAATGACTCTAATTAAATAGGAACAATTACTTGAGACCATGTAATTATTAGTCTTGGATAGGAATACTTGAAATCATATAAGTAAAGTTGTCGAGGGTGACCAAAAAGCTCCCTTTTCAATAGCTACTACACCAAGGTGTAGGGGAGGGCGCTACTCCTTTCCCTGGATTGTTCCACTTGACACGTACCTTATATTGCTGAGTGTTAAGCAAGGAGGTATTAAATACCGTATGATACGATCTGGGATTGAACTCAGGTCTCCCAGACCATTGGCGAACACTCTACCCACTAGGCCAATGAGCTGGAATCATATACCTGACCTGAAATCATATAATTATTCGAATTAGGTAGGATTACAATAAACCATTTAATTATCAATACTTGTAAAGAAAAATTGAAACCATATAATCATTTATATAATATAGGAATACTTGAAACCAAATAATTATTGATATTAGATAGGAATACTTGAAATCCAACGACGAGAACCGTTACACTACGGATTCCTCTTTTACTTGATACCATATAACTCCGTGCAAAAAAAGCTCCTAAAGAAACCACTAAATTGTAAATATAAACGAACAATGAACCTCTATGCATAAAATAAGTCAAGCCGGATAAGTATGCCGTTAAAATCAATCAATCAACCAATCACTATAAATATCTCAAATCAAATATTTGATTTTTTTCATACATAGATAACTGAATTTGTAGAGAATCATGATCTCCCAGGTTCTGAAGGAACGAATCACATAAAAATATTAGTAAATTATATCACTTATTGGACTCTCTATCTTTAACTTTGAAACGCACCGTGGATTATCACAGGGGCCTACAAAACTAAACAACGACAACTGAATTATGTAAATTTATAGTAGTGATGTTACATCTAATTTGTATAACATACGGGTTGTCATACTTAAAAATTGAAGAGCGTAAAAATCACTTTTATTAATATCTACAGTAATTCTTCGTATAAAAAAAGTTTTTTTATTTGTTTTTATCGTCCGTTTACTTCCGGTTACGGCCTTATTTACACTAAGCGTGGCACATGGAAGACAACATAAGGTTCGTTTAAAGATCTCTGCTACATTTGAAAAAGCCAAAAAAATTGATAGATATTTCGAAGAAGAATTTGATTTTTTTTATTTTCTAAACATGGGTGAAGTATTTTTAAAGCCTTTTTTAGTCCAGTCGACTTTTGGTTTGGGTTGGTTGGGTTTTATGGCATATCAACCCTTGTAGGTTATTTAATGCTAAATCCTCTTTATACATATATATTAAATATATATGATTTGGTTTGGTTGGGTTTTATGGCATATCAACCATTGTTGGTTATTTAATGCCAAATCCTCTTTATACATATATATCAAATATATATGATTTGGTTTGGTTGGGTTTTATGGCATATCAACCCTTGTAGATTATTTAATGCAAAATCCTCTTTATATATCAAATATATATGATTTGGTTTGGTAGGGTTTTATGGCATATCAAACCTTGTAGGTTATTTAATGCTAAATCCAGTTAATATATTGATCTCAAATATATATGATTGTTAACACATTTTGTTGATAACATTTTGAAATGAACTCTTTTTATTTGGGGGGGGACACAGTTCTATTTTTTCAAGTATTGCTACTACGTAACAGTAACAATTTAACATAAGTCATTTTTTTTTGCGCATATTTAAATATACATGATATATTTGTTTTGGTTTGGTTTTATGGCATATCAACCATTGTTGGTTATTTAATGCCAAATCCATCTTTTCATATATATTAAATATATGATTTGTAAACTCATTTTGTTGATACACACAGCTAAATGATCAAACAGTTCTATTTTTAACTGTTCAATTTAGCATAAGTCTACAAAGTAAAATGGTTCTAAGTATTGTTATGTATTATCAACAATTCAATTAAACATCAGTCATTTGTTTACACACAGTTCAATGATCAAACAGTTCTTTTTCAAATAATTCAGTTTAGCATAAGTTAAAGTTAAATGGTTCCAAGAATGACTATGTATCACGAACATCAGTCATTTGTTTACACACAGTTAAATGATCAAACAGTTTCTTTTTCAAATAATTCAGTTTTGCATAAATTAAAGTTAAATGGTTCCAAGAATGACTATGTATCACGAACATCAGTCATTTGTTTACACACAGTTAAATGATCAAACAGTTCTATTTCTAACAATTCAATTTAGCATAAGTCAACAAAGTTAAATGATTCTAAGTATTGTTATGTATCACCAACGATTCAATTAAACATCAGTTATTTCTTTACACACAACTGTGTGTAAAGAAATAACTGATGTTTAATTGAATGATCAAACAGTTCTATTTCTAACAATTTAGCATTAGTCATTTGTTTGCTCTCAGTTTAACCGATCAAACAGTTATATTTGACCCATAGATAGGAACCTATCAGGTGCTACCACTCCAGGCCAGAGTGGACCTTTTCTTTTTTTCCGTAAAGTCCCCTCCCACCAGCTGGTGCCGAAAGCACTTAGGAAAAATACAGCGCCTTCTTAAATTTGATTCTATCCAGAATTCAAACGACTCATACGAAGGCTTGAACAGATCAACAACAAAAAATACTGATACAAAATGTCTGTCCTATTTAATCTAACATGTTTAAAAGAGAAAATGCTTCATATATATATATATATATGTGTGTGTGTGTGAGAGAGAGAGAGAGAGAGAGAGAGAGAAAGAAAGAGAGAGAGAGAAGAAGAACAACAACAACAAGGGAATTCACTGAGCTACATACTGACAATATTTATAGCTGTAGCCGTATTAGAAAATACAACCAATATGTATATACATCTTTTAGTTTCTTTGTTTAATGGCATATCAACCTTCGTGGGTTATTGAATGCTTCGTGGAAGAACAGTAGTAGTACTATTAAAAACATAGCGGATAGGGGCGGGATAAGGGATAAAGGAGTTCATAAGGGTATTAGTCTGAATATAATAGCGCGACTGGAGTTCGAACTCGTTTACTACGATATCGCAGTTCAGCACGAGGACCCCTCCATCACAGATTTTTGATTTGTCGTACACCTCTTACCTTGTTATGGGCCACCTCTGCATAGAAATGAAAACAGAAATCTGAATTAGTTTTTCAAGTTTTACAAAAGTGGTCGTGTGCCACAAAAATGTTCGGCTATGGCTCTACTTTCAGGATGAAGCTTAGAACATTTTGAGCTACTAGTATATATATATATATATATGTGTGTGTGTGTGTGTGTGTGTGTGTGTGTGTGTGTGTGTGGAGGGAACTTTAATTACGCATAGATATTTAGAATTTTTTTATTAAATTGAAAAATTTTGTTTTAACATTTATACAGCTTCTAATTTAAATATTTCTCTTTAATATCTACAGCAGAATTTTTTTTTACAATTTTCCATACCATGGAACAATTACGAAATCTTCTAAGACTAGAAACAATCAATTGTCAAATTTTTTTAGATGAAGCTTGATAATTATCATTTATAATATTGGGACTATTGCCTTTATCGTTATATTCACGTTTCGGCTGATGCGTCCTTTGGCCTTCATCGGGTATTTCTGGCGGAACTCGGGAGTCTACATGGAACTTCGAATTGAACCCTCTATTTAATCCCCGGTGGTAGATTGTTGTAATTCCGTTAACCAGAACAAGGTATAAATTGATAAATAGA
Organism: Sepioteuthis lessoniana; assembly: GCA_963585895.1. NCBI lineage: Eukaryota > Metazoa > Mollusca > Cephalopoda > Myopsida > Loliginidae > Sepioteuthis > Sepioteuthis lessoniana. Next base: position 105,349,781 of record OY757909.1, on the reverse strand, counting down.
ATTACTAATATTAAATAGCAGTACTTGAAACTATTTAATCTGTATGAAAACAAATGATAAATATTAAACAGAATTATTAGGGTTTGATAGCAATAAATGAAACCATTTAAATGTGAGCAAACTACTTCAGTACGACCAATGTAGTGTGCCAGTTTAAATGTCCATTATGAGAACCCTTCTCCAATAAAGTAACATATACGCTGCTTCTTTAAGACGTTTTAATCTCCAATGTCCTTCTCAATCTATCATTTATCATTGCATTAGGATCTACACCATTATTTATTATGGCATTAGGATCTACTTTATTTATTATTATGGCATCAGGATCTACATCATTATTTATTATGACATTAGGATCTACTTTATTTATTATTATGGCATTAGGATCTACACCATTATTTATTATGGCATTAAGATCTACACCATCGTTTATTATGGCATTAGGATCTACTTTGTTATTTATTATGGCATTAAGATCTACACCGTCGTTGATTATGGCATCAGGATCTACACAATCGTTTATTATGGCATCAGGATCTACACAATCGTTTATTATGGCATTAGGATCTACACAATCGTTTATTATGGCATTAAGGTCTACTTTATTTATTATTATGGCATTAGGATCTACACCGTCGTTTATTATGGCATCAGGATCTACATCATTATTTATTATGGCATTAGGATCTACCCCATCATTTATTATGGCATTAGGATCTACACCATCGTTTATTATGGTATGAGGATCTACTTTATTATTTATTATGACATTAGGATCTACTTTATTATTTATTATGGCATTAGGATCTACTTTATTATTTATTATGGCATTAGGATCTACACCATCGTTTATTATGGCATTAGGATCTACTTTATTATTTATTATGGCATTAAGATTTACACCGTCGTTGATTATGGCATCAGGATCTACACAATCGTTTATTATGGCATTAGGATCTACACCATCGTTTATTATGGCATTAGGATCTACTTTATTATTTATTATGGCATTAGGATCTACACAATCGTTTATTATGGCATTAAGGTCTACTTTATTATTTATTATGGCATTAGGATCTACACCATCATTTATTATGGCATTAGGATCTACTTTATTATTTATTATGGGGTTAGGATCTACACAATCGTTTATTATGGCATTAAGGTCTACTTTATTATTTATTATGGCATTAGGATCTACACAATCGTTTATTATGGCATTAGGATCTACATCATTATTTATTATGGCATTTGGATCTACACAATCGTTTATTATGGCATTAAGGTCTACTTTATTTATTATTATGGCATTAGGATCTACACCATCGTTTATTATGGTATGAGGATCTACTTTATTATTTATTATGACATTAGGATCTACTTTATTATTTATTATGGCATTAGGATCTACACCATCGTTTATCATGGCATTATGATCTACTTTATTATTTATTATGGCATTAAGATCTACACCATCGTTTATTATGGCATCAGGATCTACACAATCGTTTATTATGGCATCAGGATCTACATCATTATTTATTATGGCATTAGGATCTACACCATTAAAGCCATCAATGTGGCTTAGATACGTAGACGATACATTTATTCTCTTGCCTCATAAGGAAGATGTTCAAATACAACTGATTTATGTAAACTCAACCTGACCATCTTAAAGAAAGAACAAGACACTAGATTATTCTTCCTAGATATATTGATAACTCGCTCAGAGCAAAGATTCAGGTCATCTGTATATCGAAAGGCAACCTTCACCAAACAGTACGTCAAATTCAACTCCCACCATCCACCAATGCATATCAAGAAGAAATTTAAAGACAACCTCTATCGCAACGATAGATCATAACATCGGCTTCAAAAAATCTGGATCGAAGGACAGTGAACAATATCTGAAAACGCACCACTATCTGTCTGCCTTATGTCAAAAGCCTAACCGAAAAGATTCAAAAGATATGCAGTCCATATAAAATAAGGATAAAATTCAGGAAAATATCTCTTCCAAGTCAAGCCCCCAACAGAGAGCAACATGCTCTAGAATTGTATGTACTCAATCCCACACAGTTGTGGTAAAGTTTACAAAGGTGAGACATGGTGCCCACTAGAAGTAAGGATAGAGGAACATCAAAAAGCAGTATGTAGAGGGGAAATCGAAAAGTCGAGTATCGCAGACTATATATGGAAGGAAAAAGGAAACCATCTACCCTTATGGGATGAAGTCAAAATAATACATAGGAAAGAACATTGGATTGTAAAACGTCTTAAATAAGCAGAGCATACGTTGGGCTACAGTGACATATTGAGTAGACCCAGTATAGAGATGAATATGACATGAGGATTAATAATCAAATTGGCTAAATAAAAAAAATGCAATATGAGCCTAGGTAAATAAAATGGTACATAATATTAATACATCGTAATTCATAGTAATGATAAACACTTTCACTTTATAAGTAAAAAAAATTCACTCTAACTTGTCAAGTTGATCATGCTGCATAATGGATATAGGTGTTTGGTTAATGTACCTCTAAGTGAAATCATGGGAGTTTTCAGGTTCAATCCTGCCAACAAGTAAAAATAACAAGGAATACTTACTATAGCTTAACATTTGTACCCTGTTATGGTTTACGGAATTAGGACAATCTAATGCCGTGAATTAAATAAAGAGTTCGGTTCGATGTTACATGTAGGTTACGGTGTTCGACACAAGAAGCATCTGAAGAAGGCCGAAGGGCCCATCGACCGAAAGGCTGTGAAGATAACAATGAAAATGAATACTCTAAATGATAGAAAAAACCAATTAAAAAAATGACTTTATCGGTGTCTGTGTGTGTTAACAAAATATGTCTAAGAGAATGACTGCTACCTAAATATACCTTATACCTTACTTAGATCCAATACTAAGAGTTTGTTAGGTTAATATTTTCAACTTAAATACGTTTTTGTTTTATTCTGTTAGATCTTTGTCTTTTTTCCATTGTTGTTTCTCGTTTGTATTGACGTTACTGACCTCGGCGAATTACAAAGGTGTTGGCTTGCTTCCCTATCAGGTAATTTGACGACAGGGCTGTCAGGTAGAGTCTTATATCAAAACGACTTTGTCTTCTTGTTTGGTAGAGCTACCGCTTCTAACCGCTTTGTTTATCTTTTTTGGACCAGTGATAATGAAGATGGCAACTTTGACGTAACATTCAAATTAGATTTTATCCCTGGCGTTGTTTGTTTCGTCCTGTTTGAGTTGTTGTTGTCTTTCGTTTCTGTGGCTCCTAGCCAAGCGAAAGAAGTCGAAAGATCAAAGCAAAGACGCTTAGCGACAGCGAACAATATAAAGACATAATGTTTAAACTGAACCAGAAAATAGTATTGACTCTCCTTCAGCTGATAAAAATTATCCTTAGACAATTAAGTACAATGGAATGAGTTTACGTTTTTGTAAGACGTCTTTTTAAACAGTGTGCAAATAAGTTCACTCGTTGAATTAAACAAAAAAATAATGATTGACCTGTTGACGAGGCTTAGTATGGCAAAAAGAGATATCCTAGGTATGACACTAAAGTGTATCTGATGCTGAGGCTCCAATTCTGGAGACATTTGAAGTGTGGTGTACCCTTTCATTGTCATTACTCCCAGATCCACTCTGCTCTGGCGTGTAGTACCTGTTAAGGCCCCATCTATGTGGCCTCGTCAATGGGGCCAAATAAATATGCTAAAAATTACTCATATTCGATTGGACTGTGTTAAAAATACTCCTAGGAAATAACATGAACGTACAATGAACACGATTCTGTAACCTCTAGGCATGAAATAATATTAGACGGGTTGACATGCCGTAAAAATCAATCAATAAATCAATTGATCAAAACCAAATAATTTTACATTTCCAGTCGAACATTATACAATCAAAATAGGTATTATTACCCATTCTCAGCACCTATAAAATTCTCATCTCTGTAGGTGGGGCTTAGCATACACTGACTGTATCTCCTTACAGAGAGGTAAGAACCTCCCCAACCCCACAAAACCCGAGTTGACCTGTTTGGGACACTAACCTGCATCCAGTAAAGAGACTCCTGTTGTGGAGATCTGAAGTGTATGGTATAATCCTTGATTGTCATTACTCCCAGTTCCACTCTGACTCTGAGCGTTAGTACCTTGTTAGGGTCATTGAGATTTTCTATTCTTGTGAAAGATTAATTATTCACACTCAGAGGAAATAGCGACAACATTTGAATGTCTGAGTATCTCCTAGCGATAATATGATTCGAAACCAAATCGCCCGGTTTGAAAGCGCACTGGGCATGCGGACACATTGGTGGTCGCTGCACGTCAGAGAGCCCTTGAGGATCCATCAGCTTCTAACCTTCATCACGCTGCTCAACAAGGCATCACCAGAACATCGCTTCAGAAGATTCCGAAACTGGATTTAAACACATAATACAGAAAAAAATCATTAATTATATTTCCAAATAAAATAATAAAAATAATGTTGGTTAATAAAAGTAAATTTTGCTTTATATTATTCAGTCTTTGGGTGACCGCCTTACACCTACTGATGTTATTCTCCAAAATGAAACACACCAAGAGTAGTTGTCTAAATTTCTGAGACGAAACTTGTTGATTTTTATCATTAAGGGTTTTCGGACTATTGTCTTCATCTTTATTGTTATTTCCACAACGTTTGGCTGATATGTCCAGCACGACACATAGCGTAACGGTTATAGCTTCTACGTAGACAATCATTTGGAGGTTGCAGGTTCAATCCTCACTACAGGCGTGTAACAATACAGGAATACTTAACACTTGTACCCGGTTATGGCTAACGGAATTAGAACAGGCAACCCCCGTGGATTCAATAAAGGACGTAGTTCGAACTTCCGTGAAGGTTCCCGAGTTCGACAAACACCTGAAGAAGACCGAAGGACATATCGGCCGAAACGTTGTGGAAATAACAATAAAGATGAAGACAATAGTCCGAAAACCCTTAATGATAAAAAAAACACTAAGAGTACATTACGTTCGCAACCGTGAAATCATCACTTTTCTGGTGTGTTCCTTCTATCAACCTCTCCATTTAAACCTGATAATTCATATTTTTATAATTGGAGGAAACTATGATTGTTACGTGATGAATTTGGATGTTTTTTCTTTTCTTTTAAGATGGGGGTCCAGAACCCTCCTAAGTTAAACTTTGCTGCCTTCAGGCTGAAAAGTTAGGAGACATAGAGGAAGGTAAGAAATGCTCTACCAAAAAAAAAAAAATTAATATGGTCTAAAATATTTTCAATGATGAGCCAAACAATTTCAAGAAGTTTCTTAAAATCAAACCAAAAACGGCGTAACTCTAGCTGTTCGGACGGACGGACGGTTATATAGTGATTGATTTTAACAACATGTCATCCGTCTTGGGTTATTTTATACCTAGAGGTTAGGGAATCTCGTTCATTGTACGTTCATATTTGCATTTTATGTGCAGTTGTTTCTAAAAGGTCTTTTTTTCACACGGCCCAATCGAATACGAGGTACTCAAGATATTCAGACCTCGAGCCTCTCTACAAGATGCAGTTTAGTGTCATATCCAGAAGAGCCTTTTTCGATGGGGTCTAACCCTTCTGCTGAGGACACAATTTATTCTAATCACCACCAACAGGATGATAATTAGTGAATTGAAATATTTGTTATACTTCTTCAGATACTAAATGCTCGATAGATATATTGACATGTTTGCTTCCTAAATATGTTTTTAGCATTTATGATGTCATTATATGATATCATAAGATATCGTGTTTTACATATTCAACTTATGTGACGTTACCCCCTCGGCCCACAGACACATCAACCTCTTCTAACCATTCCACTTCTTTACGGCCGGTGATCAACTAGTGGTTCCTATAGGGGTAACGCGCATTTCTTTACCGCTACAAGAATACAATCGAGGGAATAGGAGAAAAAAAAGAACAAACGAACAAACGCTTGGGGTTAACTCAAGTGCAGAAGGAGAGTTATGTAACATTGCGCATGTGCAGACTAACGCTAGTGTGGACTCTAGCGAAACTTCCACAAAGCTACTGGAATACCGACTCATCTTGACTCGATCTTCTTTCACTGGTCTGGACCCTCTCTCATGCCGACTCGTCTCTCTGCTGTCCCGTGTCGACTGCTTCTGTCCGTCGTCCCTCGCCAACTGGTCACTTCTCAGTCCCTTTGTCTCACTCTCTGACTGGCGTCCCCTCAGCACTTCCGGTCACGTCGAGATCTCAAGTCCAAAACCCTTTGTCTGGTTTCGCGCCAAAATAGACAAAGGAATCGTCTGCTTGGCGGGCCACCTACATAGTGTTACACTTAATCTTCTAAATGAACAGACGTTTTGATATATTTGTTCAGTGATTCTTACCTGAAATATCACAGGTAGTATTAACTATTAATTTGAACATAAAACTCAAAATAATTCATATGGCCTAAAAGTGTAACATGAATCAATATTATTATTGATATACAATGAAATCGTCAGCTCGATTTGTAAACGTGAGTTTAAAATAGAGAAAAGCGTGCCAATTTTATTTGAGTGACAGGCTGACACTTTAAAAATGAATGCTTATATTTAAAAGGAATTTTAAAATACAGTGTCAAGGAACTTTAAATATAAATATATTATCAAGTAATGAAACAACACGTCAGCTTCGGTAGCATATCATCGACCAATTACCTATAAATATATGTGTGTATGTGTATTAAGATTGTGTAGATACGGAATCAACGGTATTTGTCGGCTGTCTCACCAACCGGACGAGAGTGGCACAAGGAGTTTTTTTAAGATGGGTCCGGGTGCAGGGCCTAAGCATAGACGCGCCCGGCATTCCCAAAAATGCCTCGAGCCCCGTCGGCATTCCCCTAAAAAAAGGGGCGCCTCAGGCGCCAGGCGATAAACCTAACCCTTCCAAGGAGGGTTAACGCCTGGGGAACGACCCTCGGGCGCTCGAGGTATGTCCAGAAGACGGGACACACCTGACCAGATCCGTGCCGTTGAAACCATGGCTAGCCGAAGTATGATCAATCAACTGGATTCAATTGATTGAAATATATAGAATCAACGGTTCGTGGGGACTGTCAGTTTCTCGCCGATGCGATATTCGGGCCTTAAATATATAAACTCAATCAGCAATATTGAACACCCTTTATTTATAAACATAGCACTCTTTATTGATAAATTGAGCAAACTATATATATATATATATATATAGGCGAATGGATATGCTTCATTACCGGTTTAGTTTCCGTCGTTTCTTTTTTGGCATATCTTTTAAAAACTGTCTAAAAATTTCGCAAAAATATTTTTACGCACTAGTGACCGCCTTACACCTACTGCTGTTATTCTCCAAAAATGAAACATACCAAGTGTACATTACGTTCACAACTGTGAAATCATCACTTTTTTTATGTGTTCCTTCTGTCAACCTCTCCATTTAAATCTCTCTCTCTCTCTCTCTCTCTCTCTCTCTCTCTCTCTCAATATATATATATATATATATATGGGCTTAAAAATTCATTTATTTATTAATTTTACCGGCATGTCAACTCGTCTGGTATAAAATAATACCTACTTCGCACAGTTGGTTGGAGCTGTAGAATACAACGACTGCATCTTTGCAGAGGAGTAAGAACCTACCCCCAACACACCAACAACGAGTGTCCTGGATATAACATTATATCATCTGATGGCGAGGCTCCACCTTGGAGATTTGGGGAATGTAGATTACCCCTTCATTGCCATTGCTCCCGGTTCTACTCTGATACGAAGATGCAGCAACTGATAGCGTCCTATCAATGGGTCAGATGGAACAAACTGTGTGCAAACAAATGACTGATGTTAAATTTTGATTGTTATATAGCAATACTTGAAACCATTTAACTATGTGCAAAAAAGACCTCAGGTACGTTTAAGGACGTTATCAACAAAATGTATTTACAAATCAAAAATGAATTTAACATATATGTATATTGAGGATTTGGCATCAAAAACCTATAATGGTTGATATGCCATAAACCTAACCTAAACAAACCAAACCAAACCTACAAGTTGGAGAATCGTGTTCATTGTATGTTCTTATTCATTTTTTTTTTTTTGTGTAGTTGTTTATTCAAGAAATTTTTGAACTCAATTATATGCTATAAAGTATTACTAAATCATCAACATCATCATCATGTCGTGCCGCCCGCACGGATTTCCCTGACCCTCTCTTGCCACTTTTCCCTATCGTTCATCGCCTCCGGCAGGTCTACTGTACTACATCCCGTATCTTCACATATCTGCTGTATGTATGTTCGAGCTGGTCGTCCTGCTTTTGCTCGGTCATAAGGAGTACATCACTTATGAGCTCCTCTCTGCTCCTCCAGCAGTGTCCTGCATGCCTGGTTTGTCTAACTTGGATAATTTTCGTGATTGGAGGCAGGTGGCCGTATAGTTGGTGCTTTGTGGGGGGTTGTCGCCAGGACTTACTTGTAACTTTTAAACATGTCCATTTGACTCATAGATGGGACCTTAACAGGTACTACTACTCCGAGTCAGAGTGGGCCTGGGATCAATGACCATGAAAGGGCACTCCATAATTTCTAGATCTCTGGAGCCTCACTATCAGATGCAGTTTAGTGTCACATCTTGGACACACCTTTGGGGAGGCCTGGCATCTCTGCAGGGTGAGAACAGTAAGATATTGATAAACTAAACTAAGATAGATAGATACATAGATAGATAGATAGACATACATAGATAGATACATACATACATGCATACGTAATTACATACATACATAAAGATAGATAGATAGATAGATAGATAGATAGATGTTCTTCAATGCCGATGTAGAAATTTAACAAATAATAAATATTGTATTACTAGTAGTATGCATGTTCACACACGATTGGACTTGGATGTCTTCATTTTAAAGCATGTGGCTTGGCTTAGATTGGTTTTATGGCACATCAATCACTATAAGTTATTTAATGCCAAATCCATCTTTATACATATGAACAGTTCTATTTCAAAGAATTCAGTTTTGTATAAGTATAGTTTTTTGTTTACACACAATTAAATGTCAAAACAATTCTATTTCAAACAATTCAGTTTAGCATAAGTACATATTTTCAATGTCAGAAAACAGTTCTATTTCAAATAATTCAGTTTAGCGTACAAAAACAATTCTATTTCAAACAACCCAGTTTAGTATAAGTACACAGTTTAGTTCGATTTGACCCAAAGATAGGAACCTATCAAGTGCTACCATTCCAGGCCAGAATGGACCCGGGAGTGATGGCAATAAAGGGGTACTCCGCATTCCCCAAAGCTCTTACATTACTGGAACCTCACCATCAAATTGTTGGTGGGAGGGCTTACCCCTCTGCAGAGATATAGTTAGTGTATTCTACAGCCCCAGCCGACTTAGCAATTAAAGCATGTGTGTGTGTGTGTGTGTGTGTGTGTGTGTGTGTGTGTGTGTGTGTGTGTGTGTGTGTGTGTGTAAAAAGGAGAGAGAGAGGGAAAGAAAGGAAGTTATACAGAAAAGAGATAGATAGATAGATGTTCTTCAATGCCGATGTAGAAATTTGAATAAATGTATATATTGTATTAATGATAATATATATATATATATATATATATGGATATGTGTGTGTGTGTGTGTGTGTGTGTGTTTGGGGTTAGATGTCTTGATATCAAAGCATGTGTGTGTGCATGTGTGTGTGTGTGCATGTGTATGTGTGTGTGTGTGTGTGTGTGTAACAGGGAGAGGGAGGGGAAGGAAGAAAGTTATACAGAAAAGAGATAGATAGATAGATAGATGTCCCTCAATGCCAATATAGAAATTTAACTAACCTTAAATAATGTATTAATAATAGTCTACATGTACTTATATACAATTGAGCTTTGATGTCTTAATATCAAAGCATTTGTGTGTGTGCGTGTGTATATATGTGTATGTGTGTGAAAGAGAGAGAGAGAGGGACAGAGAGAGGGACAGGGACAGAGAGGGGAGAAGAAAGAAAGTTATACGGAAAAGAGATAGATAGATAGATAGTCCAGCACTTTAGCCATTATGCTACGGGGTCTCCCCACTTCTGAATGCCGTCGAGATACTAAGTTTTTAATTTCTTTTTAAATATAAACATTTCTTTTTACACTGGTCAGCCTGTCAGTCAAGTTATATGGATACGTCTTAATGAATATTCTTTTTAGTGGGATTAACTCACAAAATAAATCATATAATTTATTCTCTATAAAATATGAGAAATACAGATAATGATAATAAACAAATTTCATATTTCACTGAAAATGTATAATGTATACCGCTAAGTTCTTAGTCATCAATAGGCTTGCACGTATAACAATTCTTTATTATATCCATATATGTGGTTTTGGTTTGGTTTGGTTTAATGGTATATCAACCATTGTTGGTTATTTAATGCCAAATCCACCTTATACATATATATTATATGTATATGATTTGGTTTGGTTTGATTTTATGGTATATCAACCATTGTTGGTTATTTGATGCCAAATCCTCTTCATACATATATATTGAATATGAAAGATGTGGTTTGGTTTGATTTGGTTTTTTGGCATATCAACCATTGTAGGTTATTTAATGCCAAATCCTTTTTATACATAAATTTTATATATATGATTTCTAAACACATTTTATAGATAACATTTTTAAACGAGCCTGGGCTCATTTTTTGATACACAATTAAATGATTTCTCTTATTTCTATCTAATACGAATAATTCTATTTAATATTAATCATTTATTTGCACACAGTTAAATGTTTTCTAGTATTGCTATCTACCACTAACAATTCAGTTAAACATCAGCCATTTGCTTGCACAAAGTTAAATGATCAAACTTTTCTATTTCAAACTATTCAATTTATCATAAGTCATTTGTTTGTTCTCAGTTTAAATATCAAACACTTCTATTTGACTCATAAATAGAACCCTATCAGGTACTACTACTCCGGGTCAGAGTGGACCTAAGTCCGATTACAAAGAAGAGGTACTCCGCCTTCCCCAAACTCCAGCATTATTGCATTGGAGCCTCGCCATTAGATTGTTTAGTGTCATATACAGGATACTCGGGGGGTGTCTTACCTGTCTGTGGAGATGCAGTCGTTGTATTCTACAGCCCCAGACGACTGAGCCAAGTATAAGTGAATACATATGTATACATGTATGTATCTACATAACTCCGCTACCATGGACAGGATGCGACGTGAGGTCAATTCTTAAGTGGATTTCAACGGGTTTTAATTTAGAGTTTACCTTTTCCTAGACCGGTTACAATACTCAAATTAAAGATTACAGTCTGACCTACTATTTACCAATAATCGACAGGGGGATAGTAAGATCTATACCTTTCACAAAGATTCTAGGCATAAAATTAATCCCAGACAGTTTGAGAAGATGTTAAAATCAATCAATCAACCTTTCCCAAGGGCATTAACACAATGTAAAAACCAAATAGCCTCGTCCAAGATTTGAACACCGGTCGCCGAGTCTATTTCCAGCGACGTTATGCCACAAGCGCTTCCTCTCGAAAGAAGCACAGACGCGAAAAAGAAAAGGTTACTTAATAGCATATATATAAATATGTGTGTGTGTGTGTGTGTGTTTACCCAATCCGTCAATTTGGAATTTAACAAGTTTGAATTTAGAATTTTCTTTCTTCTAGATTGATTGTAATATCAAGGATAAAGTGTCCAGTTTTCCCCATAACTTACATATAGCTGGCGGGAGAATAGTTGGATTCATTCCTTTCCGAAAGATATTAGTGCCCTATGAAATGTAAACAGATTCGTCTGGGATTTGAACTCATGTCGCCGGGTCTATTTTCGACAACGATAACCATTACATCACATATATTAGCGTATGATAAACCAAAGAGATAAGACTAAAAGGAAAATTTCTTTGTAGTTATTTATTTCATATATATATATATATATATATATATATATATATATATATCCTAAGGCTGTCTTAGTGAATCTAAATCTAATGATAATAATTTAGCTTCACATTATAACTAATCATAACTGCATTTTGTTGCCAAATCTATGCTACACTTTGTTCTCTCCAATTAGTGACAATTGCTATATTTTCGGCAACCAGACCACCATTACAAACTTTATATGTTCCTAAACTCTTCCCGCCAAATATGTATTCTGATATCTGACCAGCATTTCCAGTTGGCTCTCTTTCAAAACGTCTCCAAGATCAACTTAATAATTATGGCGAAATATTTGCTGCAGTCTAGAATTAATTCTTTGTATTTATTTTATCATTAGTTATTGGCCATTCAAGTGATGCCCAGTCGAGAAAAGAAACCACACCTAACAAAATGGCGGAATCCAGTTGCTGGTCGTACAAAGTAAGTACTTCATACAAATAATAAGCTATGCAGAACACGGTATTTTTAACGTGGGTGTTGTCAGAAAATAACCGTGGTAGGCATATCAAAATCATCAGTGAATACTTTGAATGCAAAATACGATCGATACTTCTAGACATTTGAATATCAGAGATACCTCTAAGCAGTGTTGAGGATTATCCGTCTATGTATATTGAGTAGGTTAACTCTCGCGTGAGTACTGAGAAGATTGGCATGTGTGTTCTATTTGGTAAATACAGTCGTTTTTTGTTCGTTTGTTAGTTTGTTTTTTCTTGTTTTCTTAGGCGGGGTCTAATTTTGTTTTTCCTTTGTTTTTGTTTTGTTTTTGCTTTTTTGTTGTTGTTGTTGTTGTTGGGTTTTGTTTTTTTTTGTCTAACTCTAGAGAAAATTAGACTCTTAGTTCATTTTCGAAGGTTATTTTTCTCATCAATAGACATCACCCGTACAGAAGAGTAGCTGTAGTTTCCTAATTAAATTATTTGATCCAAGCCGTCCAACATCAGAAGAAGCGGGACGTTGACTTTCTTTTGGATTCATCCACCTTGCTTCACATCGACCATACTGCATCCACAGGTTCTCATGTTACACACTTGTATTACTCGTATAACACCTTCTCTTTCTCTAGAATCTGATATCCTGTGAGAAGCATAGTAAAGATGACTGAGTGATTATAAAAGACGCATTTTTTATCGTTGCAGGGTTTGACTCTAAAAAACAGCAGCTGTACGGCCATTTACCTCCCATTACACAGACCATCCAAGACGAACCAAATATTCTGGGCACTGCAAGAGAAGTAAGGATGAACTCACAAGCGACGTTCTCCAATAGAAACACGTGAAAACACTAGTGCTGACTGACTAGCAAGAACTTACATTCATCAGAGCTGTGCGGATAGTGGGTGCCGTCTTTATGATTCACCTAGAGCACGAGCAGATAGGGACGGATAGCGAGAAAGAATCAATGGAATCCATGCTGTCGACAAGCTTTGACGATGATGATGATGATGATGATGATGATGATGATGATGATGAGGAGGAGGAGGAGGAGGAGGAGGAAATAAATGATTAAATGCTGCCTACTGGGATATTTGATCATTGTCTAGCGACTTTTACCGAATGTTGGAAACTAGATAAATCATATACATAGGAAGAAGGCCGAAGAATGCATCGGTCGAAAAGCTGCAGTGATAAAGCTGCAAGAAATTTTAGAACATGTTTACAAACCGGCTGATTGACTACTGTCAAAAGCAGGGGCTTAGCATGAATTGCCAGCGCTCGTGGCACGGCAAGTATTGCGCCTCCAAATCTTGGACGATTTTCTGTTTTTTATTTGTTGTTATTACTTCCTTTTATTGGAACCACTCGGCGTAACGGTTAATGTCGTCGGAAATAGACTCGGTAATTCGAGTTCAAATCCTAGACGAGGTTGTTTGCATTTCATATAGCGCTAATAATCTTGGGAATAGTTTTAATCGAACTATTTTTCCTCCATATGTAAATAGAGTATATTGGAATTTTAAACCTTGATATGGCAACCGATCTAGGAGAAAGAAAAAACAAAATTGACCTTGTGTTACATCCTGCTTGCGGCGGAGGGTTTCAGTAGATACATAATTTATTATATTTCTTTTGTTGCACCCTTGAGAATCTTACGCCTTAGTCAACTGCCCTTTAGGCTCCGCTAACACAATACCACTCAGTCAAAAATTAGGACGGATGTGAACTCAGATAATTCAAGAATGATTAAAAATAAGCTATTGCGCAGGAGACTGCGCACATAAGTTTCGGTTTACAAGACACAAAATTTCATAACTCAGTTTTTAATAAAATCAACCAATCACGATTATTCCCGCCCAAATTTTTTTATGAAAAAGAAGAGTTCTGGTGCACATAGAGAAAATAAACACTAACTGACAACAGCTTTTATTCCTTAACATCCCAACCACCAAAAAAATACATAGCTTAACCATTCTAGTAAAAACTACCAGCCGATAAGACAACTGTAGGAATCAATTTCCGATCTCACACCTACGATGAGTGATACATTTCTTTCCCCTTGGCACTCTCTTATGTACATAAGGAGGCGAGGGTAGCATAACGGTTATCGTCGCTAGGAATGCATTTTGTGAGTCAAGTACAAATCCTTTGCTTTTATATTTTTAATGTCCATCAGCCCCCCCCCCCCCAGTTATTAGTAAAGTTGTCCGGCCACTTTCTTCCCATCATGCAAACTATCCAAGTAAGATACACAAGACATACTGGGCATTGTTGTCGAAGCGACGTGCTCATGTGGACTCCTACAAGTGGACATATCAGTATAGACCGACCAGCAAAAACTCACATTCATTAAATCTGTGCGGGCGCTAGGTGTCATCTAGAGGAATTATCAAGAGCGATGGCTGGTAGGAACGGATGGCGAGAGAGAGAGTCAAATAAATCCGTACGATCTGCACACTTTGAAGATGATAAGTATTAACTCTAAACCTAACACTAACCCTGACCTAATCTCGCATCATGCTTGTTGTTGAGGGGTTGAGTAAATCTCGCTAACTGGTCTCATAACTTGCTTTGGTAGTGGGAGGGTCATTCACGTCGCGAATCTTAGGCAGAAATATCCGGACGAAGCTCATCTCTCTTCAGATCTACAAGTGGATTGAATTTCCTTCTCATCTACCGGTTGCCATGCCAAAGTTAAAAGTTATTTACCCATGGCCGGATGGAGAATGTTTGGATTCATGCCGTTCACAAGGATATTAGCGCTTTGTAAAAGGCAGCCAGCCTCGTTCAAGAATTGAACTCGAGTAGCCAAATACACTTTCGACAACAATGACCGTTACACCACAAGCGCTTTCTCTTGTTAGATGTTTACTTTAACGCTAATGCAATAATGCCAGTTGACGTAAATTTCACCATGAAGGCTAACAATAAGTCCACTTGTATCAAAGACTTTGCTGACTCAGCAGGTCATTTAAAATCACCAGAGGTCAAACAATAAAAATCCCCGGTTCTAAACATTGGAAACAAATTTGTATCAGAATGTTCTCCATTCATTCTTCTTATCAATTTTAATATGATTTATTAGAATAAAATCAATTTTAATCAAATTTGGGGAGTATATATATGTATACATATATGAGTTTGATTAAATGATATAGATACGTGTGGTCTATATGATTTTAATAAGATCCTTTCCAAGTTTCTGACAAGTGTTTTAATTTCAGGAAGTTGGAAAGGATCTTGATAAAATTATACAGACAATATGTGTCTATATCATTTAACCAAACTTATTTAAACGAGGCACTGCTGCATGCATATATATATATATATATATATATATTGTAACTGTAAGAAAACTCAACCAACCGTATTTGAGTTTTCCTCCAGTTACATTGTATACGCTCTGTATGTGAGTTTTCTTATATAAACCTGAAAGGGAATATAATTATAGCTATACATTGAGCACTCCCATAGATTTATATGAAATCCCTCATATCTTCTAAATACGAATAATCCACACCCACTGTCTTCAGATGTTGACGGGATATATATACATATATACATATATATCCAGTCGGCTTCCGAAATATATATATATAATGCAATACATATTTATACATACATATATATATATATATATATATATAATGCAATATATATATATATATATATGTATATATATATATGATGCAATATATATATATATATATATATATATGTATATGTATTGTCACGTGATATCCCGCGGAGACGATAGAGGTAAGATTAATACTATCCTCCCGTTGGAATGAACAGTGGAAACCCGTCAAAAAAGTGACCGTTAAGAGAGAATGTGGGTCACAGAGGGGATATCAACAGGTGTTGGTACTTAGTAACCTCAGGTCGCCGGACACCGGAAGGTGAAGGAGAGAGAAGCCAAATGATTGGCTGGGACCCCAAAACGGAAGTGGGGACTCCTTCCCCTCAGCGGAAGTAAATAATAAGAAAGTTAGTTTTTTAGCAGGGCTCGTGGCAGACAGACCCATAGCCATTTACTCCGGGTTGAAGACAAAAGAATATCTGAGACACGAGGGACGCCAGGTTCTTCAAGCCAGTGTAAAAAAATAGAATAAAGTCTATTAGCCCGTGAAAGAAGAAAGATTCTCCAGTGGAACCCCGTCGGAAAATAAGATAAGTAACTTTGGGGCCATTTCTCCTTTATACCCAAATTTTATATACCACTCTCTCTCTCTCTCTCTCTCTCTCTCTCTCTCTCTCAATTTGAAGAAAAACAAAAGTTAAGAAAGGACATTTATATTCGTGGACTGTCCATTCATTATACATGTTTGACACTTTGAAAGTGTACCTCTTTGTATAGTAAAGGATTAATGTATTTTTATGTTAGCACGTGGTCTAAGTTTGTTCTTCACAGTTCTTCTACGAATTTGTTACTTCATGCTTCCTTTTCAGCTTCTATTCGCCTTATGTTATCTTGCTTAGAATTGTCCTATTAATTCCTTTAAAATATCACACGGGAAACCGGAGTTGCCGACTACTACAATATAATATTATTACGACTAAAACCTATAGGTCCATATTCTTCCATTATCTAGGGGAAGGAAGGAAAGCGGCCTGGTGGGTGTGTGGATAGTGTGAAATTTGGAACCCCTTGCCAGCGGCGGTCAGTCTGGCCCTAAATTAGTCCCTCACATAATATGCCAGTTCTTATATGCCTGAGAGAAAAACTCTGAACGAGGACTTATTCTATAGGGGATCAAGTGCCAACCTGCCCTGTCTTCACACGTGCGAAAATAAAGTCCCGTTTTTGGATTTTTGTCAATTTCGCGTCACAGTATATATAATGCAATATATATATATAGAATTAATTTAAATCGCTAGTCGAAAATCTTCTACTAAAGTTTCACCTTAACGGATCATCAGGAAGTTTCGCCTAAACTATTCTAAGGAGAAATTGCTTTTGCCTTTATTCACCAAAAACCTCCACCTATCCTAAAATTTGCATATTAAAAAAAAAAAAAAAAAAAAAAACATTTCCTAATTATATAGTAACCACGCTCTTTTGTGTTTACAACTATTCAACACCTCCGATCTTTTGTTTAGCATATTCTTACTTTTACAATCTGCTATTATCAATTTTTCCTCCATACAAAGATTACAGGTTCTATTACCTGCCCTATATTTGCGGCATTTCTTTATTATTTCCCATTTCATTATCGGATCTACTCCCATTTTTTCCTTAATCTCCCACACATAACTAGATAAAGCAGTGCTATATCTATATCTTTCGTGCGAAAAACTTGTTCTATGGTTATAGTACCTAGTTTTAAAATCCCCTTGGGTTGACCCAAAATATATCTTTTTATCTCTCTTATTATTCGAATCAGTATATACCTCTACTTTATACACTACACACTCCTGCTTACACTTTCCCTCGAGAGGACACCTAACCTTATCCCTACAGTTGCATTTGTCAATCACCTTATGCTTCTTTGTACCTAATTTGGCTATATTACTCCTATTTATTATTCCATTAATGTTTGGCATGCAACTGTAACTTAATTTAATACAATTCTTATTAAATATCTTATATAATTGGCTCCCACTAGGGAAGTTTCTTTTTAATATCTTGAAGAACTCTTTTCCCAAGTTATTAACTACTTCCATGTTGTAAGGGGGATTAAACCATAAGATTTTTCTAGGTCTATTTCTCCTACCTTGTGTTCCAATTCTATCCCTATCCTTATATTCTAAATTGACCCTATAACCGTCATTTTTTAGAGCCTCCTCATATTCCTGCTTAGTTCGCTCAAAAATTTCCCTGTTGGAGGAGTTATTAGATAATCTATGCTCTATTCCTTTAGGTACATGTTTAAAGACCTGTATTGGGTGATTAGATCCCCTGTTTACATAACGCAGATCCTGGTTCCTTTTTCTAAATGGAGATACTGTTCCACTATATAAGTTTAAAGTAATATCAAGATAATCAGTTATTTTTAAATCTGTTGTTACATCCAACCTAAATCCAAAGTCATCAAACAGCTTATACAATTTTTTTCTAATCCCATCACACTTCCTCGGCGTACTTTTATCCACTATAATAGCCGACACGTTAAATATGTGTGTCCGCATGTATTAAAAACCTTGTTACATTTTGTATCACTCCTCGTGTCGAAATTTATTCATTGTATTGTCTGCCAATCAAGTTGTCTATTGCATGTTCCTTTTCAGCTTCATTTGTCTCATGTTATTCTCGCTAAATGTCCTACTCGCCTTTAAAAATATTACACGGGAAACTGGAATTGTCGACTACGATAATTAATATCATTATATCTAAACCTAGAGGCCCATATCATCCATTATCCTAGGGATAGGAAGAGGTAATGGTCTGGTAGATGTGTGTGTAACGTGAAATTTGGAAACCCCTTGCCAGCGGCGGTCGGTCTAGCCACAAATTAACCCCAAATTATCTGCCAGTTCCTATATGCCCGAGAAAGGACTCTTAACTAGGACTTATTCTGCGAGGGATCAAGTGCCAGGCTGCCCCGTCTTCACAAGTGCGAAAAACAAACTCCCGTCTTGGGATAAATATTTTATACCGCGTCACAATATATTTTTTCAGCTTTTGGGCAAGGTTCAGGTTATTGTGTTATTATAGCTTTTATTCTAAGGCTAGCAGCAACAAATAAATGAATTAATACTTCGCTTAATTCTAACAATTCATTAGACAACGCGTGAAACAATTAATAACAATATACAGTCCTCCCTATGTATAAAGTTGAGTTTAAGGGACTTACCGGCGCGCTGAAGAAGATATCAGGTATCTTAGGGTTGTCTTTCTGAGAGCTTTTAACGTCCCCGCCTCGCGGAACATCTGGTGGAATCTGTCTGACTGAGTTTGGGATTTTTGCGCCTAGACTTCTGGGCTCATCATGTGATTAGTATATCCAATTACAGAGAGCCTCTCCGTCACTCACTCCATACACAGGAATTACCATTTTACTAACCCAACAAGGTTTAAATCCAGTTTTTCCATTTCTTTTACTTTTACTCCCTGATTTGTTAAAATGACAAAGTCAGTTATTATTATTCTACACTTTTGAGAGTTTTTCACACCAGCGTTAGCCAATGGTTTTTCGCAGTGACAGCAAGTCTCCTCAAGTCTCCAAGACTCTTCTCAGTATTCTGGTCGATCTCAATAATACTGTATCCTCTTATTTCCAAGCCCTGCAGTCATTGTACCAATCCTTTGCTGACTGTACCGAGCGCGCCAATTACCATTGGTATCACCGTCACTTTTATGTTCAACAGTTTTTCACTTTCCTTGCAAGATCCAGGTCCTTATCTGTCATTCCGCTTTCTTTCAATTTTATTCTGTGGTATGCCGGGACAGCAAAGTCCACTATTCAGCAAGTTCTCTTTTTTTCTTTTTTTCTTTTTTTTTTTTTTTTTTTTTTGATAATCACAAGGTCTGGTCGTCTGGCCAAGGTTAGGTGATCTGTTTTTATCTCAAAATCCATGAGAATTTTGTGCGTTTCATTCTCCAGGACAGATTTTGGGTCATATTTCAATTTCTTGCTGAATTCCCAATGAATCACCTTTATTATTATTATTATTATTATTCCTTGAAAGTTTCTCACACCGGCTGTAACTCATGGGTTTTCGCTGGAATATGAGTGGCAGGAAGTCTCCTCAGATCTCCAGGACTCTTCTAAGTATCCTATCCACTTGTAGTAGAGCTATAATCTAAATGGTCTCGATTTTTCCTCTTGTTTCCACTCCTCTCAGTCCTTTTACTCAGATCTTGCCTGCTGTTCCAAGTGTACTAACTACGATTGGTATCACCGTCACTTTCATATTCCACAGCTTTATTCTGGCACATCCATGTATTTTTCGAACTTTTCACTTCCTTTTATTTTTACTCTGTGGCGAACTCTACTGGCTGACAAGTTAATTTCTTCTCGTTAATTAACAATTAATAATTATCCTGGCCGGGATCGAGTAACCTGTTTTCATTTCAAAGTCAAAGTGAATTTTATGAGTATCATTTTCGAGGATAGAATCTGTTTTGTGTATATAGCATTTGTCTTTATGACCAAACTGTAGCCGCTTATTCAATTCCCAGTGGATCATCTTTCTCCCCTATTTATGCCAACTCTTGTACGATTTCTCCACCAATTTCCTGTATTCGCTCATTATTTGATTAGCTATTTCATCTTTATCACCACATAATTGCTATTCTCATGTGTATTATCTATTTTTGCTTTGATATAATTAGTTCTTATATCATTGTTTTGTGCTACTATTTATAAAGATTCATTTTCTGTTAAAGTTTACCCTTCATGGACATTCCGAGGTCACTTCCTTTGCAATTTCCTTGGTTTGTCTCTTAAATAATCCATATCGTTGTTTTTCTTCTAATTATTTCTTTTCTAGACTTTTTTTTATTGTTGTTTTGGTTGTTAGTGTTTAAGTTAATTATTTTTTGTTATAACTGTTACTGGCTGCTTTAACCAGTCTTTCTTGACTCTTTTTTATATATGCTTCAAGTTCCACATAACCCTCAATGATGATGAACCCTATTCTTCCTTCTTTTCTCAACACATAAACTCTATCTATATCCTTCCTCGGCTGTAAAACTTTGTGCTACGTCATCAATTTTCCTGTTCTATGGTTCATACGTCAGAGTTAATCTCATCTCCATTTTACCATTATTATTATTACTATTACTATTTACTCTTGTGAGAGTTTTTCATACCAGCGTTAGCAGATAGTTTCTCACTGGAGTTTGAGCGACAGCTAATGTCCTCAAGTCTCCAGGACTCTTTGTTATATAGCCGCATACATATACATATACAAATATGTGCAGAAACATAATCAAACATAATATACGAACTTCAATGAACGAACGAACACACTTCTTTATAAAAATATATCTCTCACACTTTATTCTCGAAAGGGTTGATATTGGTTGTGTGTGAGAGATGAGCTGGAGACGGGGGCAGACTGCTATATTGACCCAAAGTTCTTCTGACTATAGCAGCACTTCTTTCGCTTCCTAGCTGGGCTACTCAACCGTGAGTCACTGTGGACTCAAGCCCTCTGTCTGGAGTTGGTTCTCACTCGGCTGGCATCCTGTATCCAACTGACTCAAGCCGTCTGTGCGCTGGTTATATTATTGTTTAACGTCCACCTGCTTCCGCTGTTTTTCCGCTTATTCCCACAGGTGCATCTGTTGATTGACGGCTCGGTCGAGGGTCAATATGTTACATCTTCTCGGTATTCTGGCCGATCTTAATAATGCTGTAGTCTGAATGGTCTCCATTTGTCCTCATTTCAAAGTCCTCTTGTTCGTTTAATAATCCTTTGGTGATTGTTCCAAATACACCAACCACAATTGGTATTACGGTCACTTTCTTGTTCCATAGCTTTTTAGTTCTCTAACAAGGTCTAGATAGTTATCTCAGTTTTCGCTTTCTCTTATTTTACTCTGTGGTCTGCCGGGACAGCAAAGTTCACTATTCGGTAGGTTCTCTTTTCTTTTCTTTTTTTATTTCGTTAACTATCTCCAGGTCTGGTCGTTGGGCCAAGATTAGATGATCCGTTTGTATCACAAAATCCCAGAGAACTTTGTGCGTCTCATTCTTCAGGGTGGATTCCGGGTTGGGAATATACCACTTATTCATATGGTCAAATTTAAAACATCAAATTTTTAAATATTTTGCACAATTCCCAGTTGATCACCTGCTTCGCCCAGTCGTGTCTGGTTTTATACTCTTTGTGCACTAATTTGCTAGATTTGCTTATTATGTGATTGATCATTTCGTCTCTATCAACACATAAACTACATTTGCTATTTTTTTGCATCTTAGTATATTTGATCCTTATGGCATTATTTCGTGCTGCTATTAGAAAAGATTTAGTTTCTTTCTAAAAGTTTCCATTTCTTAACCATGTCCAAGTCTTCCCCTGTAAGACTTTGCTTGATTGTCGCTTGAAATGTCCATAAAATTTCTTTTCTTCAAGTTTTCGTTTTCTAGTTATTGTTTTCTGTTGGTCCTTCTGTTGATCCTAGTGGCTGTAATCAGTCTTCCTTTGTTCTTTTTTATGTAGTCTTATCGATGTATCAACGCTATCTTCAGTGCTGTCGAGTCTTGCTCGCTCTTTTCATGACACTTATAATCTGTCTATAAAAGGGACTTATATATTCCCTTATATAGACAGTCCCTTAAGGACTTAAGGCCTTATGCAGAGGTGCCCTTGTGGTGTAATGGTTAAAGCGCTGGACTGCAGAATCGTAGTAAGCGAGTTCGAATTCCAGTCGCGCTATCACGTTCACTTTCGGACAAATACCCTTTGAAAAAGTATGAACCCCCTTATCCTGCCAACAGTGGGTCAAATAGTAACACTACAGTCCTTCTAGAAGGATAGATTTAGCATTGAATAACCCAAGAAGATTGATATACCATTAAAAAACAAACAAACAGTAAGGCCTTATGAATCGCCATTAGTTTGATTGTTCTCTGGTCCATTTGTTGAAGTTCTTCCCTCATCCCCTTCAAAAATGGTCCGAGTATCTATGGGGTTTCTGCTATATAGTTCGAGTAGTTTTGTCGTACTTCTTAGATGCCATTTTTAATTTTTTCTTTCATCTCCACTTGTTTGATGGTGTCGGCTTCCAATTTTCTCAAATATTTGTAAGTTTCCTTTTTTCTTAGCGTTCTGATTTTTTGTTGCTTTGTTGTTCTATTCCTTCCGTCATTTGCCGTTTTCTGCTTTTCATTATTAGCATGGCGCGTTTTTCTATGCCAAATTCCATCCCTATATCACGATTGTATATTCTCACTGTCTATATTGGGGTTTCCAGTTCTTTTTCATTTTTGGCTAACAGTTTGATGTCGTCCATGTACATTAGGTAGTTGATCTTTATTGCAATTTAGTAAGTTTGTATCCACCTGGGGATTTACTAAGTATGTGATTGAGTGGCATCATCGCTTTTACAGATTGTAATGGTGGTAGCGCATCTCCTTGGAAGATTCCTCTCAGGATTTTGACTTTTCCCTTCTACAGTCAATTCCACTCACCAGTTTTTCATGGTTTCCTTTATAAACTTAATGATTTCGTCGGATATCTTGTATATTTTGAGACAGTCTAATATCCAGCTTTGCGGAACCATATCGTATACTTTTTTGTAGTCATTTATTATTATTATTATTATTATTATTATTATTATTATTATTTCTTAGAAAGATTTTCACACCAGAGTTTGCAGATGATTTTTCACTGGAGTTGGAGAAACAGCAAGCCTCGTCATGTCTCCAGGACTCTTCTCGGGATTCTGGACGATTTAAATAATACTGTTGTCTGAATGGTCTCCACTTGTATTTTTATGTGACACTTTTAGTAATAACTTATTTCAGCGACGTGGCTGTGGCTTCAGCCAGAATTTAATTTACTTCATTCTCATCATGTGACCAAGAATATATTATTTTCAGCTTGTAATGTATTTATGCTAAAGTACACATTATTATCAACACTAGAGTATATATTATTTTCTTCGAAACTATTTGAAACACAAGAGTCTTCAAAGAATTGTTTTCAAATAATACTGAACATCGAAGTGTTAATAGTTTTTAACTATTAACACTTCGGTTTCTTTTTATTTATTTTAACTAAACGCAGAATTTTTGTAGATTCAATTCAATTAATTGAATGCCTCACTTAGAGCTTGAGAACCAACAAAACGTTATTCAGTCTTTTTAAACACCCAACAGTGAAATACAAGAAATATGTAATATATCATTTTTGACTGGTACTATACTAATCTATATTATTTACTTGTATATATTGCTAGTATATATATATATATATATATTTATATATATTATTCTCTTATAAATATACGTGTGTGTGTGTGTGTGGTAATTCGTGTGTGTGCATTAATGTGTGTGCGCACGCGTCGAGTGGTCGAGAATGAAATAACATACGTGAATGAGAGTCAACAACTATTATCCAAAAACAAAGCTAGATACTTTTTTCGCTGATGCAAAAATATACAAAAAGGAAAATATTATATTTGATTATGTCTTTTTTTGTTTAGTTTTGTTTTGTTTATGTTTTTGTTTTTTTGTTTTTACAACATTCCTTTATTTCATTCGTTCTTTGGTTTTTTTTAACCTCTTCTTCTCATCTTCCTCACTGCTTGAAGTTGGGTTTTCCTGTTTGCTCTCCCCCAGATCTTCTCCACTGACATCATCTATGTCATTGCTAAAGGAATGAACATGCACTCTCTCTCTCTCTCTCTCTCTCTCTCTCTCTCTCTCCGTGTGTGTGTATATATATACACACACTCACACATATACATATATATATATACACAGACACATAAATACAAATACATATATATACAAAAGTGTGTGTGTGTGTGTGTATCTGTGTGTGCATCTTTTTTTCTTATTTAATCTACTTTCATTCTGCAAGTCTTTTATCTTGTTTGTTGTTTCCCGCCATCCGTCTGGCTTCTGACTTTTGATTTTATCTGCTGGGTTTTTTTTTTATTTTTGGTTTCTCTTCTTGTTTGTCGATTTGGGTTTTTGTGTGTGTGTGTGTGTGTGTGTGTGTGTGTGTGTGTGTGTGTGTGTGTGTATTTTTGTTTTCTTTTTTGTATTTTTGTCTCTTTCGTTTTTCTTGCTGTTTTTTGTTTCTTTGATTTTCCTTTTTTTTTTTTTTTTTCGCTTTTTTTTCCTCTCTTCTTGGCAGCCATTACAAATAACTAAAAAGGTTGCCTTTCACCACAGCAGACAGACCACAGCTTTTCGTTGAAAATGAAATTGAATTTTTTACAAACCTGACTGGTCAAACGAAGAAGTTATTGGTTTATCTAGAATGGTTATCTTTTCATATACATCTCTCTCTCTCTCTCTCTCTCTCTCTCTCTCTCTCTCTCAATCTCACATGTGTGTGTAAATTTATTCA
The DNA here is from genome assembly GCA_963585895.1 of Sepioteuthis lessoniana. Taxonomy (NCBI): domain Eukaryota; kingdom Metazoa; phylum Mollusca; class Cephalopoda; order Myopsida; family Loliginidae; genus Sepioteuthis; species Sepioteuthis lessoniana. Next base: position 105,324,365 of record OY757909.1, on the reverse strand, counting down.
GTTTTATTAGGTTTTTGAGTGAGCAAATAAGATGCCGAAAATATTGATGAAAGCTGTTTAAAAACTGTACAATTATATCTATATATCTATCTATCTATATATATATATAAGCACACACACACACACACACACAAACACACACACACACCTCTTTTTAATTCGTGTACTTTCGACCATCACTAGTCATTATCAAGAACGTAAATTCTCGATTCAAAACACAGATGTTATCCCAATAGAAAATTGTGCTTATTTAAAAGGAATACTGTAAAAATCTATCTATCTATATATATCTATATATATACGTGGTGCCTTCAATAAGTTTCCAGACATTTTTGTACCAGCATTTAAAATTGTCGTAGATTCTTGAAAATTCAGTATGTTATTGCTATACATCTTATGAGATGACTGACCAATTTTTATGATTTTAGTTTCAAAGGAACAGCTACAGCAGGAATTGGAATACACCCTACTAAAGCCTGATTGTCACAGATGGTGAATTTCAAAAATGCAATCTGGACGTGAGGACACTTTAGAAGAACAATATGCAATACAATTCTGTTTTAAACTTGGGAAAAATGCCACAGAAAAACGTATGGAATGCTTCAGACTGCTTTTCGACCATCTTGCATGAATCGAGCATCAGTTTTTGGGTGGCATAAGAGATTCAAGGAAGGGAGGGAGTCTGTGAGGGATGATGAGAGGTGTGGGAGGAGTAAGGAAGTCAATACACTAGAGTTGATTGGCCAAAGGTTTAGGGTTAGGGTTGGGGTTACTATGTTGAGGTTTTAAGGGAGTTCAGGAAGAGATTCCGTCGGAAGAGGCCAGCACTCTCCAAATCGGGTCAGTAGCATTTCCAGCAGGACAATGCACCAGTCCACAACTCCATCCTTGTCACAGACTATTTTACCTAGATGGGCAACAAGACAGTTCCTTACCCTTCCTATAGTCCAGACCTTGCTCCCAGTGACTTTCGGTTATTCCCTAAGCTCAGAGGCTGTCGTTATGAGACAATTGAGGAGATGAAAGGGGCAGTGACGAAGGTCATTGACACGCTCACACAAGAGGACTCCCATGGGGTCTTCCAGAAGTTGTTGGAACGGTACAACAAGTGCATTGCAGATGGAGGATATTACTTCGAAGAGGACTATTAATAAAAGTGCCCGTACGAAAAAAAGTCTGGAAACTTATTTAATAATCCTTGTGTATATATATATATATATATATATATATTATTAGTGCGGTTCAAAATATTGAGGAAAATTAAACTTTGCTCATGTTCTCATTTCAATTGATATAAATACGATGTCTACAAATTTTGAAAGAAATCTGACTTAGTTTTGGCATCTAGAGATTACTCAGATCGCCTACTTTTTAAATTTTACTAGTTCATGAGAAGATGAAAATTTTATAATCTCGAGAATCATGTGATTTTGGTAAAACTTGACAACTCATTTGAGAACTTGCTGTAAAGACACCAACTTAGCCGGAACCACCCATTGATCAACTCATCCTGTCTTGTTGTAGGGGGCGTTTGTGGTGAAATGGTTACCGCCGTGTAATGGTTAACGCGGCGACCCGAGTTCAATACCTGGACGAGACTTTGCATTTCCCATGACGCAAATACCCTTGGGAAAAGTATGAATCCAATTATTCTCCCTCCATCCATGAATAAATAGTAGGGTAGATTGAGCTCTCTAACCTTCGTATTGCAACCAGTATAGGAGAAGGAAAACTCTGAATCCAAACCAGTAAAATTCTCCTAAAAAGTGACCCTGTGTCACATTCTGCACGTGCGGAGAGTTAGGTAAATATATATCGTAATAGCAACAAGAATGTCTTACATTCTTCTCAGACGTCCTTTATTTCTGTAGTTCCTTGCCGAGAAATATTTTTTAATTGGCACACAGCCAAACGTAGGCACTCACTTGTCTCACGCGTTGTGTTTTGTTTTTGTTGTTTTGTTTTGTTTTGTTTTGTCGTTTTTGTTTTTTTTTTTTCTTTGATTCTCATGGTTAGGGATTGAACCTTGACTCGCGAGCTGTAATTCACAACTGCCCGAATATTCACCATATACGCTGAATTACCGAAGGTGTTGGTGCGGAAGCTACCACATAACCCATATAAGTAGATCAGTTATTCCTTAAAACCAAGTACTTTGATTTGTAGTACAGAAAGAGCAGAGAGGATATACGCAGCATAAACTTTTAAAAGCTTTTCAAGTGAATTTTTTTTTCTTGTTTGGTTTACTGTTTATCTATTGATGTATTTGTCGACTAATGACTCAAAATAGTCGATTAATCAAATTAATTTGTCAGCTGAACAATTGATAGAAAAATAGTCGTTTGCTCAGACGGTAAAGCAGCTTATACCGATAGTTAAGCTTCATCGGCTAAAAAAAATAAGCAAATTGAGTTCGAGTCTCACTGAAAATTAATTCTTTATTAATATCTCTAATATACTCTGTTCCCTACTGTCGTAGAAATAACAACCAGAATAAGTTGCGATAAAAAGCAACTAAAATTAAAAAAGATGCAAGAAAATCCAATGCAGCAAACAGGCACAAAAGATGCACAAGACTTGGCACGACTGAGTGGGAAAGATGATCCACATGGAATTGTTCAAGGGTTAGGGTTAGGGACGATAGGGAGGGGTGGCGAGAGAGGGTCGGGATATTCGTGCTGAGGGTGCGACGTGATGATTATGATGATGTTAAAGCAACAATTGATAAGATACAACAAAATAGCAAAAGTAAGTCATGCATTAATAGAGACGAAACAATCAATCACATAATAAGCGAATGCAGCAAATTAGCACAGAAGGAGTATTAGACTAGACATGACTAGGTGGGGAAGGTGATCCACTGGGAGTTCTCCAAGAAATTTAAATTTGACCATACGAACAAGTGATATATGCGCAACCCGGAATTTCTCCTGGCGAATGAAACGTACAAACTTCTCTGGAATTTTGAGATACAAATCTCGGCCAGACGACCAGACCAACAAAAAAAGGAGAACCTGCCGAATAATGGACTTTGTCGTTCCTGCTGACCACAGAATACTGGTGTGAAAAATTCTCAAAGGCGTAATAATATGGAGACCTGAGGTGACTTGCTGTCACTCAAACTCCGGTGAAAAACCACCAGCTAACGCTGGCGTAAAAAACTCGTGATAAGTATAATAATACAAAAACAAAAAAAAAACAAATCAACAGAAATTTCTTAAGAGCAAACAGAAAAAACAACAATCAAAAATCAAGAAAACAAAAATGGGAAGAAAAGGCATAGTATTGATACTTCAAGTGAAAAACTAGGAAGATTGCACACGTGATGACAAGGATATGGCTAAGGAGGGGAAACTTAAATAAAGGAATTAAATGTCTATTAATCATCATCATCATGTCGCGCTGTTAGCACGGATATACCAGACCCTCTCTTGCCACCCCTCCCTATCATCCATCGCTTCCAGCAGGTCCTCAGGGCTACATCCCGTATCGGCACAAAGCTGCTGTATGTATGTTCGAACTGGTCGTCCTGCCTTTGCACGTTTATGTTAAGGGGTCCACAGGAGTACATCACTTATGAGCTCGTCCCTACTTCTCTAACAGTGTCCCGCGTGTCTGGTTCGTCTAATTTTGATAGTTTTCGTGATGGGTGATAGGTGGCTGTACAGCTGCTGCTTTGTGGGGTGCTATCTCCAGAAAAAATTACGTCGAAACAAAACTTGATAATATACAGAAGAATAGCAAATGTAGTTTATGTGGCGACTGAGAGGAAACGATTAATCACATCATAAGAAAAAATGCCACAAACTGGCAAAAGGGGAATATAAGACGAAATTTTAAAAGCTTTACAAATGAAAACTTTTCCTGTTTGTTTTACTATTTATCTATTGATAAATTTGTTAACTAATGAGTCGCATTAGTGGATTAATCAAATTTCTACCCACAGAATAATTGATAGAAAATAGTATAACAAATGAATATTTTATTAAAAATACTGTAACCTGACAGAGAAACATGTATAGCATACAAAATTATATATATATAAGTAAATAATGGAGATAAATCCGACATTATTAAGAAAATAGAAAAACAAATTAATCCAAAAGTGATGAATTTATGATGGAAAGTCATCGTTAAAAAGTTTCGGTTTTAAGAAGAGAATATATATATATATATATATATATATATATATATATATATATATATATATATATAAAGAAAGTCCATAACCGTTCAATTAGCATCCTTTTTTAATTTATCACGTGATTGGCACAGGCAATGATGTTTAAAATGCGTCGAATTTCTAGGCGATACAACGATTGAATGATACTAAAAGCATAAATTGTCAGAATTTTTGAGAAAAGAAGAGAAAAGAAAAGAAAATGAAAAAGAAAGGAAAAGAAAAGAAATCCTGTCTGGTTGAAGGCAGCGACAAATATAGGTTCACTCAAAAGAGAGAAATAAAGAAGATAAATATGTAAGAAAAGATAATTGATAAAATTTTGATATGTTGTAGCTATTCAGTACGAATTTCCCTAAGAAAAGAGATACATTGAAAAACCCTGGATGTGTATTAACGGAGGGTAAAAGCAAAATTGCACTGGCTTCAAAAATTTGTCACAGTTTTTTGTTATGGATACGAGCTAACATCGTAGCAGCATTAAAATTAAAGTTTTGATGAGTTTCGGGTATATGTTGGAAAAGTGTATTATTAAGGTTGCCTAATATAATGTCACGTTTGTGCTCATATAGACGTTTTTTTTATGTTTCTGGATATCTCACCAATATATTTCGATTTACCAACATCGGATTTGATATGTTGATGAGATTTAGTGTTAAGTAATGAATAGTTTTAGAAGATAAAGTGACAATATTAATACCAAGGTTATTTTAATTATTTTCTATAAAGATAGTGGAAGAATTACTAGGTAAAATAATGTATTTATGGGAAAGTTTTATTATATTAGAAGATATATTGATGGGGGTTTGAGATCGTTATCTTTTGTGGATTTGTGGGTTTTAGATTTTATAAATTATACGTGGTGTATTCAATAAGTTTCCAGACGTTGTTGTGCAGAGATTTAAAATTGTCGTAAACTCTTGAAAATTCAGTATGTTATTGCTATACATCTTATGTGATGAATAACCAATTTTTATGATTTCAGGTACAAATGAACAGCAACAGCAGCAATTGGAATACACCCTACTAAAGCCTGATTGTCACAGATGGTGAATTTAAAAAAGGGATTTTGGACGGGGGGAGACTTTAGAAGAACAATATGCAATACAATTCTGTTTTAAACTTGGAAAAATACCACAGAAACTTATGAAATGCTTCAGACTGCTTTTCGACCATCTTGCATGAATCGAGCATCAGTTTTTGGGTGGCATAAGAGATTCAAGGAAGGGAGGGAGTCTGTGAGGGATGATGAGAGGTGTGGGAGGAGTAAGGAAGTCAATACACTAGAGTTGATTGGCCAAAGGCTTAGTGTTGGGGTTACTTTGTTGAGGTTTTAAGGGAGTTCAGGAAGAGATTCCGTCGGAAGAGGCCAGCACTCTTCAAATCGGGTCAGTGGCATTTCCAGCAGGACAATGCACCAGTCCACAACTCCATCCTTGTCACAGACTATTTGACCAAGATGGGAAACAAGACAGTTCCTCACCCTCCTTATAGTCCAGACCTTTCTCCCTGTGACTTTGGTTATTCCCTAAGCTCAGAGGCTGTCGTTATGAGACAATTGAGGAGATGAAAGGGGCAGTGACGAAGGTCATTGACATGCTCACACAAGAGGACTTCCATGGGACCTTCCAGAAGTTGTTGGAGCGGTACAACAAGTGCATTGCTGCTGGAGGAGATTACTTCGAAGGGGACTAGAGTTTCATGTGTGTACTATCAATAAAAGTGCCAATACGAAAAAAGTATTATTTAATGATCCTCGTATAAAAGATTTAGGGTAAAGAACGTTTAAAAAGACATTTTCTGTGCAATTGAATTCTTCATCTAAATATTTCGGGGAGGAAAAATATGGAACGTCCTAAAATAAAAACCTATAATAATTCCTCTTTTAGTGTTGGTGTTGTGATATGAATAAAAATGTATGTGGTAAAACCGAAATGTTTTGACGTTGACTTTCCATCATAAGAAATTCATCACTTTTGGATTAATTTGTTTTTCGATTTTCTTCATATATATATATATATCATCATCATGTCGGGCCACTAGCACGGATATCCCTGACCCTCTCTCGCCACTTCTCCCTATCGTTCATCGCCTCTGGCAGGTCTTCAGGGCTACATCCCGTATCCCCACATAGCTGCTGAATCTATGTTCGTGCTGGTCGTCCCGCTTTTGCCCGGCCATATGTGGGGGTCCATAGGAGTACATCACTTATGAGCTCGTCCCTGCTTCTCCAGCAGTGTCTTGCATGTCTGGTTCGTCTAACTTGGATAGTTTTCGTGATAGGAGGCAGGTGGCCGTATAGTTTGTGTCTTGTGGGGTGTTGCCGCCAGGACTTGTTCAAGATTGCTCGCAGCATTCTTGTGTAATTGCTGTCTAGCTTTTTCTCCAACCGTTTTGTTAGCGTCTATGTAGTGCATCCATACAGCAGTATCGATACGACAGCTGCCTGGGAATTTCTACAAATTCAAAATTTCTTTCCGCCTTGTAGGCAGGGTTTAAAATACGCTGACTGCATCCCCTGTAGAGGAGTAAGACGCCTCCTCTCAAAATGGAGGAGTGTCCTTGGTATGACACGAAACTATATCTGATGGTCAGGCTCTATTTCTTAAGTCTCGGGAAATGAGGAGTACCCGTTCATTACCATAACTCCTAAGCTCATTCGGACCCAGAGCAGTAGCACCAGTTAGGCTCCTATCTATGGATCAAATACGTCTCTGAAAATTATTCTTATTCGATAGGAATACTTGATAACATACAACTGTGTGCAACCAAATGATTGTTATCATGAAATGAGAATAATTACTTGAAACCATATAAGTAAGTTCGCCGATTCTAGTCGAGGTCGACCCAAAGGCCCCCTTTTCAATAGCTTCTACACCAAGGTGTAAGGGAGGGCGCTACTTCTGTCCTTAGATTGTTCCACTTACCCTTGATACGTACCTTATAATGCTGGGTGTTAAGCAAGAAGGCATCAAGTACCATTTTTTGAGTCTTTTGTATAACTTGGCCAAGGATTGAACCCCAGTCTCCCGGACCATTGGCGAACAATCTAACCGGAATACTTTTGAAACTATCCTTGTTTTCTTGTCTAATGTTTATGAAACAAAGGTCAGAATAAAAGCGATATGACGATTGTTTGGTTAGTCACATAAATTTATTATTAAACAGTTTTTTCTTCTTTATCAGAAACTTTTAAAATGACGATTTTACTGTGCAGCGTAATGTTTTTTTTTATGTGCTGCTTAGAAGAAACACAATTCCTCAGTGACTGTCATAAGCAACGATAAGAAAGCAAATATATTTATTAAATCGGATTGATTGATTTTAACGACATTTCAACCGGTTATGGTAATTTTATGCGAATGTTATCAATCAAAAGGGATAATTATAATGAAAGTGAAAGTAGCCCAGTCGGTTGGAACTGTGGAATACGTCGATTACATCTCTACAGAAGGTAAGAACCCCCCAACAAGTGTCCTGATATGACACTAAATTTCATCTGATGGTGAGGCTATAGTCCAGGACCTCTGGTGAATGCGGATTACTATCTCATTGCCATTACTCCCAGGTCCACTCTGACCGGGAGTGACGAACTCATAAGTGATGTACTCTTATGGACCCCCACACATGGCTGAGCAAAAGCAGGACGACCAGCACGAACATACATTCAGCAACTATGGGAGGATACAGGATGTTATCCAGAAGACCTGCCTGAGGCGATGAACGATAGGGAAAAGTGGCGAGAGAGGGTCAGGGATATCCGTGCTACCAGCACGACATGATGATGATGATGATGATGTGTATTAGCCATTGAAAAGGGAGCATTCGGATCACCTTCGACTACGTCAGCTTACAACTTTATATATATATATATATATATATATATATGTGTGTGTGTGTGTGTGTGTGTGTGTATGATATGGGAATATATATTTCCGACAGTATGTTGTGTAGTATTAATGACAAACAGGAAAAATTTGAAGATTGATTAACAGATATGAATATAGTAGCACTCATAGCAACACTTATATCAATGCACTGTCAGGGAGGTAATTAGAATTATTATTATTATTATTATTAAACATTATTATTATCAATTATTATTGAATTGACTGTATTGCCACTTACCTCCCATCTCACAAAGCATCCAATGTAAGACAATCAAGACATACAGGAAAATACTAGGGAAGTCAAGAGAAATGCATAAATAACGTTCTCCTTTGGTTGCCCAGTCGGCTGGAGCAGTAGAATACACCGACTGCACTTCTGCAGAGGGGTAAAAACCCCTCCAGAGAGTGTATTGGATATGACACTAAACAATCTGAGGGTGAGGTTCCAGTGATGCTGGGGCTTTGGGGAATACGGAGTACCACTTCATTGCCATTACTCCCAGGTCAACTTTGGCCCGGTGTGGTAGCACCTGGTAGGGCCCTATGACAGTAAACCATCTGATGGTGAGGCTCCTGCCTTGGAGATTTGGGGAATGTGAAGTACCCCTTCACTGCCATTGCTCCCAGGTCACCTTTGACCCGGAGGGGTAGCATCTAATAGGGTTCTATCTATGGGTCAAATAGAACAAACTATGTGTGCAAACAAATGACTGATGTTAAACTGAGATAGTTATATAACAATACTTGAAACCATTTAACTGTGTGCAAAAAAGAATGTTATCTACAAAATGTATTTACAAATCATATATATATCTAATATATATATATTTACCAACCCCTCCGCTCGGGCAGGATATGACACAAGGCCAATTTTTAAGCGGAGTTTAACAGGTTTGAATTCAAAGTTTTCCTTCTCCTAGATTAGTTGCCGGACCAAGGCTGAAGAACCTAGTCTGTCCTACTATTTACCATAACTGGAGGGAGAAGAATTGGATTCATACCTTTCCCAAGGGTATTAGTGCTATGTGTCCAGGATTTGAACTCGTATCGTCGTGTCCATTTCCTACGACGATAACCATTACACCACGGCGCTTCCTTATATATATCTAATATATATGTATAGACAGGATTTAGCATTAAATAACTTAGAATGGTTGATAGGCCATAAAACCAAACCAAACCAAATTAATAGTGCTATTTAACAAACTTTTGGCGAGTAAAAGGAATCATACCTTCTCCAAAGGTATTAGTCCGAAAGTGAAAATTTTAATAGTAATTTTGTGATTTGTTAATTCATCAACTCTATTACAACAAATTTGTTATTTTAAGGTTGTATTATTGAAAATATCTTGATCTAGCTCAGCATTTTATATATATGGAAGTAAAATAAGGAAATAAACCCGACAGTGTGAAGAAAAGTTGAAAAAACAAATTATCTAAAATTCATGAAAAAAGTTGTTAAATTAGCGATGAATGCTTGATGGATTTCATCAAATATCCATCGCTAATTTAACAACTTTTTTAACAACAGAAAACATCCATCGCTTTTTTAACAACATTTTTCATGAATTTAAAGTCCTGAAGAATGTTATTTTAACCGAAACGTCGGCTTTCATAATAAATGCGTGAAATTTAAGTTTTTCTTATATATATATATATATATATATATATATGCAAGGTAATTAACTAATAATTTATGCAGACATAAATTTATTCGTCGGCAAGTATGAAAATCAATCAATTTGTGTGTTTACATCTGTACGTGTGTGTCTGTCTATATATATATATATATATTTACCAAACCCTCCGCTCGAGCAGGATGTGACACCAGGTCAATTTTTAAGCGGAATTTAATAGGTTTGAATTAGGTTTTCCTTCTCCAAGGCTGGTTGTCTAACCAAGTTTAAAGAGCTCAGTCTGTCCTACTATTTACTCATAACTGGAAGGAGAATTGGATTCATACGTTTTTCAAGGATATTAGGGCTATGGGAAATACAAACAGCTTCATGCAAGTTTTGAACTCGTGTCCCCATGTCCATTTTCAACGACGATAACCATAACACCACGGCTTCCTATCTATGTATATACATGTGTGTGTGTGTGTGTGTGTGTGTGTGTGTGTGTGTGTGTGTGTGTTTCTTTCCATAGCGTAATACACTTAACACAATGGAAATTTGAATCTGCAAGAATAGATTGTTTTTTGTTTTTGTTTTTGGTTGTTTTTGTTGTTGTTGTTGCTTAATAGTAAATCAACCTTCGTGGATTATTTAATGCCAAAGCCATCCTTGTAGAAGAACAGTAGTGGTGCTATTAAACCCATAGCTGGAGGGGTTAGTTCGAAAGTGAACGTAATAGCGCAACTGGAATTCGAACTCGTTCACTACAATGTCGCATTCCAGCATGTTAGCCACTTGCCCAAATGGACAATCTCCCCACACCCGCCAAATCCGCAAGGAAATTTATGAGCGACATGGTCGCTTCTTTTGGTTTTTGGCTTAAAGAGGATTAAATTCGATTCCCCTAATACAACATTTACCATCACCACCACCCTGTGCCTGTTGCATAAGATTAGCCCCAAATACACAGAAATGCACGTAGATTTGTAAGAAGTTAAGAAGCGAAAACAAGCTTCTTAGTTTCTTTACCATAAAAGAAAATGAACTGATACAAAATCCAGTGTCCTCCGGAATGAAAGTAAATCGCTTTGTGGCGTATATTTGAAGGAGAAATAATCTTTTGAAATCGAAGATAGAATCAAAGTTAGACACAGAAGAATATGTAAGTTCAAACTATCTACTTACTTCTGCGTTTATGACTTTCATATTCCTATTCGATTTCTCTAATACTGGGAATGTTTGTATTATATTATCCATCGATCTATATATTACTAAAAATCTCATTATGTTTATATGTAAATACAGTATTACATATAAGTACAAACGCTGGCTGTATCCTCTGTAGAGATATAAGACCCCCCAAAAAGAGGGCTGTCCCGGGTATGATACTAAATTGCATCAAATAGTCATATTCCAGTTTTTGAGATTTGGAATGTGTGGAGTACCCTTCATTGCCATTAATCCTAGGACCACCTACCTTGGGTGACAATACCTGTTAGGAACATATCTATGGGTTAAATAGATCTGTTTAAAAATTGTTCGTACTTGATGGGACTGATTTTTATCATTAAGGGTTTTCCGACTGTTGTCTTCATCTTTATTGTTATTTCCACAACGTTTTGGCCGATATGTCCTCCGGCCTTCTTCGTGTATTTGTCGAACTCGGGAACCTACACGGAACTTCGAATTACGTCCTTTATTGAATCCACGGGGGTCACCTGTTCCTATTCCGTTAGCCATAACCGGGTACAAGTGTTAAGTATTCCTGTATTGTTACTCGCCAGTAATCAGGATTGAACCTGCAACCACTAGAAGATTGTCTCCTTAGAAGCTTAGGGAACCAACGCCTATAACCGTTACGCTATGTGTCCTGCTGGACAACTAATATCGATAGGGCTGTATGGAAAAATACTACGTAAAAATGTAAATATGAACGTACAATGAACGCGTTTCCCTTAGTTTTAGGCATTGTTTTGGTTTCTATGTTTAATGGCATATCACCCTTCTTGGGTTATTGAATGCCAAAGCAATCCTTGTAGAATAATAGCAGTGATACTATTTAACCAATAGCTAGGCGGAGGATGAGCCGGTTCATACCTTTCTCAAGTGTATTGGTGTGACACTATGTGGGTGGTCCGCTAAGCAGACGATTCCTTTGTCTGTCTTGGCGTGAAACCAAAGGGTTTAAAATCGAGATCTCCCCGAGACCGGAAGTGGGCAAGGGAACGCGAGTGAGGAGTTGGAAAAAGGAACCCAGACGAGGCAGTTGGCGACGAGCGACGGAGAGGGGCAGATGGCAGTCGACACCGGACAGCAGAAGAGACCAATCGGCATGAGATAGAGTCCAGAAGCACTGAGGGAGGGCCAGTCAGGATGAGTTGGCATTCCTGGTAGCTTTTTAGAAATTTCGCAAGAAATACACGCTAGCGTTAGTCTACAGATGCACTAGGAATGCAGAGTTGCACAACTTAACCTTCTTGCACTTGAGTTAACCCAAGCCCATATTGTTCGTTTGTTCTTTGTTCTTTTCTCCCACTCTCTTAATTGTATTTCTTCTAGCCATGAAGAAATGTGTGATACCCCAATTGGAACCACTAGATGATCACCGGCCAAGATTGAAATTGTTTCGAAGAAGTTGATGTATTCAGGGGGGGGTATGGTCACATTAGTCCAAAAGTGACCGTAATAGCGTGACGGAAGTTCGAACTTGCTGACTTCGAGGCTGCAACCCAGCACTTTAGCTCCCCACCTCCCACTCTAGGCATAAAATAACCCAAGACGAGTTGATAGGTTAAACTCAATCAATCAATTAATCATAGGTACCACAGAACCAAATCTGATATTGACAATGTCAGTGATTTTGGTATTTCAAGATCCATTTTGTTGTGATTTATTCAAGAAATTTCTGCTATAAACCTAATCTAATAATTATAATAGTTTCAAAATCGGTCTTCTCAGCATAAAATGAAAGCGGTAGGCAGCAACTTATCGATTTGATCTGAAGAAGTCCTGTTATATTTTTCTTCATGTTTTTGGTTCACACCAGAAACGAAAAACAGGATGGAAATAAATTTATAATCCTAAAATAACCGGTCTTTGGTTTTTTCTTTAAAGAAGTATTGCTCTGTAAAATCAATTACATTGAGCTCTCAACCAGGAAAATTTACATGTTCAGCTCCTGAATGATTTCCTTGTCCTGAAGTAATTACTCCCAACTCTGATTTAATTGGACCGAATAATACCTATATATATAAGTAAATTAGGGATAAAGTAGGCTTAGAGAAACAAACTCAAAGAAAAAGGACCAGCATTCATTAAATAAAAAAACAAAACAAAAAAAACCATAAGAAAGTAAAAATCATGCCAACTACGAACACAAAGTAAGTTCAAGTCTCATTGAATACCCTATAAACTAGACCTTGTGCCAGAGATGTTCTCTGACGAAAACCTCAGGCTGGAAACATATGTATATATATACAAACATACATAGATATGTGTATATATATATATACACCAACAAAAACTATTAGGAAAAAGTTACCAGTAAATTTCAAACCACACTACCACACACACACATACACACACACACACATCTCCAAGACACACATTCACACACACAGAGAAAAGAAAAATAACTGTTAGTGAAATCCAAAAGCACTCAAACGCACGCACACAACGACAAAAACATATCACATATCAAAGAGGAGTAAAGCAGACTAAGGTAAACACTCTAAGAAAAAGAGAGGAAGACCTTTATATAAACCCATAACCAAATGAAAATCATTCAAACTGCAAACGTAAGTTCAAGTCTCATTGAGTACCCCATTAATAAGGCCTTGTGCCATATATATTCTCTGACGAAAGCAACAAGCTGGAAATATACACATATGTAAGAACAAAATAAATAAATGAATTAAAAAAATACAAATCTCTTCCTGGACTTATCTATTTTAATATATATATATATATATATATATATAGGATTAAATAAAACACAAGGGTTGATATGTCATAAAACATCCAAAACTAAACCAAACGAATATCTTTTGCCCAATAGAAATATATAATGTAGTCATAAGTTATTTTTTTCTATTTGATATATAATTACGATTTTTAAAAAGAATATAAAAATCAAGAAAACTGTGAACATACTTCTGACGATAGCATAAGTATCTGATTTAGCCTTCTTCAGCTCTCCAAAATCAGCTTTTTTCGAGTCATTGGCACCAATCATATAGATTCTCAAGAGACTCTGCAAAAAGAGAAAAAAAGAAATTATAAAAAAATCTACGAAAAATCTATTTAAAAAATACTTGTGATCAAAAATTCAGAAGAAACAGCTTTATTCTTCAGTACAGTTTCTAACACTATATATATATATATATATATATATATATATATATATATATATATATCATAACAGTGTATGGTTGTCAGTATCTCCCTTGGTGGGATTGTGGTAGACCAAATGGGGTATAATTTGGAGAGTGCTCAATATCTGTGATAGAGCTATTATAAAATAATAATAATAATAAATGTATATTAATTTTTATATATATTTGATAGCATGGGTGTTTATCTGTGACCAAGGGTTTCATGCCGCCTTATTACGACAATCATCAGGCATAGAAAGAAAGATATTTGAGAAATCAAAAAATCGAAAAAATCGAAAAATACAGTCTGGCGAATGTTTACGTTGATATTTGAATGATTTTTTTGTGTGTTAAATTTGTATTGGCGATTGTTAGAGTATATATATATATATATATATATACGAGGATCATTAAATAAGTTTCCAGACTTTTTTCGTAAAGGCACTTTTATTGATAGTACACACGTGAAACTCTAGTACCCTTTTGAAGAAATCTCCTCCGGCTACAATGCACTTGTTATACCGTTCCAACAACTTCTGGAAGGCCCTATGGAAGTCTTCTTGTGTGAGCGTGTCAGTGACCTTCGTCACAGCCTCTTTCATCTCCTCAATTGTCTCATAACGATAGCCTCTAAGGTTTTCCTTGAGCTTAGGGAATAACCGAAAGTCACTGGGAGCAAGGTCTGGACTATAGGGAGGGTGGGGAACTGTCTTGTTGCCCATCTTGGTCAAATAGTCTGTGACACGGATGGAGTTGTGGAGTGGTGCATTGTCCTGTTGGAAATGCCACTGACCCGATTTGAAGAGTGCTGGCCTCTTCCGACGGAATCTCTTCCTGAACTCCCTTAAAACCTCAACATAGTAACCCTAATCCTAACCCTTTGGCCAATCAACTCTGGTGTATTGACTTCCTTACTCCTCCCACAACTCTCATCATCCCTCACAGAATCCCTCCCTTCCTTGAATCTCTTATGCCACTCAAAAACTGATACTCGATTCATGCAAGATAGCCCCAAAGCAGTCTGAAGCATTCCATTTTTTCCAAGTTTAAAACAGAATTTTATTTTTTAAATTTTAAAACAGAATTGTATTGCATATCGTCCTTCTAAAGTCCCCTCACATCCAGATTGCATTTTTGAAATTCACCAGCTGTAACAATCACGCTTTAGTAGGGTGTATTCCAATTGCTGCTGTAGCTGTTCATTTGAACCTGAAATCATAAAAATTGGTTATTCATCTCATAAGATGTATAGCAATAACATAGTGAATTTTCAAGCGTCTACGACAATTTTAAATGTCGATACAAAAAAGTCTGCAAACTTATTGAAGGCACCACGTATACCCAGATAATATTTTTAAGTTGCTGCCTACCGCTTTCATTTTATGCTGAGAAGACCGATTTTGAAACTATTATAATTATTAGATTAGGTTTATAGCAGAAATTTCTTGAATAAATCACAACAAAATGGATCTTGAAATACCAAAATCACTGACATTGTCAATATCAGATTTGGTTCTGTGGTACCTATGATTAATTGATTGATTGAGTTTAACCTATCAACTCGTCTTGGGTTATTTTATGCCTAGAGTGGGAGGTGGGGAGCTAAAGTGCTGGGTTGCAGCCTCGAAGTCAGCAAGTTCGAACTTCCGTCACGCTATTACGGTCACTTTTGGACTAATGTGACCATACCCCCCCCCCCGAATACATCAACTTCTTCGAAACAATTTCAATCTTGGCCGGTGATCATCTAGTGGTTCCAATTGGGAACTTTGATACCATTTGTAATTGGCGCGCAAAGGATACAATCAGCTAATTCTAACACCACCCCAGCCCCAGACAAGAACATTTTTTTGGTTTAGTCTTCTTAGATTATGGATGCCTTTTTCAGGGGGATGATGCTGCGACCCTTATTGGTTAAGACAATCGGTATCCTTTGTGTAATGAGAAAGGGACGCTTCTCGAAATGCTTCTTATCCGAATTTCACAAGCCACTGCACCAACGGATTGGGACATATCCTAGCAGTCTGATATCTACATCTAATAACCCTAGACGATGAAGACAAGTAAACAAGTATTCGAAAATAAATATGCAATACTTAAAACCGTCTTTTCGTACAGAAGAGACCAAGCAATCAATGAACTCATATCCCTCGCGGGAGTCGTCAAATCTCGTATAAACTAATGAAATTACAAGACCCGGCAGAAAGAAGTTACTCGAAACTACCATAGTTTACCACTGGGAATAGACACTCTTTACATACATTCATTTAGATAGATAGATAGATAGATAGATAGATAGATAGATAGATAGATAGATGTCCCTATTAATAGCATACGAGTATACATATATGTTTGGGCTAGGATATCTTAGTATTAAAGCATATATATATATATATATATATATATATATATATATATATATATATATATATATATATATATATACTAAGGTTGTTTAAAAAGTTCTAAACCTCACACAGAAAGAAGAGCAGTAACTAAACATTTTTGTTGCGACAACCTCTCCTTATAAAACTAGAAAAACTTATTTAGATTTTTCTGGTTTTAAAGGAAGTGTTGCCATGACAAAAATGCTCAGTTATTCTGATCTTTCTGGGTGAGGGTGAGAACTTTTTGAAACGCCCTCCAGATAGATAGATAGATAGATATCCTTGATTGGGCTTGGGTGTCTTAGTATTAGAGCCTATGAGCGGTAATTGGAATAGATAGCGTGAAGGTTAGAATTTGTATTCTCGATACTTTTTGATCACCAGTTTATGGCGAAAAGTGTGTGTGTGTGTGTGGTGGGAGTAACGTATAAGTGTATGTCGACATATATAATCAGGTGTGATTGGAGATAGATAGATAGATAGATAGATGTAAGTGCGTGTATTTAATCACAATAGAAAGACGAGCGTTACCTAAAATCTTTAAATTAATTCTAATCTTTCCCACTTTCAACATTGGTCGTATTCAGCGTCTTTTAAGAAGAGATTAGTTTCATTTGGCACCTCCTGGCATTCTAGTGTCTAGATTCAACAAATTCTCATCGCGGTCAAATCTCTGGGTACAATCTATGTTAAACCAGTTTGCAAAGTTAAGAAAAATGCCGAAAGTTCTTCTTCGAAACAACTGACACTAAAATTCGCAATGTAATTATCTTTTGCTCGAACTAAATACTCAACTACACTTGTTAGGTAGAAAATGGCAATGCCCGTTATTTTACTATAATTTTCATTCCGATTTCTCCTCCATCTATCAAAAGACGTACGATGATTGCACCGAAAGTATTGCCTCTTATTTTCTCCTACATTTTTCAAAAGATGTATGATGATCGCACCGAAAGTATTGCCTCTTATTTTCTCCTACATTTATCAAAAGATGTATGATGATCGCACCGAAAGTATTGCCTCTTATTTTCTCCTACATTTATCAAAAGATGTATGATGATCGCACCGAAAGTATTGCTTCTTATTTTCTCCTACATTTATCAAAAGATGTATGATGATCGCACCGAAAGTATTGCCTCTTATTTTCTCCTACATTTATCAAAAGATGTATGATGATCGCACCGAAAGTATTGCCTCTTATTTTCTCCTACATTTATCAAAAGATGTATGATGATCGCACCGAAAGTATTGCCTCTTATTTTCTCCTACATTTATCAAAAGATGTATGATGATCGCACCGAAAGTATTGCCTCTTATTTTCTCCTACATTTATCAAAAGATGTATGATGATCGCACCGAAAGTATTGCCTCTTATTTTCTCCTACATCTCTCAAAAGATGTATGATGATCGCACCGAAAGTATTGCCTCCTTATTTTCTCCTACATCTCTCAAAATAAGTATGATGATCGCACCGAAAGTATTGCCTTTATTTTCTCCTACATTTATCAAAAGACGTTCGGTGATTGCACTGAAAGTATCGCCTCCTATTTTCTCAAACGACGTACGATGATTGCACCGAAAGTATTTCCTCCTATTTTCTCCAACATTTATCAAAAGATGTATGATGATCGCACCGAAAGTATTGCCTCCTATTTTCTCAAAAGTATTGCATCCTATTTTCCGCAGAAGCGACGAAAGTTATGGAGATCGCAGTCTTTCAAGTTGAAAATTACAATTCACTTGTGAACATCATGTACTGAAAATTGTAGTTTGTAATCAGTCAACTCCTCCTCCACAGGCCGGATATGACACAAGGTCAATTTTTAAGCAGAGTAAAGCTGGCTTGAATTCTGCGTTTTCCTTCTCCTAAAATGGTTACCCAACCAAGGCTAAAGAATAGTCTGCTCTACTATTCATTTAGGAGAAGAGATGAATTCATGCCTTTCCCAAGAAAGTGAAACGAAAATAGCCAGGTCCAGGATTTGAACTCGGGTCGCCCTCTATATTTCCTACGATGATATATGGTAAGTCAAGCGTGTCGACTTGTAAATTGTTGTTATTTATGGTTTATGATAACATATAATGAAAGATAAAGACATAGATATTCCGAAAGTAATGGATTAGCGGATAAAAATTCAAATCTCGGATAAACTAATAAAATTAAGAGACCTGGCTGAAAGAAGTTACTCGAAACTACCATAGTTTACCACTGGGAATGGCCACTTCTTACATACATTTAGATAGATAGATAGATAAATAGGAATAGACTCAGATAAATAAACATAGACCGTGATAGAAAGGTAGATAAGAATAGATTGATATAGATATTTGTAGATTTACATAGATAGATAGATAGATAGATGTCCCTATTTATAGGATACGTGTATACATATATGTTTGGGCAAGGATATCTAAGTATTAAAGCATATATATATATATATTCTAAGGTTGTTTAAAAAGTTCTAAACCTCACTCAGCAAGATGAGCAGTAACTAAACATTTTTGTTGCGACAACCTCTCCTTATAAAACTAGAAAAACTTATTTAGATTTTTCTGGTTTTAAAGGAAGTGTTGCCATGACAAAAATGCTCAGTTATTCTGATCTTTCTGGGTGAGGGTGAGAACTTTTTGGAAGGATAAAAAACATAGATATTCCGAAAGTAATTGATCAATGGATAAAAATTCAACGAGTTATTGTTTTTTTAAATCAAAATATTGATTGTTTAAAAAAAATGCTAACATTTCTTCGGGAGTTCCTTTATGATAGTATGGTTTTAGTTTGGTTTGATTTGGTTTGGTTTTATGACATATCAACCATTGTTGGTTATTTAATGCCAAATCTGGTTTATTCATATAGAGTAAATATCGGATTTGAAAACATAAGTCAACAAAGTAAAATACTTCCAAGTACAGCTATGTATCACTAAAAATTCAATTAAATACAAGTTATTTGTTCTATTTCTAACTATTCTATTGAGCATAATTCATTTGTTTGCACTCAATTCTACGTCAAACAGTTCTATTTGATCCATACATAGGAATTTTTCAGGTGCTACATCTCTGGACCAGAGTAGGCCTGGGATTGATGACAATGAAGGGATACTCTGCATTCCCCAAAGCTCCAGGACTGAAGCGTCGCCGTCAGATTGTTTTGTGTCATATCTAGGACACTCGTTAGTGGAATCTTACTCAGCAGAGATGCAGTCGGTGTATTCTACAATCCCAGCCAACTGGGTTAATGGTTTTGGTGGTTATTTAGTTTAATGGCATACCAACCATTGATGGTTATTTAATGTCAAATACTGTTCACACACACACACACATATATATATATATATATATATAACTTGGAAATGAATAGTTTCTTGGCAACTTTATTTTTAAACGAGTTGGAGTTCATTTGTTTGCAAACAGTTAAATGGTTTCATATGTTGTATGCTCATCTACAGCATCACAACG
The DNA here is from genome assembly GCA_963585895.1 of Sepioteuthis lessoniana. Taxonomy (NCBI): domain Eukaryota; kingdom Metazoa; phylum Mollusca; class Cephalopoda; order Myopsida; family Loliginidae; genus Sepioteuthis; species Sepioteuthis lessoniana. The sequence continues at coordinate 105,304,459 of OY757909.1, read as the reverse complement.
ACGCAATAATTAAGACGCAGTGACAAAGACGCAATGATAAGGACGCAGTAATAAACGACGCAGGAAGGAAGACGCAGGAAGACTTCTTTAATAATATTTTACCTCTCACTTTATTTGTAAGGTTCCGAAAAGGTTGTGTGGGGTTTTACTGTGAGAGGGAGCTGGAGACCGAACATAAACTGTAATTTCTTGACCCCGCGGTTATGACCGTCACGTTGTGTCTTTCTTGTTCTCCTGATGCTGGGGTCCACTCCATCGGGGTTCCCGAGGGCCCCCTCGGTCGGGTGTGGCCTTCCCTACCACAACTCGTCTCCAACAGTCTGGAATTCCACTGGCAACTGCCTCTTGGACTCGAACTCAACTGAGTTAAATAATAATTCAACGCCCACACGATCGCCCACTGGATCTTTGAAATCGAATGTTTAATCGTCATCAAGCGGAAATAACTGTCATGCAGTTCAGAGGTCACTCCCTTCCGGGGCATCAGTCTGTATTGGCACAGTGGGACCTTCACCTTGTCCCATATTATAAGCCTTAATCCGCCCACGCGATCTCTTTCGATTACTGGCCATTGGAATGTGTCACTTCCTTCCGGTGCATCACCTTGGAATAGCATTTTTTGGGGCCGGGTCGAAGGTCAAAACATAACACAAGTATACTATATGATTGAATAGTTCTGTTCGACCAATAGATGAGAATGCTGTATACATGGAAGAACAACAACGCTGATGTATAAAAATATAGTATGCTTCTTTTCTTTTTTTATTATTCAAAATTTACGAACGAGTAGAGTAAGTGAGGGTCGAAGATGGCCGAAACACACACACACACAGAGGGGCGACGGTACAGTTTTTTGTGAAACCTCTATGCCTTTCTGCTTCGTTCTCCTCGATCGAAATTCTTTCCCGGTTTATATAATTTTACAGACACCCACGTAATCCTCATGGTCATATGTCCAGTCTATGTGGACACGCCTCCTATCAAGTATGCTATCCACGCAACTTACGCGTCTCTTCTGCCGAGGAATACTTGCGTCCTGTTTACTTTAGTAATCAGATGTACATCCTGTTATGTCACCCACGCAACTTATGCGACATTTCAAAGGAATCTTCTTGTCACTATCCAACAAGATCCTAACAGTTACTATCACTCTTGTTCAGAGTGGACCAGGGAGTAATAGCAATGAAGAGGTACTCCACACTCCCCAAAGCACCAAGACTGGAGTCTCTCCTACTGATTGTTTAGTGTCATGCCCAGAACACTCGTTGAGGTTAGGGTCTTACTCCTCTATAGAAATGCAGTCAGCGTATTCTATATCCCCACTCGAAAGGGCGGATATTATGGCTTTAAAGTCTTCACCTGTTCATCATCCTTGTCAACACATTATTGGAATCTTCTCCAGGTGGTCTTCGTCATATCAGATCTATTTTTCTAATTAAGATACTCCAAAAGAAATATTTACATATTTTGTTATCACTTATCGAAGATCAGAAGAATTTGTTGACAGCGACGATGAACATGTGGAGATTCTTTGCAATTTTATCCTAAAAGTAATCCCATAAATTTGTCAACTATTTTTTATAATTATTTTGCCTTTTCATGTAACCAGAAATATTTCTTTCGTCTTTTTTTAAATAATGCTTTAGTTTGTTTATTTAATGGTATATCAATCTTCGTGTGTTATTTAATGCCAAATCCATCCTTGTAAAAAAAAAGAAACAATGATATTATTTAACCCATAGCTAGGGGATCATATCTTTTCAAACGGAATTAGTCCGGAAGTGACAATACGACTGGAGTTCAAACTCACTTACTTCGAGGACACGGTTTAGCACTTTAGCCATAACGCCACTACGAATCCTCCCTAAAAATGTTTCATCATTAGTCATTTGTCCAATTTAGTTTCGTTTGCCACAATATTAGAAGTATGGGGCACACTGTGAGAATCAAACTTACGAACAATGGTTTGCTAGTCTAGGTCGGTAATCAGGACATCACAACAAGACGCTCAGTCACTAACTTAACCTTTGGCCTAACTCCAAAAGTATGATGTTACGCAGTGAGAGTCATACTCACTAGCAATGGTCTGCTTGACAAGAAAAATTTTGAAAGATGGATGCAGGGCCGCACGGATGAGCCTCGAGGGCTGCAAATAGCCCGCCGGTTGGGGACCCCGGGTGTGAAGGTTAGCGCAAACCAAAACCAATACGAATTTAAAATCTCTTCCTCTCTATCTCTCTCTCTCTCTCTCTCTGAATGAAGGAATATTCGAATTTGTATCTCTTGTATACACACACACACACACACATATACACACACGCACACACACATATATATATATATATATGAAATCATTCAGTTGAAGTATAATCTTTACGTCTTTTCTTTCATTCGTTTATCTTGAAATCCAATGTTCAACATCTCGAACGTTATTTTTTCCAGCTACTTCCTCTCCGTCGCAAACCAAGATCAATACGGATTTGAAATATCCTCTCTCTCTCTCTCTCTCTCTCTCTCTCTCTCTCTCTCTCTCTCTCATTGATTTGCATATTTATTCTTTCTAGATGCCGAGTTTCCATTACTTTGACCTCCTCCCCTCTTCCATCGGCTAAAATATCCGCATGAATAAGCTAATAGGTTCGTCTACACGACTCTGTGCTTCTGCAGATTAAAGAATAAAAGAGTTGAAATGTATATATGGGAATATCTATTGTTTTTAGCCAGTGCTGCTACTAGATCACAGTACATAGACAAGTATCAAAGTCCATCATTCATTTACGAGACATAAAACAAAACATCCCTCAATTCAAGACTTCTTCAGGATGCGACATAAATACCTTCCAAGTTTTATTGTGTCATCTGTCTGATCCAAGTGAACTTAGGCAAGTGACGATTGTAGCTCAATCTAGCCAATGTCTAATCATTTTTTTCAGATACCATCAGTCCCGATCCTGACTTGAACCAGCCCTGTTTTTAAAGGCTGACGGAAAAACTAAGAGAACAAAATTTAAAAAACTATTTCACTGTTGTTTTAATAAAGAGCAACAGTTTTTATTCTTCTATTTAACCCATGGTAGTTTTCTATCCGGAACAGCATCATTCCGACCTTATATGAAATGAGCATGAAAAACCCTCTGTGTAGTAATTATAGATTCCCCAGTATTAAAAAAAAGTGCTTCAGCAGCAAACGCACAGTATGCACCAGTCCAAGCCGTGCTATTAACAGATCATATTTGAAAAAAAATGGTAGGCAATCTAGACGGAGTTACCATTACCACTTTCATAAGTTCACTTGCACCACAAAGGTGACAGTTTAAAATGTCAGAGGTATTTCTATTGTACCTTCAATCTCAGGTCGAGTCGTACCAAAGACTAAAAAAATGGTACTCCTAGCTTAACACTCAGCATTATAAGGTATATAAAAGAGTAAGTGGAGCAATCCAGGTAAAAGTTGCGCCCTTCCTAACCCCTCGGTGAAGTAGCTATTAAAAAAAGGAGCCTTCGGGTCACCGTTGACTACGGTCGTCAAGTTACTTTATTCACTTTATATATATATATATATATATATATATATATATAATCTGGATTAAAGACATATGTATGCCAGTTGACGTCCGCGGCTAGTACAGATTCAACGGTAAGCTGATATTTCCCCGCACCCACATTGTGTTCGTTTTTAAAAGAAGATCCTACCGGCCGCCGAGTTTTGATCGAGGCCACACAAACCACTGTTCAGATTCACAAAGAAAACAACAATGAATTCCATGATACACTTGCTATTTCTTTATTTACTCTGAGTTTGTACGGGAGGAAGCAGTCATTTCGCAATATCGAATTAAATATTGATCTCTCACGATGATTATACAGACGGCAGAAGGCAGAGTCCTCGTGGCGTAATAGCTAACGTCCTGGACTTTGACATTGTAGTAAGTGAGTTCAAACCCCAGTCGCGCTATTACATTCACTTTTACACTAATACCCTTGGGAAAGCTATGAACTCCCTTATCCTCCAAACTATGGGGTTACCCCGCCAACTACCTAGACTACCGACGGGTCACTGCTCCAATGAAGAATCGAACCTGGGCTTGTTCAGTCACCTGCCCACGTTATGCTTTAGATCCAGATAAACAAAGTCGCCTCTCGTTGATCGCCAAACAAATCAGACAAGTTTGATCATTCAAAGAAAAATAAATTGAAGTCGAAGGCCAGGGGCAAAACAACACAAGTGTTCAACAATTAAAACAAAGTTTAGTTGACAAAATAAGAAAGTTCGTTTAAAAAAATAATTTAGTCAGTTCTTTCAAAAATGAATAAGTCTGATCATACAAGTCCCTTCCCTATTGAGTGAGGTAATACGATTCAGAGACTTGACCCGTTTATATCTGCGGTCAGTCTAGTAGCAGCAGTAACCACAGCTTTTCAAAATGCTAAGTCGCTCTACAGTTTCCAATCCAGCAAAGATTTCTGTTCGACAGGTCTCTGTTAGTAAATCGTAATTCTCGCTTCTCAGTTTCAGAAGGTCTGGCTCTAGGGTTCAAATGTAGAACATTAGGGGCCCACTGCTGTTTCTCTTGGGTCTGTCTCCGGACCCTATCTGGTTTCTGTCTATTTTTCGGGAAAAACTGAGTTTATATAATTGTTTTTCTTATTTCCAAGTGGGCTTATCTTATCAACGGTTTTCTCCTCAATTAGACTTTAGTAATTAATTCCATTCACTGTTGCTCTCTGCTACCCCAACGGTGAATCCCTGTGCCCACCACTCGACAGGGGGGGTTCCTCCCACTTTCCTGAGTCGGCCACTCTCTCTCTCTCTCTCTCTCTCTCTCTCTGTGCAGTGGGTGGCCCTCTCAACACGTCACGTCAGGCAAATTACTCAATCTTACGAAGAAAAAATAAATCAAAATTTTCAATTTCTCTGGGGCTGATATTTCCCAGACAATCGGTCTGCACCTGGCCGATTGACTCCTTCTTGACCCTAGTATTAGTTCTGCTATTGTCTTGGCTAGCTGTCTTCGACAAATAGATATTTTAGCTTTCTCTCTTTCCATCTTTCTCTGGTTAGAAAAATAACTTCATATGTTTTTGTATTTTTCTGCTTAGCAAAAAATTAGACAATTTTTCTCGCTTCATTTTCATTTTGACAATATATTGTATTACAATTCATAAAACAATGTACTGATTCTATTCTTCCAAAACCCAGGCTGCTCATTTTTTTTCTACTTCTAAAATCCTTCTCAGATTTCTCCCACTCAGGTTCCTGATCCTCACTCAACTCTGTAATACGGTTAAATAGTACCACAAATGTTCTTCTTCCAAACTAGCTTCGGTATTAAATAACCCATGGATGTTGATAGTCTATCAAAAAATAAACCAAACTGACGATAGGCGAAGACTTGGTCAATTTCTTAACTAATTCTGTCGAACAGTCAGCTCCTACCTCTGCTGTTTACGTTTTTCTTGGGACCAATCACAAAGGAAGGTCGGAGCAGGGTGAGTAATCCAATGACCAATGCAGACGTCACTGCTTTGAGTCGCAGCCCACCTATCCCACTCCTGGTTGCTTCCTTGAATACATGCAGTTCGGGCTTCCATAAAAAGAAAGGTTTTACCGCGTGGACACACAGCTCCCAGAACTAAAGTACATTAAAAAGGATGTATATATACATACAAGTATGCAATGTTGATCTGCATATCCATATTTGAAACCATTCAAGTTAGTGCAAACAAATAATTAGTGCTAGATAAAATTATTCGTGTTAGAAAACGTTGAACAATTTAACTATGTGCAAACAAAAGTAATACATGTGTGCAAACAAATTAGCTCTTCTAATACGCATACATACTCATAGAGACATGTTCACACCTACATATATATATGATGATTGTTATTGAAACCGAAACGTTTAACGTCGACTTCACATCAATAAATTCAGCTATTTGGATTATTATGTTTTTCTGCTTTCTTCATATTATCGGATTTTGATTCATATTTACTTTCACACATATTTGTGCATATATGCTATGTCTATACGTACACTTACACATATAGACATGCTCACACCTACGCATATACACGTACAAATATGCAATGTATATACGCATACATATACATAGAGACATACACACACCTACACATATATACATACAAATATGCAATGTTTATACGCACACATACACATATAGACATGCACACACCTACAAATATATGCATACAAATAGGCAATGTATATACGTATACATACACATATAGACATGCACACACCTACACATATTGTTATATATTGACCCTCGACCGAGCCGTCAATCAAGAGATGCACCTGTGTAAATAAGCGGAAGAACAGCGGAAGCAGGTGTACGTTAGAAAATAATATAACCAGGTGCCCGGACGGTTTGAGTCAGTTGGAGACAGGATGCCGAAGTGAGAACCAGCTCCAGACAGAGGGCTTTGGGCCCTTAGTGACCTCCGGTTGAGCAACCTATGCTAAGATGCGAAAGAAGTGCTGCTATGGTCGAGGAAGAACTTGGGTCAATATAGCAGTCCGTCCTTGTCTCCATTCATTTCTCACACACAACAAACATCACCATTTCAAAAATAAAGTGTGAGAGATTTATATTTATATAAAGAAGTGTATTCGTTCGTTATTGAAGTCGTCATTACCAGTTGATTATATTTCCGCATATATTTGTATATGTATACGTGCAGTTGTATTATACTATATGTTGTATCGTTGGTTCAATAGCGGTATTCCACAGGTACAAGCCGAAGAGTTGGCAAGTCTATTGGAGAGCGATTAACACTTTACTCTGCTGAGGTAGTCAGACACCGTCCATTTATATATTTACCGGTGTCATACTAAAAAGAGTCACTGAGTGTATAGTTCCGGTATAACACTATACAACATCATATACATACAAATATGCAATGTTTATACGCATACATACACATATATACAAGCACACGCCTACACATATATGCATACAAATATGCAATGTATATACGCTCACATACACATATGGACATGCACACATCTACATGTACATGCTTTATTGCACCTAAATGTATTTACCTCGATGCCGTGTCGCCTTTAATGTCAATAATACACCCCCCAAACATATAGTTTCTTCGATTTTCTTCAGCTTTTTCATATTTCTGACCTTGTGCCAAACTTAGCTTAGCTTAGGGAATGAAAACAACAAATTCTGGTCCTAATTAGAGAAAAATAGTTCCAGTAGTATCTTATCCTTGAGCCCATTTGAAACCACTACATCTTTACTCAACCCCTTTCCCATGAGCACGATGTAACACAAGTTCCCTTTTGTTAAGTTGTGTATAACAGGTTTGAATTCAGAGGGGTTTTTTTTTCTCCTGGGCTAGTTGCCATACTTAAAGAGCTTAGTCTGCCCTACTATTTACCCATAACTAGAAGGGGAATAGTTGATTCATACCTTTCTCAAAAATATTAGCGTCTTGTGAAATTCAAATAGCCACGTCCAGGATTTGAACACGGGTGTCCGAATCCATTTTCTTCGTTAAGCCACGGACGCCACACATCAAACCAATACGTAGATTTGAATTCAGTTACAAGTTTTCATTTGCTAAGCTAGGTGAGTTTGGCACAAGGTCAAATGTATGGGGCACCCAGTGGGAGTTAAACTCGCTAGTGGTGCTCTGCTCGTCGATCTCCCAATGACTTACACCCCACAAAGCGCTCTCATCAATTTAGATTAAAATTTGACTTACGGTCAAGTCACGCTGAAGGCACCGGTTCCTGCCAGATCTCCCAAGTAAGCAGCAACGAGAATATTCAGTACTTGAGTGGCCACGTAGGTACAACAGCTACCGTAAGCAATATGGCTACCTTACTAACTAAATCCCATTCGAATTTGAATTACGATCAAGTCACGCTGAAAGCACCAATTCCCATCGAAGTTTGCGACGTATGCCCTTCCGGCCTGATCACTTCGCATTCGTACCGGGTAGTTGTTTGTTAATTATGACACTTTGGCCCATGTCTTTGGACTAAGTCTATTGTTTGGTGCCCGAAGCGCCTCATAAGGGGAATGCCGACAGGGTCGAGTATTTTTGCACCTGCTGCACATGACTCCCGATTTGTGTACGGCCCCCACCATAAAACAGCTTTGTACTATATTCTGACTCGATTGGATGTAAGATAGATCGTAGCTCCCATCGAAGTTAATCAACGATGAACCTCTTCAATGCTTAGATGGGTGACCATTTAGAAAAAGCAATCTGAGGCCTGTTTGGTAACGTTTAGTAACTTATCGAAAGCAGAAAATTTACTGATTTTTTAAGAATTTTTATTACTCAAACATCACTTCCTAATACATACATAATCATTTTCTGCCCACTGATCTTTTTGCAACAAACTCGTTAACCACTACACCACACAAAATTATCAGGAATGGCTGTGAGTGGCTGAAAAAATCGTTGTCATGATTTTTGCCTTCAACACAAAGACGATAAGGGTCCAGTTTAATGACAATATTGATTCACACTTTGAAATGGAATTGAACGATTTGCTTGAGTAACTGGAACCAGAGCGATAAATGTTGACGTAGACTTAAATAAATATTATTTCCTGTGTGCCAAATGGAGCGTCCACTGAGTATACACAGTTATCTCCCTTCGCTGTCAATGTGACATTTTCTCAAACTCTTCTTCTCGTCTCGTCTGTTTGTTTACCTCTCATTGTCTGCCTGCGCGTTTGATGTCGCACAGGGACGACCAGATAAATCTACAAAGATGTGTGCGGTGTCATATAGTGTGGAAAGGTTCCAAAAGCAATATCAACGTCGAAATGACAAACACCAGCTGAACAACGATTTATGGTCTCTGATTTTCTTCTGGCTTTTCGCCAATTTAAACCAAACATAGAGTTCAGACTTTAAGAAATCGTAAGCTGATGTCTTCAACTAAATGCGCATGCGCCGAAACATATTTACTCAAATCTTATGCATCTTGTTAACTAAATTAGCGATAGGTTGTCATTTACTAAGCTAGGTTAGTTTGGCACAAAGCCAGATTTATAGGGTACCCAGTGGGAGTTAAACTCACTAGCTCCAAAAGACTTACACCACACAAAGCGGCCTCGTCAGTTTAAAATAAAATTTACGGTCAACATGTATTTTTTGGCAACTGTTCTATAATTCATAGTCCTGTCGGTTTGGTTTTATATATAGTGACTGTATCCTCAGCTGGTGGATAAGATCCAACCAAAAAAAGAGGGGCTCCTAGGTATGTTACTGAGCAATATCTGATAGTGAGGATTCAATTCTGGGGAATTGTGATGTACCCCTTTATTACCATTACTCTCAGATCCACTCTTTCACGGGATGGTAGAACCTTATATTTATCCGAGTCTCCCACCAGGAAGGATTTTAAACAATATCTTTCTTATAGTGGGGATTTAGGGGATGAGTAGATCGCACACGAGCCGAAACTCGTTCGCTGCTGGTCAAAGCTGGTCATAGGATCACTAGGTGCAATGTGAACTATGTTAGCCTTTGCTAAGACTTCCGGCACGAAACCAGGTGACCTTGCTGGTCATAGATTCACTAGACCTGAATATCAAGTGAAATGTCAATCTATTCCTTTCATTGTTTGGCCTCCCGACACCTATGCCAGGTGTGTTATTACCTGTTTGGTTTTCATCGATTGTTGTATACAACTTATACATATGCAAACACAAGCGGACTCTGTTGCTTTAGGTACGAACAATTTATTAACTTCTGAGTTCGGTTCTTCGACACGAGGAGAGAGACACATTTCTTACTATGCTGACTATATTATCTGACCTCACAAACGCGCTGCGCATCTTGCGATGTTTAAGATCTCTGTCGGTAGAGATCTGCAAAACTCCAACTACGTGCCTCAACGGTAAAGAACTCAATTCTCTATGTCCCAATGGCAGAGAACTCAACTGTCTGCCTGCATGGTCCAATGTCAACCTCCAACTGACTCTTTTTCAAAATCCTCAAATTCTCAGGACCATCTCTTCTGGGCATGACGTCATCCACACTCCTGCGTCATTTCTTGTCTGGAGTTTATTATGAGAATGGTGGTTGTCGTATCCTTTGCACACGAGCGTAAAACTGTACCCAATGACTATGCTTCGAACTCTTAACCCGAATAGTTCAAAGCCCAACCAAACTGAATGATAAAATATAATTAACGAAAAATGATTAATATAAAAAAATCATTCCTTAATTATATAACACGATGGGTCAAATAGATCTGTTTAAAAATGATACGCATTCGATAGGACTTTGAGCAAACAAAAAATCTTTAAAAAAAACAAAAACACGCAAAACATATGAATATAAATGAATAATGAACACGATTCCCTAAGTTCTGGGCATAAAATATCTCAATACTGGTTGCGTCCTGAAAAGAGTTACAATCAGACAAGGTTGTACTCGAATGGAAGGAACAGTCAACATGTTCGTAGATTAAAGAAAGAGGGTTTTATAGCAAGAGAGATACAAAAAGACAAGGAATTGTGAGTCACGCTTCTAATCCCTCCCCCAAAGCAAGGCCAAGTATAATGCTGTGCTCACTCTATATATAGTCACAGATATAGTCAATCCACATGGATAAGAGAGAGTGTGAGATATTACATTACAATATCATGCCTTTACAATCAATCAATTATGTACTCTAATTAATTTGTTCCCAGTCTATATAGCTTCAAATAATCACAGCTAGACTGAAGGTTTATATAACAAATACAAGGTTTTCCCCACAATCATTATATAAAAAAAGCTAAGATTTTGCTGAAGTGGTTAACGTGCTAGAACGAAACATTGTCGTAAGCGAGTTCGAACTCCAGTCGCATTAATGTCCACCCTTAGAAAAGGTGGTACGAACCCCCTCTCCCCCCACACACACACACCTTTTATACTCTCCCCAGCTATGAGTTAAGTAGTACTACTGTCCATCTATAAAGAAAGCTTTGGCATTTGATAACCATCTAAGGTTGATATGCCATTAAAACTAAGGAACCAAAGAAGAAAGAACTTTCACATAGATACAAATGTGACGTAATGATCCACTACCACTCTCGGTACAATGGCTGGTGGATGTGTCGGATATTTGCAGATGTGTATTTGACAGGTGACAAGTAATTATGATAAGTAGAACTATTTTTAGAAAATAAGAAGTGTGATCAAAAACTTTTGAGACTGAATCTTCAATTTTTTTAAAATTCCAAATATTAAAAAAAATGCACATATGTTCACAGCTGAGCAACTTATACGATAGGGAGACTTTTTCCCGAGAAGTCTAATCGAAGTCTGAGACGAGTCACAACTAATTCTCGATATTTTTGAGCAGCAGTTTTTTTCGAGAAATACAAGATTGTGCAAGGGCAACATCCCCCAGACACATCAGACCCTGTTTTGAGCAATTTTATCTTGCTTCCTGAACTGAAAATTTATCTAAATGGTAAAACTCGCTCCCATCCCCAATGGTGTGTGTGGGGAGATGGATGTTTCGCGGACCTACAACAAAAATTTATATATATATATATGTATATATATATATTGTAACCCAGGGATCGCAAACCAAATTCCATGGCATTAAATATATAAATATGATATATAATTATCTATTATATATATATATATAATAATTATTTTTTATATATACATATATAATCATTTATTATTATATATATATATATATATAATTATTTATTATATATATATATATATATATAGTTCTCTAAATAAAATATACATATATATATATATATATATATATATATATATAAACAAACGTAATAAGACAAATAGGAATATTACTTTTATTTTGTTTATTTTTTTATTGTTCTCAACTAGTTTCGACCTTTATACGTCCTCAGAAAAAAAGATTCGTGGAAAAAAGGAAGTTTTTCTAGAAACTCGCTCCCATCCCTAATGGTGTGTGTGGGGAGAAGGATGTTTCGCAGACCTACAACAAAAATTTATATATATATATATATATATATATATTATAACCCAGAGATCGCAGACCAAATTCCATGGCATTAAATATATAAATATAATATATATTATGATTATATATATATATATATATATATCAGTGGCGACTCTAGCCTATTTTTGCTACTCGTGCCCCCCCCCCACGCCCTCTGTCAACTTCAGTTCCCAACCCGTGATCCGTGGACCCAAAGTAAGTCATCATAGTTGCTATTGCGTGATTCTCCATTGTATTGCACAGATTGACAAACGTACCTTGCATGGTGATTTTTTTTTTTTTTTGTAAACAAACAAGATACTATATAATTTGTAGTCTTGTTAATACAGTAGATAAGATAATTTTTTTCCTTTCAAAAGCATAGAAGAAAAGAGAAGATGTTCATTACTATGACGAGAAAAATATGTTTATTAGAATAAAGAAACTGATGACAATATACACAGACACAGCTAGTAGTTTCAATTTCACTTAGAATAAAGATTATTTGTTGAAAATGTATTCAAATAAACAAATTTTAGTTACAGAATGTAATATATGCAACATTCATTAAAGAAATAGAGATCTGTTAGTGAAAAAACGAATTAAAAAACGCCGTTTAACCAACATTTACCATAGCGATGATGATGACGTCGGCGACGGCTATAATCTGCTATCCCCCCCTCTCTCTCTCTCTCTCTCTCTCTCTCTCTCTCTCTCTCTCTCTCTCTCTCTCGGTCCCTTGCCCTCTTCCCAAGACAGCTGTCAGCAGTCACATTGTGCTAATATTTTTGAGCACGGTGTTTTGAGTTGCTCTTGCTATTGGCTACAGCCAAAAGCGGATTTCTCTAACATTACTGTTATTATAAGGGTCTAGTGCCTGGCACGGATTACGCGTGTTCAACATTATAGCCGATTTTATGGGATGTTCAATGGATCTGACGGTGGCCGGACAAAGACCATCCGTTCAAAACAGCATCGTTGTATTATTCCCAGATATATTTATGAACTTTTGGCTACTTAGTTATCGAAACTTGAATAGATACGTAATTTAATTGAGATCAGACTAAGTACGTTTGCTTGAAATTAATGGATGATTTTTAATCCATTTTGAATAACATTGACCGAGTTATTGGTCGTGCCGGGCACGAGTAGCACTAGTCCCGTCTCCGCCCCTGATATATATATATATATATATATATATATATATATATATATATATATATATATGTATATATATATATATATATATATAGTAATTATTTGTTATATATATATATATATAATTATTTATTCTATATATATATACATATATATATATATAATTATTTATTATATATATACATATATATATATACTCTAAAAAGTATATATAGTTATATATATATATATATATATATATATATATATATATATATATATATATATAAAGATAAACAAAAGTAATAAGACAAATAGGAATATTACTTTTATTTTGTTTATTTTTTTATTGTTCTCAACTAGTTTCGTCCTCAGAAAAAAAGATTCGTGGAAAAAAAGGAAGTTTTTCTAGAAAGTTTTTAACGCGTTTTTTTTTTAATTTTTAAGAATCGATATGCTATATGAAAAGTGATGTAAACTGTATGCTTGTTATAGCATATCCATTTGATCAGATAAAATTCTTCTGGTAAATGGATATGCTACGCCGACAATATATATATATATATATATAGTCATCTGATGAGACAGAGAGTATGATTATATTCTCCGCCGAAATGAATTCATAATGACAATTTAACCAGGTTTGAGTTTCTTTCTAATTGCACTCTATACGCTCTGTTTGTGATTTTTTCTTATGTAAACCTCGATCGAAAAAATATATAACGATAGACATACATCGAGCAATCCCATAGATCTATATGAAATCCCTCATATATTATATTCGCGAATAATCCACACCCATTGTCTTCGGACGCTGACTGGATATACACACACATATATATATATATATATATATGGTTGGTTGGTTGGTTGGGGTTTTATGGTATATCCACCTTTACAAGTTATTTAATGCGAAATTCTGTTTATACATATATTAAACCTAAGATTTCTTGTCCAGTTGGCTGGGGCTGTAGAATACACCGACTGCTTCTTTGCAGAGGAGTAATCCCCCACCGCAACGAGTGTCTTGGATATGATACTAAACAATCTGATGATGAGGTTCCAGTAATGCTGGAGCTTTGGGGAATGCAGAGTACCCTTTCATTGCCATCGCTCCCAGGTCCACTCTGGCACGGAGTGGTAGCACCTGATAGGGTCCTATCTATGTGCCAAATAGAACTAAACTACGTACTTATTTTAAACTGAATCGCTTGAAATAGAACTGTTTTGCGTACTTAATGCCAAACTGAATTATCTGAAACAAAACTGTTTTTGTATGCTAACCTGAATTGTTTGAAATAGAACTGTTTTTGGCATTGAAACTGTTCTTACGCTAAACTGAATTGTTTTAAATAGAACTGTTCTGACATTTAACTGTGTGTGGACAAAAACTGTGCTTATACTAAACTGAATTGTTTGAATTAGAACTGTTTGACAAAACTGAACATCTTGAAATAGAAATGTTTTCGACAATTAAACTGTGTACTCATGCTAAACTGAATTGTTTGAAATAGAACTGATCATTTGTATAAAAATGGATTAGGCATTAAATAACTAACAAAGGCTGATGTCCCATAAACCCAAAACAATCCAACCCAGCTTAAGATTTCTAAACAAATACTTTGTCGATAGAATTTAAACAAGCTTGAGTTCATTTGTTAACAAACAATCAAATGGTTTGTTTTCTTTTGGTTTGTTTTGGTTTTGTTTGGTTTTATGGAATACCAACCATTCTAGTTTATTTAAGGCCGAAAATATCTATACATGTATATTATATACATATATATATATATGATTTGTAATCAGATTTTGTAGATAAGATTCTTAAACGAATCTGAGCTCTTTTTTACACATAGTTAAATGGTTTTAAGTATTTCTATATAACAGTCACAATTTAACATTAGCCATTTGTATGCACACATTGTTCTGTTTGACCCATAGGTAGGACTCTATCAAGTGCTACCACTCCGGGTCAGAGTGGACCTGCCAACTAAGGCACTGAAGCGGTATTCCATATCCTCCAAATCTCCAAGGCTGGAGATTATTTAATGTTATATCATGGACACTCGTTGCGGAAGCCTTACCCCTCTGCAGAGATGAAGTCGATGTATTCTACAGCCCCAGGAGACTAGCCTTAGGATAAATATATATGTGTGTGTGTGTGTGTGTGTGTGTGTGCAAACAAATGATTAATCAAAAACTTAATTTTAAGTAAGAAAAAGTGAGAAAATAGAATTACGCAACAGTAACTTTTTCTTCTTAAGAGAAAGCCGGGCACCACCAGCCATGGAGATGGCCTCATCGTAGGCCAGTCTCTATGTAAAAAAAATAGCTTCTAATATGTTATGTGACTCGTGAGTGGGGTGTATCTCTTCGATGATAGCTTCTACCTCGCTACAATAAATGCTTCGAGTATAAAAGTGTAAAATAATTAGGGATTTTTGTAAACTATTTTAGTAATAAAATTTTTTCCTGACAAATTTTGATTTCGAAGTTGCGGGGTTTCGTTTTGCAAAGGTCACAGCCTTGTTTTGCGTAAATATGTCATAATAAGATCGACAATATGTTTTAGAATCAGCTGTAAGCAAAATGTATTATCATAATCAAATAGGTAGGTATCAACTGATATTTAGAAATGACGTGTCACTAATGGGAGTGAAAACACGTGATTAAGGAATATTTTATATAAAAAAAGATTCGAAGATGCCTCGACAGTCAGAGAAGGAGCAGTCAGAGAAGGAGTAGAGGACAGAAACCAGACAGGACCCTGAGCAGTCCAGCACGCAAAACTACGGCTTAATCGGCCGGGTCAGTGAAGAAAAGATTAAGTCCCCTTTAACATTTTCCGTCTTCCGCTGTTTATTCTCTGTCTATCGAATCTGTTGATGCTTATTTTCTACTCTATCTTTCTCTTTTCGCTGACTACTGTAACTGTTGCAGTTCCAAATAAATTTTCGTATCCTACAACTAAGAGCATCAATTCGTATTGTATTTAAAGGGTAACTTTCAAAAAGCTAATGTCTTCAACTGAAAATGTTCCAACAAGTATTTAAAGTGATTCTGTTATATCTTTACGAACAAAGAAAATAAGTAAACAAAATGGATAAGAGACCGACTCGTGAGTATACAACAAAATATCATCATCATCATCATATCATGCTGCCAGCGCGGATTTCCCTGATCTTCTCTCGCTACCCTTCTCTATCGTCCATCGCTCCCAGTAGGTCTTCAAGGCTACATCCTGTATCGACACAGAGCTGTTGTATATATGTTCTAGCTGGTTGTCCTGCCTTTGCTTGTCTATGTGAAGAGGTCCACAGGAGGACCTCGCTTATGAGTTTGTCCTTACTTCTCTAGCAGTGTCCAGCATGTCTGGTTCATCTAACTTGGATATTTTTCCTGATAGGTGTTAGGTGGCCGTACAGCTACTGTTTTGTGGGGTGTTGCCTCCAGGACTTGTTCAATATTGCTCGCAACATTCTTGTGTAATTGCTGTCAAGCTTTTTCTCCATACGTTTAGTTTGCATCCATGTAGTACATCCATATAGCAGTATCGACACGACCGTTGCTTGGTAAAAAACTGCGTTTTATTTTATCGGTCAGGTCTGAATTCCATATGACCGATAGTCTATCGATAGCTGTCAATGCCTTTGCTAGTCGCGTGTTGATGCCATTCTCGGTTGAGGAGATGCTGCTTCCAAGGTAGGTGAACTTGTCCACTTGTTTCAAAGAACCACCCTTTGATGTCGCCTCTTTGATTAAAGCACATGTATTCCGTTTTGTTCGCGTTGACATGGAGACTTATGCCACCAGCTGCTCGTTCCAGACTATATAGCAGAGATTCGGCTTGTGCGGGTGTATTTACCAGAAGCGCTATGTCATCGGCGTTGTCCACGTCCGTAATTGTTTGTGTGGGGCATCTTCTGCTTCTTTCCCTTAACAGCTTGAAACCGTTTTCTTTCATTTAATTTATAGTCGTTTTAAGCACGTAGTTTAGACAGATAATAAACAGGTATGGGGCTAATGTGTCTCCTTGCTGCACACCTGCTACAATGTCGAAGTAATCTATGCCTCCATCCGGTAAGCGGACTTTCACTTTCGTGTTTTTATGTAGCATCATTATGGCTGCGAAGGTTTCTTTGGGGAGGCCCGCTATATATGAAGTCAAATGCCTTGGAGAAGTTGAATAATATTGTTGCCTCAAGGTTTTTTGCGCGTACACCGTCTAGAATTCGACGGATAGTCAAATTTGTGATGTCATAGATCGATTTCTCCGAAAGCCATTTTGGTTCTTCCAAAGTATTTTCTCAAATTATCGGTTAAAACAATGTGGTTTATTTAACCACCAGCAGAGATATGCGTCTAATGACCAGGAATAGAACTGTTTTAACTTTGTGCGCACCAATCAAATTTACATTCATGTGTCAAGGTGGATCCAAGTCTATCTTTTCTCTCGCATATCTCCGTCCTTCCGATTCCAACAAATCACACAATGCGCTATTCATGGGAGACAACTTTTTTTTTATACCCAGAGAGGAATAACTTTGATATTTTTCGTTTAGTCTGAACCTTAACAGATTCCTATTCTTAACTATACACCCTGTCGGTGAGCCTTAGAATAGGTTGACTATATCCCCTGCAGAGCGGTAAGCCACCTCCCAAAATGGAGGTTCCTAGGTATGATACAAAACAGCATCTGATAGTGAGGCATCAATTCTGGAAATCTGGAAATTCCTAAAAGTTTGGATGCATTCTGACCAAAAATGACGATAGTTTAGCGGGACGGACAGACGAAGATTTGTTGAATTATAAATTATCCTTTAGTTTCGTCATGGGGCGCTACTTATGTAGCTTCTCTTGAGTATTCAACTCCAGAATGAGTTATAAGATCTTTTAAATAAATTTTATGTAAAGGAAAATTCTGAAAAACGAAAATACCAGGAATTATGATGACATCATACAAACTGATTTTTTTTTTTTCAGAGGATAAAATACAAAACGCTATTCGACACTGTCGGGGTGGGGGCTTCGAATACGCTGTATCCCCAACAGAGTGCTTAGAACCCCCCCCCCCCAAAAAAAAAGAGGTGCTCTGGGAATGACACTGTAGCAGAAAGAACTTCGTATTTTTGTTTAGTGCGTAATTTAATTCGACCGTTAGTGTAATGTTAACACCATGAGGCAAAAAATGAGGTAAAAGGCTCAACTGGTAAAGAAGTCGTCTATTCGCAATAGGTTTTCGTTCCTTCTTTCAACCCTTCTTTGACCCTCTTTGACCGTGAAACTAAAAACAAAATAGAAAACAACTTCTGAAACCCCTTTCACACAGATCAATAATTCAGGGAAATACAGATGCAGTGTGTGATTCTTACCTCTGTTCGCCTCAAAGAATGCCCCCTTCGCAAAGTCTAAAATCGCAGCTCTGTCAGGCAACACGTGTGTTCTGCTCGGAGAAATGGTAATAAAAGGGTCAACCCTTCTAACGGTGTCACATGTGTGGCTGGTCGGTGTACAATGATAATGTGTACTCAACTCTAAGGTGCCTGTACCAAACAAGGGGGATAGCTCCCTCATTTACTGTTAGGGTCGACGCATAATTTCACCCAATCAGGATGACTTATCCTATTCTAACCGAGCCATCTTTCCGGGCAGCACAAATTGGGGAAGCCGTCAAACACTCTTTTTTTCTCATAACTCCTACGTTCAGTACAGACGTCTTACTGTCTGCACTTCAATAGCAGCAGCAGCATCACACCACCATGAGGGAAGCAGTCTAATTTATGGAGCCCTTGCATCTATTTCTCTTAGACCAAGGGTTCCCAGTTGAATATGAATTAGATGAATTCAATACGCCACACACAAGAACAACTTTACGTCACCCCAAAATTGGCTATGTCGACAGCAATGCAAAATTTCGCTCCGACACCTTGCTACTTCTTCACTGGGCAACATTTTCAGGAGACATTCACGCTTCTCCACGAAACAACCAGAACCACAAACTCACGGTGACTACATCGTTTCTCTCGTCAAATAGCAACACGACTGTTGCTACACCAATGGCGAACATATCTTCCTCACACATTCAACAATGCCTTAACCTAACGATGCACTTTTCGCTCAGGCATTTAGCTGCTAAAATGCTTTCTCAACTCTATCATAACTTCATTTCGTTTCCTTACCTCTTTCCTTCCTACGAGACTTGCAGCATAAACGTAAACTCTTTATTCCATGCTGCCATTAAAAAGCTTCATATAAAACCTAACAGCACCTGCTTCTGACTTTTCCATCTCTCTCATATGCAAATTATGCTTTTTTTTAGGGTTTTTTTCTAAATTTTGTTTTTAGTTGTTGTTGTTGTTGTTGTTGATGATTTTCTTTGCTTTTTATTATTTTGTTTTTTTGTTTTTTTAGTGTTGTGGTTTTTTGTTTTTGCTTTTGTTTTTTGTGTGTGTTAAGTCTTCTTTCTTTTTATTTTTTTTTGTTGGGGTAGGGTTTTTCAATTTTGTTTTTGTTGGGGTTTTGTTTATTTGTTTGTTTGTTTTTGGTTTGTTTTTGTTTTTTGTTTTTTGTTAAGTTTATTTGGGTTGGGGGATGTTTTTCGATGGTTTTATTTTTGGCTGGTTTTTTTTCTTTTTTTTTGGGGGGGGGGTATTGTTATTTTATTTTTTGTTTTGTTTTGTTTTGTTTTTGGGTGGTTTTTTTTTGTCTTTTTTGTTTGTTTGCTTATTTATTTTTTTTGTTTTTTGTGGGACGCCAAACTTAGTTTATTACAGTACAAGGCTTCAAGTGTGGAGCGCCCATTGAGAAACGACTCACTACAGCAGTTACTACTGCAGTAGTTTACAAGATTAGTTTGCTAACTACCTGCGCTGAGACAGATTTTCTAATCTTTTGGTGAGATTTACCGTCGATTTGTTCGCACTTATTAAATCAATACTGGATTTTAAGGTGAGATGCTGTTATTACTACTTAATAGGATGTATCAAAATAGTTTCGTTTTTTAATCAACGACATATTTGCCGGAGCTTTTAAGAAATACTCTAAATATCCCCGTTGTAAGTTGAATAGTACTACTATTGTTCTTCTACACGGATGACTTTGGCATTAAATAACCCACGAAGATTGATATGCCATTAAACAAACCAAATCAAACTAAACCAACCTAATTATGGTATCTTTCGATTATCCAAACTCTTCCCAAACATCTCATTTTATTGATTGATTGATTTTAACAACATGAATAACCTGCCGAGGGTTATTTTATGCCGAGAGGTTATGGAATCGTATTCAATTTATATTTTTCGTGTAGCTGTTTCTTTAGAGTTTTTAAAATTATTTTTTGGCACACGGTCCACTCGAATATGAATAATTTTCAAATAGATCAATTTGACCAACAGATGAAATTTTAACAGGTACTACCATTGCGGATTAGAGTTGAACTGAAAGTAATATTATAATATAATTAGGGATTCTAATTAATTATTTTGGTTAATTATTTTTATCTTTGGATGAATTGTGTGCAAGCTGAAAACTTTAAGTTCATAGATTTTCGACAAAATGAGTAGGTCTTGTTAGCGTGCACAAAATAAAGAAATTGACAGGTCTATTTTGAAATGAGCTATGAGTGAAATATAAAAGATGAACATTTAGGTGGATATCAGCTGATATAAGCTATGACGTGTCACCGGAAAGTTTAGTGATTACGTGTTATTAACATATTAGTTAAGAGATTAATTAGAAGAAAATACATTTCTAAGACGTAGAGTCAATCACAGACGAGTTCCAGTCGGAGACAGACAGGGGCAGTTGAAGTTGGGCAGTTGGAGATAACGGGTGATAGGCGGCCCTGTTGGGGTGAGGGTGAGTCGGTAAAGAAAGAGGAAATGTATAAATATGTGCTTGACCGTTTACTCTGCCATAGGTTAAAGTTTCTGTCTATCTAAATGGTAAAAAGTAAATTTGAGTTTCTATCTCTCTCGTTTCGTGACGACAACTGTAAAAACAGTAGGAGCAATAAATTTTCGTATCATGAAACAACGGAGTCGTTGTGTATTTGTAATGCGTTACAACTTTCGTCACTTAAATTCTTTTGGTCCCGGAGTGTGAAAATGCTAATAAAGAGGTACTCCACATTCCCCAGATATTCAAAACTGGAGCCTTACCACCAGATATAGTTTAGTGTTATACCCAGGACACCCGTTTTTTGAGCAGGTATATTATCCCTCTGCAGATGATACAGCCGGCCAACGCAAAATTTTGCAGAATGGTTAGTTGGGTTCTCTTCTACTTTAAATTTTAAAACATCATAATCAACAACTAGCTATCGGTTACTTCAAGACTTTATTTTAAGAAACAATCCTTGACTTGCTTAAACAAGTTTTGGACATTACGGTGAGATATCTTTTTTCGTTTACTTCAACTTCCCAATTTTATAAGTAGTTTCAGCGGCTTTGAGGCCCAGTTTAAAATAATGTGTTAAAATTACGATAATATCGTTCTTTGTATTCAGCATTAAAATAAAATTAAAAGGTAAATCTGAATAGTATCAATAATGATAGATAGATAGATAGATTTAAAAATTTGGAGTAAAACAACGTAAAAAATATTTAATGCACTCTAATATATTTTATATTATCATTAGACTCATCCTAAGATCATTTATCGTTATTCCTTTTGTACTAAGTACTTATCTTTATTACCTCCCTTAGACCATGATCCCAGGATTTGTATATTTATTCCGTCTGTCCAAATCTGAGAAATTGTCTCCCTTAAGCAGATTTTGTTCCTCCAGAGTGAGTTTCGTTGAGCAGTTTTATTTTCGGTTATGTATGATTAACTTACATTTCATTTAGTATTTTTTAATTTAAATTTTAAAGAAAACTCAATGTATTTTTCCTATACTCTGATGCTTAAACATGAATTTAGTGTTATCAATGAAAATGCGTATATCTGTTATTATAAAATGCGCGCGCGTGTGTGTGTGTGTGTGAAAGAAGAAATTGTTTTAAAAACGTTTTTTAAAGTCCAGAAAGTGCTCAAATACTGACCAGTTGAGCAAGATAAAACTTCAAATAAATAATCTCACTTCCTCGTGTTGGCTTCATTACTAAAAGTTGTATATATTGTAAAAAAAAACAAAAAAAAAACACGCGTGTTTCATTTAAATATTTTATTTTTCAGATGCATGGAACTTTTAGTAATAAATCCGACATGAGATAATTCATTTTAGGTCATATATATATATGCGCGTGTGTGTGTGTGTGTGTGTATCCACACACACATATACACACACACACACACATATATATATATATATATATATATATATATATTGACAAAGAAAAGAAGCAGAAGGCACCCCGCAAAAACAATTACCGACGCCGACTACGCCGATGACATAGCGATTCTGGCAAATACACCCGCACAAGCCGAAATACTACTGCATAGTTTGGAACGAGCCGCCGCAGGCATTGGCCTCCATGTCAATGCACACAAAATGGAATATATGTGCTATAATCAAACAGGCGACATCACCACACTAGACGGAACCCCTCTGAAACTAGTAGACAAATTCACCTACCTAGGAAGCAGCGTCTCATCAACCAAAAAGGACATAGACACGCGGCTAACGAAGGCATGGACAGCTATCGATATATGGAAGTCAGACCTGACCGATAAAATGAAACCCAGTTTCTTCCAGGTAGCGGTCGTGTCGATACTGCTGTATGGATGCACTACTTGGACGCTAACTAAACGGCTGGAGAAGAAGCTAGACGGCAATTACACAAGAATGCTGCGAGCAATATTTAACAAGTCCTGACGGCAACAGCTCACAAGGCACCAACTATACGACCACCTGCCTCCCATCACGAAAACTATCCAAGTTAGACGAGCAGGCATGCATGACACTGCTGGAGAAGCAGCGACGAGCTCAAAAGTGATGTACTCCTATGGACCCCCACATATGACCGGGCAAACGCAGGACGACCAGCTCGAACATACATTCAGCAGCTATGTGAGGATACGGGATGTAGCCCTGAAGACCTACCAGAGGCGATGAACGATAGGGAGAAGTGGCGAGAGAAGGTCAGCGATGTCCGTGCTAATGGAACGACATGATGATGATGATGATGATGATAGAAAAAAGTCAAAAGAAAAAAATTTGCTTTCTTGGTATCATTATAAATCTATTTCAATTTTTACAAATTCTTATAAGTTTAATTTATAAGCTTTATGAAAACTATTTTAAATATCTCATCTGAAAATAGTTTTTATAAAGCTTGTAAATTAAACTTATAAGAATTTTTTAAAAACTGACATAAATTTATAATGATACGAAGAAAGTGATTTTTTTTTTTGTAAAAGATTCTTTAGTTCTACACGTTGAGTGTTCATGTATCGTTAATCCCAAATTGATTATATATTAATAGTCATTAATATTGACCATTCAAATTGGATACTTCTACACCTTGAATTTCTTCCTTTGATCATATAAAGAATATATATATATATATATATATATATATATATATATATATATATATATATATAGGGTGACATTGTGTTTTGATATCTAAGTTCCATTTTGTAGGGGTATATTTAATTTGTTTTTATATGTGGTTGCGTGCTCTCACAAGTCGGAAGGTCAGCAATTTGTAGGGGGATATGTTCTTTGATAGATATGTTTGGTCCCCCAAAATTTATGTTGGTTTGGTATATGTTTAGTTTATTTGTTTGGTATTTACTTAGTGGTAAGTTGTTGGTGTTTATGTTTGGAAAAAGGCACATGGAGGCAACTGTAGTAAAGATGTGTAAACGATATGAAAGTTATGAAACGGCGCAGACAAAAGGAACATTCAGAACAAGGCGACATAAACAAAACAAATTTATATCTCAACAATACATACAATGAAACATTCAAAACATTAATATGGTTCTATTACTGTTCGTGAAATAATCCAGTGCGTGTAACTAACACAACTAAAACTACAAAAATGACTAAATAACAAAAGTGTCCAATGCATGTTGACTACGTATTTCTACTGTTTGTTTCTTTCTGTGGTTCGACGAAATTTCTGTTTTCGAGGCTGGAAAAAGTCTCACCGACAAAGTATAATCAGGAAAGGAATGTTTGCATGGCATATACATTTTTGTGGCGGTTGACGGCTGTTAGTTGAAATGAGAGAGGGATAGTGTTCTCTCTGGAAGTCACACTGGAGAGAGGGTGTGAGCTCTGTAAGTGAAATTGTGAAAAGAGAAAGAGTATTGGAGTAGGCTCCAAAAACGCGGGATGAAATTGAAATGGGACGTAGTTTTAAGCACTGACCTCATGGTTCTCATAGCCAATGGGTTCCCGAGACTGAATGTTGATGTGCGTCCGCTATCTTTGTTTCGGGAACAAGTGGGATAACGTCCATTTTAAATCATAGGGTATAAGTCCTATATATATATATATATATATATATAAGCTTATTATGGTTTATTAAGATATATTTTTATGATCCAAATTAAAAACAAGTTTATAATATTTTGAGCTATAACTGATGTTCGAACTGATAGTCGTTCTTATCCAGACACTGCTGATAATGAGAAGAGACGTAATTGAAAACATCACTGAGTTCAAACTGATGCCCATTCTGTTTAATGCTTGCCCAGTCGGCTGGCGCTGTAGAATACACTGACTGCACCTCTGCAGAGGGGTAACACCCACCCACCCCAATGAGTGTCCTGGATATGACACTAAACAGTCTGATAGTGAGATCCCAGTAATGCTGGGGCTTTGGGGAATACAGAGCACCCCTTCATTGCCATTGCTCCCAGGTCGACTCTGGACCGGCGTGGTAGCACCTGATAGGGTCCTATCTATAGGTTAAATAGAACTAACGGCATACTTATGCTGAACTGAATTGTTTGATTAAACTGAATGGCTTGAAATAGAAATGTTTTTTGACATATAAACTGTACTTACATTTATACTGCGTGCTAATGCTAAATTGAAACCGTACTTACATTTAAACTGTGTGCTTTTGCTAAACTAAATTATTTCAAAGACAACTGTTTTTTGACATTGAAACTGGATTTACACTAAACTGAATTGTTTAACATAGAACTGTTTTGACATTTAATTGTGTGTAAACAAAATCTGTACTTATACTAAACTGAATTAACTGAATTATAACTGCTTGGCTAAACTGAATTGCTAGAAATAGAATTGTTTTTCACAATTAAACAATTCTAACATTTAAACTGCGAGCTTATGCTAAACTGAATTGTTTGAAATTGAACTGTTTTGACATTGAAACTGTACTTACACTAAACTGAATTGTTATATATAACTGTTTGAATAAACTGAATAGTTTGAAATAGAAATGTTTTTGACAATTAAACTGTATACTCATGCTAAACTGAATTGGTTTAAATAGAACTGATTATTTACATGAAAGTGGATTTGGCGTTAAATAATCTATAAAGGTTGATATGCCAAAAAACCCAACCAACCAACCAACAGCTGATAACATGAAAAAAATAGAATTGAATTTTTTTAAATCGTTCCAATTGCTGCGCTCAACTCATTTATTGATACAGGTTTTGAGCAGTAAACTTACATGACTCAAAACTATAAGGCACCCCAGAACCAGCATGTTATAGTTGAACACGTAAACTTACAAGGAATATAGGAGGTGCCTGTAGTGTTATGGTTATCGTCGTAGGAAATGGACACGGCGACACGAGTTCAAATCCTGGACGAGACCGATTGCACTTCTCATAGCACTAATACCCTTCGGAAATGTATGAATCCAATAATTCTCCCTCCAGCTATGGGTAAATAGTAGGGCAGACTAGGTTCTTCAGCCTTGGTGAGGCAACTAATCTAGGAAAAAGAAAACTCTGAATTGAAACTGTTAAACTCTGCTTAAAAATTGACCTTGTGTCATATCCTGCCCAAGCGGAGGGGTTGGTAAATAGAGTAAACTTTCAAGGAATTACAATGTGATAAGGATTATCAGTGTTGTATGTGATTGGACCATTTTTTAAATCATAGTCACTGCTCAGAGTGCGTAAACATTTTTTGGTTTGGTTTGGTTTGGTTTGGTTGCGTAATGTATGGCATATCAACTTTCATTGGTTATTTAACGCCAACGCCTTACTCATCATCATCATCATCATCTGGTCGTGCCATCAGCACGAATATCCCTGGCCCTCTCTCGCCACCCCTCCTTATCGTTCATTGCTTCCGGCAGGTCCTCAGGGCTACACCCCGTATCCTCACAGAGCTGCTGCATGTAGGTTCGAGCTGGTCGCCCTGCTTTTGCTCGGCCATGTGAAGGGGTCCATAGGAGTACATCACTTATGAGCTCGTCCCTACCTCTCCAGCAGTGTCCTGCATGTCTGGTTCGTCTAACTTGGATAGTTTTCGAGATGGGTAGTAGGTGACCGTACAGTTGCTGCTTTGTGGGGTGTTGCCTCCAGATCATGTTCAATATTGCTCGCAGCATTCTTGTGTAATTGCCGTCAAGCTTTTTCTCCATTCGTTTAGTTAGCGTCCATGTTGTGCATCCATATAGCAGTATCCTTATTTACCAACCCCTCCGCTTGGGCAGGATATGACACAAGGTCAATTTTTAAGCGGAGTTTGACAGGTTTGAATTCAGAGTTTTCCTTCTCCTCGACTAGTTGCCTAACCAAGGCTGAAGAACCAGTCTGCCCTACTATTTACCCATAGCTGGAGGGAGAATAATTAGATTAATCCCTCTCCCAAGGGTATTGGTGCTATGTTAAATGCAATCGGTCTCGTCCAGGATTTGAACTCGTGTCGTCGTGTCTTTTTCTTTCGTCGATAACCATTACACCACGGGCACCTCCATATAA
Source organism: Sepioteuthis lessoniana (assembly GCA_963585895.1). Classification (NCBI taxonomy): domain Eukaryota; kingdom Metazoa; phylum Mollusca; class Cephalopoda; order Myopsida; family Loliginidae; genus Sepioteuthis; species Sepioteuthis lessoniana. The sequence goes on along the minus strand of OY757909.1, from coordinate 105,277,476 downwards.
CAGTATCGACACGATCCCTGCTTGGAAGAAACTGCGTTTCATTTTATCGGTCAGGTCTGACTTCTATATGACCGATAGTCAATTGATAGCTGTCTATGCCTTTGTTAGACGCGTGTCGATGTTTGTCTCGGTTGATGAGACACTGTTTCCTAGGTAGGTGAACTTGTCTTCTAGTTTCAGTGAGCTTGTAGGAGAATGGACCTGTGTTTGGTATTTATATGGTACCCGTCTATTTTTTGTTGAGTTTATGTATATTGAAAATAAGGGTTTATGTTATATTTAGAATAATGTTTAATATGGCACATGTTTTATGTTGAGGTTTGATGTAGAGTGTTTTGTTTAGAATAAAGGTTGAATAGGGCATAATATAAGCACATATTATAGGCACATGGATATAGTAAATGAAGGAAGCCAATGAGTGAATAATATGTAACAAATGAGTAAAAGATATGAAACGAATGAAACGAGTAAAGGTTGTAAAACGGCGCGGACAAAATGAACATTTAAAACAAGGCGACGAACAAAAACAAATTTATATTCTACAACAATTAAATCTTACATTGATACATAAAAGATATTACTAACTCTACTAACATAATAATAGTGTGTGTATATGTGTGAGCTCGTGTGTGTGTGTGTGTGTGTGTAACATAACTAAGCTACAAAAAGAATTACAAGTTTAAAATGTCCTTTTTTATGGTTAGAAACGGGCAGTTTCTCAGAGACTGGAAAGCGTCTCATAGTCATTGTATATGAATGTCTGTGAGGCCCATCCATGGTGTTGCTTTTCTCTACTGTTGATTCACGCTGAAGGGAGTGTGTTGCTGCTGCGAATAAATTTGGTCAAAGAGGACAAGGGTGTTTGAAGACGATGTATTTCTAGAAAATACGCGTCTTTTAGGTGGCTCAAAAACGCAGGACTTGAATTTACGCGCGGACCTAGTTTTAATCATGTCACGTGGTCCTCCTGGCCAATGGTTTCCTGAGACTGAATATTGAGCGTCCGCCATCTTTGTGGGAACAAGTGGCATACCGCCCAAACTAATTTATAGGAGTGTAAAGTCCTATAAGCTACCGTTTAGTGTGGAAATGTCGCCTGTTTGGTTAAAGCAGATATATTCCGTTTTGTGTGCGTTGACATTAGTTGTACAATTCAACCCATAATTAGAGGGGGTGATTCATATCTTCCCCAAGGATAAGAGTTCGAAAGTGAAAGTGATAGCGCGACTAAAGCTCGAACTCGCTAACTATAATGTTACAGTCCGGCACGTTAGCCATTACATCACGTGGATTCACCACATATTTTTCGGGATTATATATATATATATGTATATATTGTCATCCACAGATAGACTGTTTGTTGTATCACAAGTCTTCAGTGTGGATCGAAATCCGTCTAACTTTACGCTAGACTTGATAACTTACCGCTCAGCCATTCCGACAACCAACGTCAGCTCGGTAAATTAACTCATTTTTGGATTTGCTTTCGTTTGTTTACGATTTACGCTACCGGATACCGGACTTCTCAATTTGTTAGAAGAGCTTCGCATTACATGGATGGCAGTCGTTAATTCTTTCGCAAGAGTGCTCAACCCCCGGGAAGAGAGCGTATATCATCCACAGAGATTCTGTTTCGTTGTATCACAACTCTTCAGTGTAGCTAGACACGCAGTACGCTCCAGGCTGGGATCGAAACCCGCCTAACTTTACGCTAGACTTGATATCTTACCTACATCAGCTCGGAAAATTAACGCAATTTTATATTAGCTTTCGTTTGTTTACATTTTGCGCTATGGGATATATATATGATAGAAATAAGTGGAAAATGGATAAATCAAACACTTACAACGGGTTTCGTAGTAATATTTCGTTCTTCCGTGATTTTATCTTGTCAGATTCACCAAAATCTACCATTTCTCTCTCTCTCTCTCTCTCTCTCTCTCTCTCTCTCTCTCTCTCAGTCTCTCTCTCTCTCTCTATATATATATATATATATATCCGTAATAAAATAGGGAGAAAAATTCAACAGATCGTCATTTTGCTATTATAAATTTATTTCAGCTGGCTACTACAAGGTAGCCGGCCTCATTTTGAGATTTTTATATATCTATATATTAATAATCATACATAGAACAACCCTAGAGAATTATATAAATCCTCTCATAGATTCTCAATTAAAATAATTCCAAAATCATCGTCTTTGGACATTTATAATATATATACATATATATATAACTTCGTAAGAATTATGAGTCTGTTTTGATTTTACCAAACTTTTTATTTTGAAAGCTAAATTAGTTCCTGAAAGAAGTTAAGAAAGCTTAAAATTTTGACCAACTAAATACTAACTAGTTTTATTCTTGCTAATTTCATGGGGGAATTTTTTTTGTTGACTTTGTACGTTATTTCGGTATGATATATATAATTCGAAGAAAAATTTTCTTAGAGCTGGAAAATTTTCATGAAGTAATGATAGGTAGAAATGAATAATATCAGAAACCTTTAAGATTGAGGAAAGCTCATCAAATTTCATTTTCAACGTTGAACTTGTCCAAGAATGAAACTATTTAGAAAGAATAAATAAAGTAAATCTCTTTGGCGTTCGAGTATTAGTAACAAAAAATCCGTTACATCTAATCATCCCACGTCTTGCACATATTTCATCGGTTAGATAGGCATGAACTAGAATATTCCCTTTCCAATTCAGTAGCAGCCAAGTAGTCGAAGAGGATAGACATGAGATACTCAAGGTTGTATCAAAAATATCAGTCCTTAATTTCACGACAGTAACCGAGTTTTATCCTCACTGGAATTCAATAAGTGATTGAATGACTAATCGATTTTAGTGGCATTCTAACCTATCTATAATTTGCACAAAGTTGTATGGTTTCAAGTATCCCTAATACCAATAATTATGCAGTTTTAAATAAATTTTTCAGTCTAATGATAATAATAATTTGTTTTCAAGTAACTAATAATGATCCTTAGAAAACCATTACAACTTCATGTAACTATTCTTAATACAAATTATTTACAATTGTCTTTAATTGGATCATTTTATTAGTACACTGTTAAATGGCATCAAGTATTCCTATCCAATACGAATAATTTTTGAAACAGGTATATTTGAACTCTTATGATGAGACTACGTAATAGGTGCTTCTATTCCGGGTCAGAAAGAACTTGAGATTAATGGCAATGAAGAAGTACTCCATACTCCCCGAATCTCCAGAACTGGAGTCTGACAATCAGATGCAGTTAATCTGAGAATTAATTTTTTTTTTTATTTATTGCGGACTTTTTGTCCTCATCTTGGTAGTTTTTTTGTTTTTTTTTTCTTCTTCTTTCACTACGTTTCTGCCTTCCATAGCAGCGGATAGAGGCGTTGAGTCTCTACGGTTCTAGGTGAGCATTGTCAGAAGATAGCGGTTTCAAATCCTACCCAAGCCGGCCAGGGGTTTACTTGGTCAAAAACGTGGTGCGATAGACAACAACTATGGAAGGCAGTAATTACTGGGAATACGGTTACAAGACTCATCATTCCTATCAGAGGTCGCGGTAAAATCACCTGAAGAAGGCCAGAGGTGAAATTTGGCCGAAACGTAGTGAAAGAAGAAACAACACAAAAAAAACTACCAAGATGAGGACAAAAAGTCCGCAATAAATTTTAAAAAATTTAAAAAATTAAAATAAAAAATTAATTCTCAAATTATTTACAGTTATATGGTATCAATTATTCCTATCCAATTCGAATAATTATCTAATACTAATAATTTATACACAATTATATGGTTTCAAGTAATTTTTTCAATTTATTAATGACAATTTATTAGTATGCAGTTAAATGGCATCAAGTATTCCTATCCAATACGAATAATTTTTGAAACAGGTATATTTGAACTCTTATGATGAGACTACGTAATAGGGGCTTCTATTCCGGGTCAGAAAGAACTTGAGATTAATGGCAATGAAGGAGTACTCCATACTCCCCGAATCTCCAGAACTGGAGTCTGACAATCAGATGCAGTTAAGCATCTTACTCAGGATACCCCAAATTTGGAGAGTTTCTTACCCCTCCACAGGATATACAGTCAGTGTATTCTAAGCCCTGCCTTCAAGGCAGACTAAGCCAATAAAGTATTATTTAGGCTTACGACCATTTGCTTCAATCTAATTTACTTTATTTTTTTACTCTTTTATCACCTTAAACTAAAATCAACCCTTACAATCCGAGCAGTGAATTTTTCACCTGTTCACGCGCAGCCTGAATTCCGGCCAAGGTATCCCCCATTTCTACATTGCATTGCCTATCAACAATACAGCCAATCAGATATGCCCTTATATCGGAGGCATAGCTAAGCACATTCACGCGATATCTGTGCTGCTATGTAGAAGTACATATATCCAGAAAGCCTGTTATAATATGCTATTTAGTACCCTTACAAACTATTAATTAACAGATTATAACATTTTATAAGCAATAGCAATATAGAAATAGGGGTTACCCCCCCCCATCAGAATTAATTATAAGTCTGTAAGGCTGTTAAACAATTTCAACTGATTTTAATATTTTACATTTTCGCATATTTTTTAGCCAGGGCGAGCGTTCGGGTGTGATGAACTCGGGGTTTCAGGAATTAAAAAAATCAAAGGAATTTCTATCGGTATGCTAATTAATAAAAATATGCAAAATGCTTCCCCTTGGTTTGAAATATTTTTTCATTAGGTTCTCTCCCTTAGATTCAAGCAGTCATGGTGTGAGAATAATTTACTGTTCAACAATGTTGCTGTTTATTATTATTTCATTTTTAACGTTGTATATTCATTTCAAAATAGTGAGCCTTGATCTTTTAAAAGAAAATGTAAAATTTCTTTTGATCTAGGTGTCAAAATTATTTTTTTTAGTAAGAACGTTAATACATTTTTGCGATGGCATCTTCCAAGAGTAACACATCTCAAAAGAGATTTAAAAATGAAACAGATGATCGGAACTTACTTTTATTTGGATGGTAAATGTATTGCATTCTACATAATTATATATATACTTTATAATTATATATATTCTATATAATCTTTTGTGTATTAGCGCTGTATTAATGTAAATTCATCGGCAAGATATTCTGGAAAAGAAACCTGAAAACTTTTTTACCAAACCAAAAAGAGGTTGTTGTTTTTTAGGAGAAAAAAAAACTTGCGAAACAATGTGCCAGTTTTTTTTGGGGGGGGGTATTTCAGGTTAAATACGAGGAATACCATGTACGTTTTATGATTCTAGATCAGGGGTTCGCAAAATGTTCCAATATAGATTCCGGGGGAGAGGAATAAAAGCATTAGGGTCCACTAACGTGAATTTACTAGCTTGCATTTATGAATCTCTTTATGATAAAATAAAAATCGCTTGTTCATATAAGCTTGTTGCCATATATTGTACACCTATCCGAATTGGGTGTGATATGTCGTTTACATGTAACGCAGTCAAAATATATGGATTATTAAAATGGACGAACAATTTGGCTCTCACTGAAAAGATCTGTATCTTTTCAGCGTCGTTAACGTCGCATATAATCATATTTCCACGAAAGAAAACATTTTGAAATTATATTTTAAACAAATTATTTTTGTTAAATACTGAATTCAAAAATATTTTTTACAATAGGTTATGAGATGTTTTTAGAGAGAAAAAGATTATTCAAGAAGAATAGAATCATAGATTTAAAAGAAAAAAATAATGAAAAAGTAAAATTAAAATACAAAATTTTGATTTTTATCAATGGTAACAGATTTTTGATGAATAAAACAAAAATTAACAAAAAAAAGACCTGCTCTTATTGAAGAAATCCTGATCTTCACTTGTTAAGTCAGTTTCAGTATTGCCAGGTATTTGTTGGTGTGGGTGTTATATGATTCAATATTCCATTTATTAGATTGCTCAGAAAATACTGTCCTGTATCCTCTTTGTTGATTTTCTATTACTTCTTTCAGAATTTTATTTTGAAGGTTATATGCCCCTAATCATGAATATGAAAAAAGAAGTAGTACGTTTACTTTTGTTTTTTAGCGCGCGTTCAAGTTTAGTCATTATTTTGTTTCCAGACAATGCTCGGTCACGTGACCAGAACGACACTGTAGAAACCGAGTGACTTGGGATATGAGACTTTGCTCCATCCAACATATTCTCTTGATCTCTTACTTACCAAACTTTTTTTTTAACATCTGGTCAGTTTTTTTACGCTAAAAACATTCCATTCCAAATTAGTAGTAACTGCATTTAAAAATGTCTTACCATCAAAACCTTTATAGATTTATCGTACAGACATGAATAAACTTGTTAATTGATGGCAGAAATGCATACATGTTCAGGGATCATATTTTGACTGATTAAAATACCGTTTAAATTCATTAATTCAGAAATAAGTTTAATCTATTAGACATTATTTTCCATATTGTTTAATAGTATTCGTTTTAAGGTTTAGATTACATTGTTTACACTGTTGAATTGATTTTTATTGTATTACAGTTATTTTAGAAGTATAAAAGTTTGAATGTTTTCTGTCATTGGATGTTGAAATATTTTTATAAGTTAGCTAGGCCAAAAGTTAGGGATCATTCATTACATGCAGTATATGATAAAGAATAAACACTGGCTAAAAATTAGGGGTCATTCATTACTAAAGTATATAGGGTGTATATATAATATTAATAATACCATTTACTATATTTATAAATAAAGTGCACATTATTGGTGATAGAGCCTATGAGAATAGTATAGATACAATCAACATCTCTTGGTGACTTAGTTTCTCATATGTATTCATCAAACCAAGTGTTATATAATTGTGGAAGGATTTTTTTTATATTATCATTTTTCGTTGGTTATATCTTATCTTTCGGTTTAGTTAGGCTTAGAACTATTCGGCTTAGTGCACGGGTAGGGGCACACATTGAGCGCAGGTGTTCACGCTCGCGCGGGGAGGATGTGACAATCATAGATGTCATAATAAAAACCCCGCAGAGGAAATGAGACTGGGGATGTGAATGACGTCATGCCCGGAAGCGATGGGCTGAGCATTTTGGGTGATTTTTGAAAAAAAGCAGTTGAGATTCGGACCTGGGCGAGCCCAGTCCAGTTATGGATTACGGGATGCCCGCGTGTGGTGGGGTCAGATAGAACAGTCAGCATAGTAGAAATTGTGTTGAAAACCTAAAAGTTAAGAAGGTAATAAAAGTTTCGTACCTGAACTACCGTGGGTCGTCAGTGTTTCGAGTGTTTTTCGGATTCCTATGCATATGAACGTTTCACGTATCAGTATATTTTACATAACCACATCTGGCTATGTCACACAAGTGCATAGATTAATTGCTAATGTATACTCTACAATTATCAAGTTATCAAAGCTAAGATTACGATGATTAAAGTGGGTGTGAATGTAGACCACTTAAATTGAAAATTGGATTCTGAGGATTTTAACATGCTAGGCACTAATGATAAACTTTCAAATGATATTATTCTATAAACCGGCACATCCAAGTGGGTAGAGTATTCGCCAATGGTCCGGGATACATGGGTTCAATCCCAGGTCGCATCATACCAAAGACTTTTTTAAAAAATGGTACTTTATACTTACTTGCTTATCACTCAGCAATATAAAGGTACGTATCATGGGTAAAGTGGAGCAATCCAGTGAAAGGAGTAGTACCCTCCCCTACACCTCAGTGTAGTAGCTATTAAAAAGGGAGCTTTCTGGTCGCCAACTTTACTTATTCTATGAACTCCTACACATGGACACACCAATGTTGGCTAACCAGCAAAAAACTTTTTGCTCAAACTTTTACGGACACTAGATACCGTCTCAAGCAGTGCTACTCAAACTATGTGGTATATTAGCATGATGTTTTTTTAACTAGTACCCTGCTAATAGCAAGTTTGTTCATAGCTTTTTTTCTGATTAAGTTCCAATGGGCCACTTGGCGGCGGTTGTAGAATACACTGACTGCATCTCTACAGATGAGCAAGATTCCCCAAAGAGTGTCCTGGCGATGACACTAAACAATCTGGTGAGGCTCCAGTAATGCTGGAGCTTTACGGAATGCATACTATCCCTTCATTGCCATTGCTCCCAGGTCCACTCTAGCCTGAAGTGATAACACCTGATAGGGTCCTATCTATGGGTCAAATAGAGCTCTGATATTTAAACTATGCAAATAAATGACTTATGCAAAATCAAATCGTTAGAAATAGAACTGTTTGATCAGTTAATTGTGTAAACAAATGACATGTTCAATTGAACCATTTAACTTTGTTGACTTATGCTAAATTGAGTTGTTAGAAATAGAACTGATAAAATATATCTAAAAATTTACTGTTAGTAACTTGTTGAGCTGTTTAATGCAAAATAATATTTTATTAATTAAAAACAGTTAACTTCTTTTTTTATTTTAATCATTAAAAAACGTTTTATTTTGAAAGAACTATTTAAATAAAAATTTTCAATGAAAAAGTGATTTCAAAAATATTCACCAAATGATAAAATTTCTCTTAAACGAGCCAAAGCTGAATCTCAGAAATACTATCGAGGTGCATATGATAAGTTTCCAGACTTTTTTCGTACAGGCATTTAAAATTGTCGTAGACTCTTGAAAATTCACTATGTTATTGCTATACATCTTATGAGATGACTGGCCAATTTGTATGATTTCAGGTTCAAATGAACAGCTACAGCAGCAATTGGAATACACCCTACTAAAGCCTGATTGTCACAGCTGGTGAATTTCAAAAATGCAATCTGACACTTGAGAAGAACGATATGCAATAAAATTCTGTTGGGAAAATGCGACAGAAACGTATGGAATGCTTCAGACTGCTTTTCGACCATCTTGCATGAATCGAGCATCAGTTTTTGAGTGGCATAAGAGATTCAAGGAAGGCAGGGAGTCTGTGAGGGATGATGAGGTGTGGCAGGAGTAAGGAAGTCAATACACCACATTTGATTGGCCAAAGGATTAGAGTTACTATATTGAGATTTTAAGGGAGTTCAGCAAGAGATTCCATCGGAAGAGGCCATCACTCTTCAAATCGGGTCAGTGGCATTTCCACCAGGACAATGCACCAGTCCACAACTCCATCCTTGTCACAGACTATTTGACCAAGATGGGCATCAAGACAGTTCCTCACCCTTCCTATAGTCCAGACCTTGCTCCATGTGACTTTTGGTTATTCCCTAAGCTCAGAGGCTGTTATGAGACAATTGAGGAAATGAAAGAGGCTGTGACGAAAGTCATTGATATGCTCACACAAGAGGACTTCCATGGAGCCTTCCAGAAGTTGTTGGAACCGTACAAGTGCATTGCAGCCGACGGAGATTACTTCGAAGGGGACCAGAGTTTCATGTGTGTACTATCAATAAAAGTGCCCATACGAAAAAAGTCTGGAAACTTATCGTATGCACCTCGATTGTTATATAAACAATGTATCTTTTACCTAAGAAATAGCTTTAGATTACTTTAGATTAGTTAGGAGAGGAAAAGAAAGTATTAAAAAAAATCTCTATTTAAAGATATTTTTATAGTACAAAACTTCATAATGGCAATAAAAAGACCAAAGGTCTTATTCATGATGAAAATTAAAACTTTAAAAGATAGAAGGCTAGCTAACTGATTTAAAAATTTATATTGAAGACTAAATCAAAATAATATTAAGTCCTAGCAGACATTCTCTCTGAGATGGCCTGCTGGACAAAATATGAATAGTCTCCAATATTTTTAGATGGAATGATGAGTGTAACTTGCTCAGTATTGAGAACAAGTCAACACTAAATTTTTCAACAGCATCACAGTTAATAAGATGTTTTATTAAGAATATCAGTCAGGGCAAAATCAAAATTCCATATTTTCATAGGAACATGTTCAATTCTGACATCCAGCCTCTGATTGGTTCTTCCTCTGGAGTGCAAAATTTCAATGTTTGACTGTAACCATAACCCAGTAAAAACAGCACATCATTTTTTCTTTTTTTTTTTTTATTAGAGCAATGCACTAAAATGTTCATTGAAATTCTCAATGTATAAAATGCTATTTAAAATCTTTCACTCTTAAATAGAATCATCAATATAATAGCACAGCATTACAAGAACCCAACAGGCAGTGCCAGTTTTACAAATAAGCTAGTATGAGCTGCAGCCCAAGAGGGGGCCCTGATGAAAAAAAATGAATAAATAAAAATGTGAAAACAGATTATAACTTTCAGATCAAATGGGGCTCCTTTGAATTCAGTTGAAACAATTTAGAGTACTCAGAACCTCTTGAATTGGAGTGGATTTTTTAATTGAATGGATCCCTTTGGAGGTAATTCATTTAGATTTTGATGCATCTTTTTTTTGCATGTAGATTTTTGATATATTTTGCAAAGTTTAGTCAACTTTGCTCAATTTTACACTTTATTGCACAGACATGTAAATAAGTGCATAATTACTCAACATTGAACTAGTTAGACAAAAAGTGTAAAACAAAATAAAAAATTAAAAAAAAACAAAGAAAATTGAGTAAACAGAGGCAAAGGGTATACAAAAGGAAAAGGCCTCAAATTCTTTTAGCCCAAAGGCTTCTTAAGGCCTAAATCCAGCCCTGCCAAAAGGTCTGTTTCACCTAGTAATTTTCTAATTCTTTAAATACGATCTATACAAAGTAAATCAAAAGATTATAGCAATTATCCCCAATTCAGAATAGATGTGCAGTCTTTGAAGCAAATAACTTAAAGCAAAGTGCAAACATCCAATAAAGCAGTATAGAAAAAAGACCTAAAGACAAGCTAAGTGCATTGGTTATGTGCTAGTGACCAGATCATTAAAGCTAGAGGATTAAGATAGTGAAAGTTAATAACAGAAAACAGAATTTCTACAGCTTTCCATTATCAACTTTAGGTTTGGTTTTGGTCTTTTCCAAGGTTATAAATCAAAAAGCCATGAAGCAGCAAAAATTTGAGTGAAATCTTAACAAATTTAATAGAAAGAGGCTTAGTTTAAGTGATGTTAAAAAAGAAAATTAGAAAAGGTTTTTAATTTCATTTTTCATGTTGAATTCTAATATATTTGGGATAAATAATTAAATAGATGCCTTTAAGAGACTGTCTAATAATATTTCTCTACCATATATACTTGTGTATCATGTGACTTTTAAAGACCTAAATTGAAACCTTTTGCAGCTAAAAATTGGCAGCATACCTATTGGCCTATCTTTAGCCAACTATTTACATACACAAAGTTTGTATCTCATGTATAGTGTAACCCCTTAATATTAGGCTATAATTTAGGTATCAGAAAATTACATGATACACAAGTATATACAGTATCTAAAATTAAATGTTAAAACAAGTCTCACTTGAAAAAAAAATATATATATAAGCCTAATTTAGATTTGAAAAATGCTAGTTTGAATTTCAGGGCTAAAATATCATCACAATTTAAAATATTAACATTTAAAATGCTGTGATGTTCTATGAAGATTAAATTGAAATTATCAACTGCAGGATGACTTCATTGAATACATTAAACTTTGCTCAGTTTGGCACATTGGCATCCAATAGCTTATGGTACTTGCAGTTCCTAAAAGGTCACCCATCTAACTAATGACAAGATTCACTGATACTTAAACCTTTTGCAGGAATATAATTTTTCCAATCCTTGTATAGGGAGTGAATAATTTCCTATACATTAATACTGAATTAGTCAATGAGCAGCCAATAGAAAAATGCCTTACATTGATCTACTACTAGAAATTGTCACTGCCTGCAAAAGGATTAACTTCAGTGATCTAGCAAGAAGTGATGATTTTATCATGTCTTGACCAGAAGACCTCTCAGATAACTACAAGCCCAAAAACTAAATTTCAGTCTCATAATTAAACCAACCAAGTTCCTGCTGTAAAGAGAAAACAAGAAATGAAATCACTATCAGATTCTTTCTTCAGCTGTATAAAAAAAAAAAAAAAAAAAAAAAAAATCATGGAAATAAATACCAGGTGAGCTGACAGATACACTAAGGCAGAACATAAAAGATAAGCCTATTGTCATTCTTATACTCAAAATATTTCTCAGTCGGTCCAGTAATTTGTGTTTAATCATTTTTATGACTCGTTTTATTTGGGTTTTTTGTTCAGAAAACTAGATATAGAGGAAAGTAAAAAATCAAGCTTTGAAAGGGTTAAATGAACATTTCATACTGAACTGACTTAGACAGGTTTAGAAGGATGAAAAATAAAAATCTGATCAACTTTTCATTTTTGAAATTGAGAAAACTATAATTCTAAACCTATTTCATGCAAAATGATTTAGAGAAGTTTTGGACAGTTCCACAGAAACTAAAAATTAATTGTCCCAAAATTTAATTACAAATAAAATGTGAATTTTTAAAATGCAGTCTGAGTTATTTTGAACCAAATAGCTACATCTTTATTTAAATTTTGGTATACAAAAGTCAGTATTTTTAACTCTAGCACATACTATATAAGAAAATCAAACAGTAAATCCTAGGATTAGTCAAAAATTTAACAATATTTTTGTATACGCTAATTGGCAGTGCATATATCATATGATTGAAGCAGTTTAAACCTTAGTTAATAGTATCATGGTAGTTAGTGTGCTGACACATGCAATGTAGTCTAATCTGAGAACTTATGCTTTACAAGTTTGCATTGGCCCATAATGCCATGGAAGCAACCAAAAATATTTGTTGTGCAAAAGGTCAACATGCAGCTGATCAGAGTACAATAACCAGATGGTTCAAGAAATTTCGCTCTGGTTGCAAAAGCCTCAACAATAAGGCAAGGTAAGGTATGCCTAAAACTGGATTCCAGGCCATAGTGGTAAATCCAGCAAGTAGCACTCAGAGAGTAACAAGTGAGATTAGAATCTCCTAGTCCACAGCAGTTTATCATATTCACATCAAAAGCACCCAGGTCTGCCAATTTGTACCTCACATTATCAAAATATTACAAAACTTTGAATTCACCCTGGTATTTTCTATACAAATGAATAAAAAGAAAAACAACTAAGCAATTGGGCCTTGCAACTTGGAGAAAACAATTCACAAAATATTTAAAAGTTATAATTTGAACCCTCACAGCAGTTAAAATTCATTTCATGCTATGCACCGGAATTTTTTAAAATCAATTTTAGACTTCCAAAAAGACAATATTATCTTAAGTTCATTTGACTAAGTTTAATCTGTAACTTGAGGATTTCAAATATAATTATAAAAGTGTTTTCATTTAATTGAATAATCAGCATACATTTAAAAGAAAGACAAAAAAAAACTATTTCATCAGAAAGAGTGACAAGTTTACAAAAAGAATTTCATTTGATAAAGTTTTTAAATTCCAAATATTTTTAAAAATTCACCTTTCTCTTTAATTTCCATCATTTTTGGAGATACTTATTTTTTCTTTTACAGAAAGGAGAGAAAAAAGACAATTGCTTTTCTTAATTCATTTAATTTCTCTTGTTAATACAGAGCTAGGACAATGGTTCTCCACGTCTGAGTTGGGACGGCCAACTACATGAATGATAAAAAGTGAGGAGGAGGAGCCGTTAGGAAAAGGAAGAGCTTGGTGCATGCTAAGAATTCTTGCAGGACAAGCGCAGAGGTGTGCAAAACCAACATTCAGGTTATTATGAGCAAATCCTTTGGAATCCAAAGAATATAGGAATGGAGGAAAATGCACACACGCACGCACACACACACACAGTCATGCAAACACACATAATTACAAACATACTGATGAGAGCTGCCAAATGCCCAGTAGGTGGGAGTTATATAAGAGCAGAAAATAAGAGAAGGGGAATGGGAGGAGGAACACATGACAGACACCAGAGTTAATATTCCTGCCTGCCATACAGAGGAAGAGCATAACATTAAAAGGGGCAAAAGGAAGTTGGAAAAGAGGTGGGAGAAAAAAAAAGCTTATTTCCTCAAAGGAGGATCAAAAAACCCGTAACCGCTGGGAAAGAAAAAAAAATGTTAAGATTCCTTAAACTTAAATGACTTAAATAAAATGGGGCAGGGAAAATTTCAAGTTCATTTTTGTAATACTGTATAAGAATAATGAAGAAATAGAAACGTGTTTTGATGTAATTCCTATTTGTTAATTATAGTCCAGGTTAAAAGCAAAGTAAAAGTAAATCAAAGCTGAACATTTTTAGACTTAGTTTTTCCAATGTAGGTATCATTGGAGAATGAAAAGAATTTTAGTGAACAGACCAGGCTTTGGGATAATGATATAAGCCATACTGCCAAATATGTACGTAATGCTGTCATTGTTTTCATTTCAACAAAACCTGCAAAATTTTCAAAAACTAATACATCTGATAATTCAAAAGAAAAATTGATAAAATCTGAAAAAGTTTTATATAAGTCTGGCCCATTAACCAAAACTTTTCTCCTTCCCCAATGCTACTTGCATTGTAAAAATAAGGTCTAAAAACGTTTGTCTTCAGGTTACTCATACCATGCTTTCAACTGGGATTATTAAAGGTATTTAAAATCTGCATAAAGCAGGTGTGGATGAATCAGCAGTAACAGCAGATGCCAAGTTGTCTGTGACTAAGATTAACAAGAAATGTATGACAAATGACAGGGTGACAAAGTGATGTTCAACAAATGGTGGAAGGAAATCCACCAAGAAAAGCAACTAATTATGTTTCAGAGAACTGCTGTTTGACCTAGTCACAGTGACAATCACTGTTTACTTAAATTAAAAAATAAATCCTTTTAAAAGTAAAGAAAACAAATGGCTTTTGAGGTGTTGAAAAAAATAAAAAAATAAAAAAAAAAATAAGTAACAGTAAGAAAGAAAAAAAAAAAAAAAAAAAAAAGAGGGTCTCCACAAAATGCTCATTATACTGGCACAGTAAATTTTTTTTTTATTTTTTTTTAGTTGGAGGAATCACACGAGTAAAATAAAACTTGTTGAATATTAAAATTCTCTTCGATGGTATTTGTCTGGATCGTAATAGGAGGTTACTACAACTCTATTAGAGAATTTCCTTCCGGTCAATGCTTGTTGAGCCTTCTGACAGTCAATAACAGAATTAAACTCCACAAAGATCTGTAGAATAAAAAAGGGAGGGAAAATAATAATCAAGATAAACTTTCTTAAAGATTTAACACTAAAAATTTAGTGACATAAAAACAAAACAAAAGCATCAGTTTAACCCTGCATTAGTCCCCTGGGGTTGCTTTGGCACCCCACATTTTCTTTTTAAATGCTAATTCCTAGCTGGCAACTTGATTATTTCTCTCTTTCCCATTACTCTTTTGATTAAGTGACAGCATTGCACATGCAGAGTGGCATAGTCCTGGGTCAGCTGCAGGGAAATATAGATGTCATTCTTTTCTTTTGGTGTCATTTACATAAAAATATACAACATAAGTTTATATAACAAATTCATAGTAATTATCACTTCAATTGATAATTATAGCTACAGATTAAGTGTTGATTTGTATAACAGATTGAATCTTTTTTTTTTTTTTTCATATTGATTATCATTGTACATATAAAAGAAATATAATTATGACTACAGTAATAAACAGAATTAGTAGATATGCAAGAGTGAGATTTATCTTACCGAAATATAAATGTGATTTGAATTTATACACTTTTTTAAATAATTAATTTCATTGTATTAGATTAGATGAACAACCAACACAAGGCAATCAATCTATTCATCAGTGACTGCAGAGATATACTGAAGCAACAGTATAAGTATATTTTACAAAATAGTAACACTATATGCAATTTTTGCATTAGAGTGTGTAAACACCCCACCAAACCAACCATGTTTGAATGAGATAGATGACTACTGCAGGGTTAAATAAATTGTTACTTTTAAACATCAACAAAATTCTAAATTTTTACTCATAGTTATTGAATATTATGTGAGAAATTAAGCTCTAAAAAACATTTTTTAACTAAGAAACTTTAATAGGAGGATTTCCAAGAGAATTTTTATGAGTGACATTTATAAACTATAAACAAACAATACTCTATGAACAGAAAAAAAAATAAACGAAATTAATAGATTTAACATGTTTCTATTACAGAAGTAAATGTCTAATCAAGTGATATTTACATGAATACATCAAGCAAAATGAAAAAAAAAAAAAAAAGAATGTAGACGTTGCTATCAAGTTAAAATTAATAAGGAACCAAGTTAAAAATACAAACAAAATTATGACTACAGTAATAAACAGAATTAGTAGATATGCAAGAGCGAGATTTATCTTACTGAAATATAATAGTTACATTAAATGATATTCTAAACCTTACCTTTCCACATCCTGGTACATCAACACCTTTGATTGGACGTGGAATCTCAAGACTGTGCACCATGCCATATTTGCCACATTCTTCCTTCACATCTTCAACAATATCTGAAGAAAACAAAAAACATTGCATTTAAAAGAAAGCAAAATGAGGTGACAAAGAAACTTTGATAAAATCTAAAACATTAAATTAAAATTCAAATAGTTAATAAAATCTTAAGTCTTTATAAACAATTTTTTAAAAACTTGTAGAAAATTAATATTTGGTGTCAGGTAATTTGTATTTAGTAAAAATCTAATTCATTATTTTCATACATAAAGTTATATAGACAAAATGAAAGAAATGCTCATCTGCCCAAAATTTATAATGCAACAAATTTAAAGTAGCAATCTACTTAATATCATCTATATTTTTCAATGTCAGTGACAAATATCAAATAACTATTTTTTCTAAACATATTAAAAGAATGTAAAATAAAGCAAACCTTCATATTCTTCTTCGTCTTCTAATTCATCAGGTGTTACCATGTTCATGAGGCATAATACTTCAGTTGGTGGCCCAGCACCTTGGTTTAGGTTCAAGCCAGGAATCTGGAGCTGAACAGGCTAAAAAAAAATGAATAAACATTAAAACAATCATAAATAAAATATTGTCAGCCCCTTTATATTTAAACATCACTATTAACTTTGGTGTCGAATCTTCTATTGCTCTTTTAATATGGTTTATAATGAAAGCAACAAATAAATCAGTGGTTAAGGTTTTCTCTACAAGGAACTGATATATCAATAATTATTTTAGCTGTTAAGTTTTCATTTAGATAAAATGACCTTAAATCTCAAAAAAGGCTTCTCTATGTAATCATATCAATAAAAAACAAGTGGAGAAATTTACATTAAAGCTTTGAGATGCACTGATCACCAAACAAATTTATCTAACAAAAAATCTGTGGGCAAAACTAATATGATAATATTAATATACAATATAAAACACTGCTTTGGCAACACTTCAGGTTAAAATTTCAAATGTCATAAAATACCAAATATTCAAATGCAATTCTCCTATAATAAAATGGTGGGTTTCTATAAAAAATATATTTTTGTAGCACACTTTTTTAAAAACAACTATCACATCAACTTATTCACAAAAAGCATGACTTACTCTTCTGATAAAACTTTACTTCATTTCAGTGTTTCAACTTATGAATTTGTAACTTAATCTACAGGCTACAATTGGGTAAATTGTCACCATTTTAAATTATTCATTTCATGCATGCACTTTATTTGCTTCAGCTTTCGTCTACTGTGCAGCAAACTAGAGTCAGTTGAGCAATGTCTGCAAGGAAACCAACACCATGACACAATTCACTTCTCACTTCAAAAGATTCCAGAGTGTTTAGGCATCAATCTGAAAACAGACTAATGTTCATGGAAACCAAACACAGGGTCCACACCATGGTATTCAGGGAGGCAACTCACAATGGTGACATACTTCTATTCATCTTCCCACATGGCTTCAGACTCAACATGGAAGCCTACATTAAGCACCTGGGGAAGGTAGTGCCTGCTCTGGGTTAATAATGTAACTGCTGGAAGATCCTAAGTGACAACAAAACTCTGTACCATGCCACACAGTCTTGGCAGTGAGAAAATTTCTGTAACCACATTTGGCCACCTAATTCTCCAGATTGCAATCTTCTTGCTTATGTGGGATGCAATTGAGCAAAATATTAACAAAACTATGCAACACCAAAAATGAACTGAAAGCAACAGCTACATTTACCAATTTAAAAAAGTGATAGTCAAAAAAGCTGGCAGGAAATTCCAAAGTTGTCTGAAGGCCATGCTTGAAGCCGATGGCAATTTTTGATAAATTTAATCCATAGTATTTCAAGATATTTTCATGTAATTTTCATTAATATATCTGATAAAGTGAGATATCAGTGTTATTTTAATTTTTGCAAAATTTAGACAATCTAACCATTGTACCTTGTATATAGTATCAAATTTTATTTTCTTGAACTGTTAAAATCTATAGAAAAGGTTTCTTAACAGCTAAAAAACTAAGTGTTTAAATCTATAAACAATGTTAAAAAAAGCAATAAGTGCTTCAAATTGATATTTCAGGTATAAGGTGTTCATGCAAATCATGTTATTGCTTTAAAAATTGCACAAAAAAAAATGTCCTGTTTGAAATTAAATTTTCTAAATGATCAAATGTTTAAATAATATATAAAAACACACTTACATTCTGAGCATTCTTTGCACCAACACTCGCTCTCTGCACAATTAACTTTTTGTCTCCAAGCTGCATACCATTTAATCCTGCACATGCCTAAAAATATTTTTATATAAACATTATTCATAAGGACAATGACAATCAAAAGTAAATTTTAAAACAATTTAACAATTCATTAATATTTATTCAACTAATTCATACTTATGACTAATGAGAACACTTTGTATTGTTTCAAAATTGATCAGTAAATTTTGATATTTTCATCATGGAATCCTCTACATTACCCTCTGTCTAATAACAGCCAACCAATCATCATGTTATAGCATGATAATCATTTACTGTTTTGGACTGAGATTTTTTGGACATGATTTTTGAAATCCATAATTATAATTGATCATGCCAAGGACTTGAAACATTACAGCTTTTTAACTGCATTTTTATTTGAAAGAAACTTCTACAGTGACATGAATCTGTATAGCAAGTTCAGACATTTTTTTGACTTTCATCAATGATTGGGGCATGAACATTCTCAACCAAAAATTTCCTTTGGAAAAATTTAGTTGGTTGGTTTTTTTATGACATTTCAACCCTTTTCGGGTCATTTAATGCTGAATTAAGTCATTTTAGTTTGGTTTAGCTTTACGGCATATCAACCATTGTAGGGTAATTAATGCCAAATCCATTTTTATACATAGAAGCAGTTCTATTTCAAACAACTCAGTTTAGTGTAAGTACAGTGTTAAGTTATTTGACCCATAGACAGGACCCTATCAGGTGCTACCACTCCAGGCCAGAATGGACCTGGGAGTGATGGCAATAAAGGGGTACTCCGCATTCCCCAAAACTCCAGCATTACTGGAGCCTCACCATCAGAGTGTTTAGTGTCATATCCAGGACACTCATTAGGGGAGTTTTACTCCTCTGCAGAGATGCAGTCAGTGTATTCTGCAGCTCCAGGCTGACTGGTCCAAAAATTGTTTAGGATCCATTTGGAATTACTTGATTATGTTTTATATAACATGAAAACATCAAGATGTGTCATATGATCATCAAAACTTATAAATTTCCATGGTAGGATAAAGGTTGAGCCTTAAAAATTGGGAGAAATAAAAAAGCATTAAAGATTTAAATTTAATTGTTCATTATTAAAAATTACAGAAATTAAAATAACAACACAAGCTTAATTTTCAATAAATTTTGACCCCATAAAATATATAAAAACAATTTAATTTTTTTAAATTTAAACTGAAAGATGAGATAAGATTTTTCTTCAGTAAAAATTATAAAATTTTATCACTTTATTCAAGAATAATTAAACTCTCAAAAGGTATTTTTCATCCAAGAAAAAATTTTCAAGAGATTCTTATGATTTACAACTATAAATAATATTCTATGAAGTAGAAAGATGAAATTATGATTCAATGTATTTTATTACAGAAGTAAATTAATCACGTTGCATCTTCCAAATTTTGTTTACCTGATCAGTAATAGTCACATCTACATATTCACAAAAGGCGTATCCTTTTGATAAACCAGTAGCACTGTCTTTAACCAAGTTAAATGCTTTTAATGGGCCAAACGATGTCAGCAATTCTTTCACCTGCAAAATTATGCAAAAATATGAGTAAACAAATAAACAATAACAAGCAGCTAACTCCCTCGAAAAGTTGTATTGAGATTTCTCAATAAAAAAGCCAACCCATGATTCACCCACTTACAAATATTAAATCTTAGAATTAAAGAAGAAATTAAAAGCTTTGTGAACTTTCTACAATTTAGTCAACATATCTCTCTTTGCCCTCAAAACTACAATAAAACTTAGCCTTCCATTATTAAAAAAAAATTATATACAGAATATAAGAATTTAACCACCCATTGCTTTTAACAAGTCTCATATTTAAAAAAAAAAAAAAAAAAAAAAGATTTTTTTTTGTTATTTCACAATCTATGATTAAATCATTAACTAGTACACCAAAGTATTTAATCAGCAATAGGCTAAAAGGTAATAATTTATACCTATACAACATGATACAAAGGAGTTAGCTGCTGTGCAAAAATATATTAAAAGGCAATTTTTTTTTTTTATGGCTCAGGGAAAAAAAAAATTGTCTAAATTGCTATAATGGGGGGGGCAATAAATTTAAATATTTGATATCAAGTCTCAGGACTTCAAGATAACACAACACAGATGCATTTTTTTTTTCCACATGGTCATTATCATCAGAATCATTCGAAAATGTGCATTTCAGATACATAGGTAGCATTTTACCACCTATTTTTTTTATAATTAGACAAACATGAATGTGAGTACTGATAGCCATTCAGATGCACATATACTCATACATACATACATACATACATACATTTTAGCCCATCATAGTCTTCTAAGATTAATACACTCTTAATAAACCAACTAAAACACTTTTGGTTCCCAACCTCAGATTGCTACAGATAACAAGGGAAAAAAACTTTAAAAAGGAAAAAAAAAGAAAAAATTCTAATTATCAGAAAAAACTAATTTTTTAAAGAAAAAAACAATTAACAGGACAAAATAGAAAAAATCTTAAATTATTCCTTAAAATGTAACAAAAAAATTAAACAAGTAAATAACTCCAGTAATTTATAAAACCAGACAAAACCCAAGTTAATAAAGCTGTGTCCAATTCTAACAACTTCCTAGAAAAATCATACTATATTCATATTGCATCCAGAGGTTTAATAGATTAAACTGATGAGCTATTGGATTTTAAACTAATTCAAATTACAAACTCAAACTAGCAGTCTGCATTCAAGAAATGTTTATTAAAGGAATCTCTGGAAAAAAAAAAAATACATATATGTATATATATCTCCAACAAGAGATTCATAAACACTATTTTGCTCCAAAACTAAAATCAATATGAGATTCAAAAAAATTATACAAAAATTGAATTTGAAAGAAATTTTACCAGATTCTGAGGCTTATATTTCAATTTGTAAGATTTACAGTACAATTTCTTGAGTTAATCATTAACATTAATTTAATCATTGTTTAATAAATCTGTAAGCTCAAAATCAATTTGTTTATACACTAACATCAAATTTAAATAAATCCATAACCTTTCCTGACTTTAAAAAATAAACCAAAAAGATTTCACAATATTTTAAAGTAGTTAAAATGACAACCAATTTATCCAAGTAGTAAAAAAGGAACCAAACCTTTGAAAATGTTTATCATAGAAATACAAGAGTTATTTCCCTTCATATTCAAGTGAGGTTAAGATAACTTAATGCGAGAGTTCCCATTTTTTTTTTGTTCCCTTGTTATGCTTTTTTGCAAAAAAGATTGAAATAGATGGTTGTAGTAAGCAATCTGAACCTGAAGTGAGGCATGACTTATGTATGTTCAAGCATGACAATGAAGCTGTAATACAAGGCACTGGCCATTCATTCCAGCTGCTCACATTCATTCATATGGTATACTCACAAAGCCCACACCAACGTCCTTGACCAACACTATAATTACTGCCCTTCCACTCAAGCTTGAAACTGACCACTTGCCTGTGTCTTGGATGAGCACATTAACAAGGTTTTGTGGTTTGGTCAGTTTATCGACAATATGAAATTCAGCGGTAGGTTTTCAACCTCTTCCCCTAAGCTAGGGACAAAAGGGGGAAGAAACAAGAAAAGAATAATGAGTCGATGTATCAAAAACACACATAAAACATATCGCAATTTACTTAATAATGAAGATTTTAGGTTTTAGTTCTACAATTGATATCTGAAATAGATTTAGCAGCATATTACAGGAATGTTTGCTTAAAAGCTAAAGAAAATTGATTTTCTAGAACTAGACTGTTATAATAATCAATTTGCATAGGAAAATAGAGAATTTCCTGTAAAAGAAAGCTGAAATGGAACTGGCAAGAAATCCTGAAAGAGAACCAAGCCTGAAATAGAGAACTTGCCATCCAATGCTGAAATAGGATAGAATTTGCTCGGTTGGTTGCCAAAGACAGAAAGGAGATTGGAACTTACTTTGGCTAACTAAGACTTTTTTTTTTTTCCAAGTAGAAAAGCAATTTTAAAATTTGGCGACTTAAAAAAGGAAAATATGTGTATATATGTATATATAAAGAAATATTTAGAGACTAGACTTAATGATTTTTCCTGAATCTATTTTTATTAGAAATATCTATTTTGCTTTTTAATGTAACTGTTGCTGAAATATAAGAGTAGTACTAAAATATTCACATGGGGGAGGGATGGGATAACCTTAAAAAGGAAGTTTCGTTTCTAAAGTTGTTTTTTTTTTCCTTGTTGGGAACTTTTTCACCCTTCTTGTATCTGTATGATTTTATGAAGAGGAAACAGTAAACCCTTGTGAGTAAACAGAAGACACACACGGATCTCCAGCACACAGACTGGGCAGAGACAACCAAATGCAGCAACAAAAAATTCTGGAATAATGATGGAGAGAAAAAAATAGAAAAAAAAAAAAAAGTCAACAAAATGCTGTAATGAAGGACTCCAACCTCATACTCGCTATGTGTGGAGTTAAAAAGGTTGGTGCACCATGTAAGCAGATGGGGGAAAGAGAAAAAAAAGAAAAAAAAAAAGAAAAAAGAAGAAAAGAAAAAAAACAAGTCAGCAATCACTAACTAGAGAGAAAGAGGAGAAAAACTTAAAAACTTTAAAAAGAAAAAAAAAGAACATAAATAACAAATGGAACAAATACAGAAAGTTAGAGGAAAAAAAATCCTAATAAATGCTCTGCACAAATACGAAGCTTTTAGCATAGATTATTTTAGATATAAAAAAAAAGATTTCATTTATTGAAAAATACAAATGGTTACCAAGAAGACCGTCACTTCTTTTTCCGCCTTTAAAATTGCATTAAAAAAATAAATAAAAATAAAATAAAAATAAGTGTTGGAAATGAACAATCTAAGATCAAACTTTATGATAACTGTAATTAGCCAATAGGTAAGCTAATACAAAACAAAGACAATTTTAAAATATAAAAACAAAACAAAAAGCAATCAGTATAATAAAATCCAGACTAAATTTGGAGGAAGCAACTGAAAATATGAATTTAAAAACCCTAAATATAGTACTTACTAAGGTAAATATATATCAATTACAAAACAATTATAAAATCAATTAGGTGAATTTTTTCTCAAAACATTTGTGCAGAGCATCATAAAATATAGAGGAAAAAAATATTTAAATCCTGTTGAGAAAAAAATGCAGTGTTCCATTTTGTTCCAGAAGAGCATCTGAGAGACTTCTGTAGGATGTAAGCCAGCACTGCAGAAAAACAAAATACCTGGTCTTCATTTAGATAGTTGGGCAATCCACCAATGAAAATTTTATGTGGAGAATCTTGAACAACTGTAGACACAACACCTGTGGAAAAAAAGAAAAATTATGTACAAATGTCTGTTTTCACTATTAAGAACAATTTTAACTTTGGAAAAAAAAAAAAAAAAAAAAGGAAATTGAAATATTATAGTATCAATAATATATGAACTGAAAGATATTCTTAAACTACTAAACGAACAAAAAGAATGTTATAATTAAACAAGATTGTGTAATATTTTTCCACTTCAAAAAATGAGATTAAAACCAAATATGCATTAATTCTATTTCCAAGTCATTTTTAATAAAATCAATATTAATAAAATGGGATTTATCACATGTCACTATAATCATTTGTTGTGTGCTCCTTAAACTGAATCAAATTCTCAACATAACACTATAGTTTATCACCAGCAAACTCCAAATAAAATTTGCTCTTTAAAATCTAAAAGACAAATGAATAAAAATAAATAACCAACTAGAATTCTGTTTCCTGTAGATATACTAATGTAACAGTATAACATCAATCAACAGGCAAATAGTGAAGCAAATCATCAGTACAATTAATAAACTGATTGTTCTGGCAAAATATTGTATAATTTATTAATCAATCATTTACTAACTTGTTTGTTTGGTACAAAGTCAAAAGTACAAGATCCTCATTGATAATCAAACTCACAACTAACAGTTTGCTAAGCTAGCTTAATAACTATTACACAATGTAATTAAAAAGATAATCCTATTTCTTTCATAAAAATACAAAAATTATCAAGAGGTTTACAAATAAAATAAACTTTAATCTTAAAAAAAATTTTTTAAATCTGAAAATAACAAATTTCTACCTGGAACAGCAACTGAAGGTGTTTCTGCCATTCCGGGGAGTGGCTGGTAATCTCGTGGCCGGCGGATTTTCAATGACTGTCCCTGAAAGTTGATGCCATCAAATGCCATGGCTTGGGTTGTTTCATCTACAGAACGGAACTGAAAGAGAATATATTTAAAATATTAATTACACTTGTAAGATAAAGAAGCAATGTTAAAGTTAAATTTTAGAGAAAGATTTAGGAACTATAACATTCTGATCTTCAAAAAAACTAGAAATGATTTTTAAAAATTAAATATTAAAAACAAAATAGCAGAAATATATTTGTTTGCAAATTTACAGTCTTCAAATTGCTCATGGTACAGTAAATTGGGGTTAATTTCACTTGGATTAAAGCTATTTTTAATAATTTCATGCAAGGGAATATGTTGAATAATGGTTAACATTTTATATAAAGACAAATGTAACATTACCTCTAAAAATGCAAAGTTTTTATCCAAATTTATTTGCACAGCAATAACTGGATTTCCATCAGCTTGGGCTAATCCAGTCACTTTCATTTGATGATTAAAAAAGTCCATCATTGCTTCCTAAAATTGAAAATTAAAAAATAAAATTACTTTAAAAAAAAAAATTTTTTTTTTTAAAAAAAGATTAAAAAAACAAATATAAAATGCAATTTTTTTTCTAAACAAGACATTAGTTTAAAAAAAAAAAAAAAATGCAATTCTACACCAAAAAGAAATAAGAGTAGATATAATTCTCTAAGATACACATCAAAATGAATACAAAATTCATACATAAACAGTCAGTTCAAGCAAAAACCCATTTTAAAAACATAAAAGTTACAAACTCCTGTAAAGACTGTAAATAAAATCATGGTTTATAAAACACAAGAATGAACAGAAAAGATTGTAGGATGACCAAAATACTCTCATGGAATGTGACCAAATGAGGTTTATTTTTTTTTAAATAGTTTGGTCTACACATTTCTTCCATCAGTGTTGCAGTATTTGGATCCCATTCATCAAAAAAGTCATCAAGAATAGACACGGTTCCAGACTAACTTTTTTTCCACATTCCCAGAACTGTTCTGAAACAATTTTAAACTATCCTCAAAATCTTTATCATCTATAACTGTTAGTAGCATAATAAAAACAACATTAAAACTTTTAAGAAATAAATAATATTCTATTTAGTCATGAAATTGTGGTCTCCATGCTTTGCAGCCACTTCAGGAATTTATCTGATTTAATATTTAAAATTAAAACTTTAAAATATACATTTATGGGACTCATGGTGAAGTTGGGTTCAAAAGAGTATTATTTTACTTTTTCCTAGAAATTATTTTTTTGAAAAAGTTATTTTCAAAATGAAAAAAAAAAAATAAATAAATAGATACTATAATAAAATATCAGGGAACAAATTCTA
This sequence comes from Sepioteuthis lessoniana, assembly GCA_963585895.1. NCBI lineage: Eukaryota > Metazoa > Mollusca > Cephalopoda > Myopsida > Loliginidae > Sepioteuthis > Sepioteuthis lessoniana. The sequence continues at coordinate 105,251,333 of OY757909.1, read as the reverse complement.
AAATTAATTTTAATCAATGATACACAAAGCTGTGGAGTCAGTAGCCCGAACCCTCAACACTGACACCTGAAATTTTAGAAGGTTTGACTTGACAACTTTGGTCTAAGAAATATTCTTCTTTCACTATAGTATTTATTTATTAACTAATTCAGATAACAAAAACAAAAAGTAAACAATTTTTATTTACAAAAATAAATTTTAAAAGGTATTAGATAAAGGAGAGAAAATACAAAACTAAGTTATGCTTACTTTCCCTTTTTGTTATATACATTGACTTTCCTGTGATTACTTTAAGTGTTTTAAGTTTAACATTTTTTTCATTTGAATTCTTTAGATTTTGTTCATTGAAACAAAACAAACAAAAAACAACCCATACACAAAAAGAGAAATTGAATTCAGAGCCTTGAAAAATATATCCATTCCTTTTAAAACATTATAAATTGTTAGATAAATAACATAGTAAAAGAAGAATATTTCTAGGGCCAGAGTAACTTTCTAAAATTTCAGACCACAAAAAAAAAGAGAGAGAATTTAGAGAAAACTGTTTTAGACCAAAATCATGTCACTGAAAGAAAAAATAACAGTTCTATAAAAAAAAAAATAAATAAATAAATTAAAAATAAATTTTTTTTTTAATTCTTTTGTCTATGTTACCTTCAATAGACCTCTCAACTGTCATGTTATTTTTTTTTTTTTTTTAGAAGTAAAAATTACCCCAAGAAGATGTAAAAATCTAAAAATCTGCAAAAATTTTTCGTCCTTTAACAGTTAGTTATATTTACTTCCATTTTTCTAAAAATTGGACTACCCCAAGACAATAGGACACCATTAATCTCAAGCCTTGATAACCAATATGACACCAGCCAATGAACTTTCCAACCCACATAATAACCTACATAATTAAATTCAAATTTCCTACACCCAGAATTTGCATACATCAATACATTTAAGGGGGGGAAAAAAATGCAATTTTAGTGACCAATAAATGATATACTTACTTCAGTGACCCCGAAGGGAATGTTTCCAACATATAATCGACGAGCCTGCCGGCTAATAGCACTTCCAGCAAATGGAACAGAAGTGTCTAGTGTTAATGCAGCATTGGGAACAGTGATGGTTTGTGGAATTTGTCCTGCAGCTACAAACCAAATAAAAAAATTAAGTAATTTATTCAAATAAAATCTGATACAAGTAAAATGAATAGGAGATTTAAGGGGGGTAAAAAATTGATTGTAACATTCAAAATAGAAATTTACCTTGCATAGCTTTATATTGCATTGGAGTTATGTGCTCAAAACCTGGAGGAGGTACATCCCAGTATTTATATGGCTTCCTCCTCCTTCTAGAAAAGGACATACGAGCCTCTCTTGGAGAACGGCTGAAAAAGATTTTTTTTTGTAAATGATTTAGAACATAAAAATAGAGAAAAAAAATAACCAATACTTATTCAACACAAAGTAAATATATGTCTCAAAACTCAAGTTACCATTACTAAATACCAACTTAAATGCCAACCTGCTTTTCAAGGTCATTTAAATACCACCAATGTTACATTCTTTCAAATCTAAACGCAATTCAAGTTTGTAAAACTTAAAGATTATAATCAAATGAAAATTTTTCACTTATTTAAAAGTAGGAAGCAACTGAAAATACGAATAGAAAAATATTTGATTTGCTAAATATTTTATATTCTTGTATTATTCAAGGTTAAGTGATATGTTAGAAGTATTCCATTATACTTTATAACCTAAACAATTCTATGTATTTCAAAAAAATCTATATTACACACACACTTAAACTAACACAATTTTATGTTGGCTGATGACATCTATGAAAAACGAGCTGTAAAATTTGCTAAGATTACACAGAATTAAACCAATTTTCACAGATTCTTTCTCAAAGATTGTAAGTTCTATCAAACACTTTACAACAATTGCTTTGAGTCTAAGTCAAAGAACAAAGACTACAACTAAAATCTTAAATCTACAAGATATGTAATGTGATTAAAATTGGATGAAAAAATCTAGAAAAAGCAAAGAATTAAATACACCTACCTTCTGGATCTTCTTTTTCTTCTATCTGGAGATCTAGACCGTGATCTTCTCCTTTCTTTACTGCGTGCTCTATTTCGAGGACTCCGAGATCTGGATCTTCTTGATCTCCCTCCAGGTACTGCACCTTGTTGTTGGGGTCCAGCTTGACCTGGGGGGCCAGCTGGGGATCTGCCTCGTCTTCGCTCATCTGAAATTGTTCAAATATATAACAATTGGATAAAAGTATATTAATTTTACATATGGGTCACTACTCTTAAGCAATGAAAATTTAGACAATACAAATGCTTGATAATTCAGGAAAATAGCATTGATTATAATTATTTTACAAAAACATTCTGAGTAATCTTAGTTATATCATAATACATTTTATTTAGAGTAGATTACTCTAAAGTTTGCCAGTTAGTATCAAGAATGACATTTTGGTCAACATTTTCATCAAAAGATTAATGTCAGGTTGTATTTCATCATTTTAGATGTTAAATTCAACTAAATACAGCTCTTTTCAGAACAAAAATACCTCAATAATGTTCTAAAGCAAAAAGAATTTATAAAACCATTTATATTTCACAAATCCCTACATATCTAAATTTGCACCTGAAAAAAGATCCTAGTAATTAAAGTACAATGCAATATCTACAATGATAACAACTTTTTATGTAAAGCTAGTAAATGTCTAATAAATTATTCACTCAACCAAAATGTTTTTACAAAAAAATAAATGAATATAAATAACTGAGATTTCTAAAATCAAATCTGAAATAATTTCTTAGTTCAAAACTAAAAGGATTAATTACCATAAGTATTATATACTTTTAATTTGATTTTCATATAGAACAGATTCAATTATTATTATTATTATTATTCATTTGAAAATTTAGTATAGTATAATCTAAATTAAGCTCCAACTCAATATTTCAAATGAATTGAATCAAACAGTATTTTAAATAAAATTCATTCTAACCAATCAGTCAAATAGATAACAAGGGCAAATTGCAAAATATAGACACTCACTCAGAAAGATTTTAAAATAATGTCTGCTCAAAATTAGATAACTAGATTTTAAGTACGACACACAAAATGAGCACAAGTAATCCAGTCTGTTATGTTTATTTTTTTTCTTTCTTTCATCTTGTCTTCTGTTAGCACCATGTAATAAGCTTAACCAAGTACAGAACAAGTATGGCAAAAAAAAAATTACAGATAAGAAAGCAAACTTCTTCCATATCACTTTTGTTGCAAAAAAAAAAAAAAAAAGTTACATCCAGTTTGATTTTCTTTTGTTGTTTTTAGAATATAGTTTTTCAAGTATTTACTATTTTAATACATGAAAATTCTAGTAGTGATAACCTTTCTTTTTTTTTTTTTAAATGCAAAGATATTGAGAAGCAAAAGTGAAAATAGATGCCTAGCAATAAATAATGATAAAATTGTAAATGAAAAATCCATTGCAATAAATCAGTGATGATCAACTGGATAATAAAGGGTTGTAAAATGACAAAGCAAAAGATTGTCCCTTGGTATTTGATCAGATCTAAGCTAAAATGAATACAGCTTATTCTTTATTATTTTTTCAATTCAATTTTTCATTAAAATGATATACTAGATTTTAAAAACATTTCAATTTTACATTGGTCTAAAACAAATCAAACAGTTAAGGTATCTTTAATGTAGTATTATTATAAACAGAGGCTAACAGCTCTAACATTTTATATATAACCAATATGATTATGCAGATCCAAGCCATTTTTAACTTGGTAAAATATTTTTGCCATTTGTATGTTAGGATTACGTTAATATGCTTGTAAATATTATGAACTAACGTTAAAATTATTTTTTTAAATTAAAAAAAAAAAAAAAAAAATCAATGGAATGGAAATTCTATGGAATTAAAATTATTGGTTTTCTGAGATCTTGTGATGTATTTTTCCCTATATGATAAAAGAGACAAATTGCCAATATCAGACATACTTTTTTCTTTTCAACTTAATACTTCCAAAATAGAAAATGTTCTGGAATATTAGATTTTATATTCAAACCACTATTCTAAGGTATTTTTGTTAAGGTACTTTTTTTCTGTAATGTTTGACACAGGCATTAAAGATAAATAATTCCCTTTAAAAGTGCTTAATTGAAAAACTGATTTTTTTAAATATCACTAACACAAGCCATTTGTCCCTATAGCAACGCAAACCTGGGTAAGTATTAGAAATGTCCACGTGAGTTAATTCTATTAAACTCTTATTATCATATTAATAACTGATTTCGGTTATAAGACTGTTTCAATATAAAGATGTAATTTTTTCATTTACCTTCATCAGTTGAAAAATCCAAATTGAATATTCTGAACAATTTTTAAGATTTAAAAAAAAACAATATAAATAAACTTTTCCGTCAATGAAACAAACCTAATATTCTTCAACAAACACGTTATCAAAATATGTAACATTTGTCAAAATGTATTGATAGTTTTGTTTTTGTTCGTGGTGGGGGGTCCAATTTCTATTCTTCTGAACTTTATAAAAAAAATTACAGACAATTCATAAATCCACATCTAATCACATAACATAGGCGAAGCACTTTGCAAATAAAAACAATGTGATGTTTATGGTAGAGGGCTAGACGTAACTTTTTTTATAAATTAAATCACTCTAATGTTGATTTTCAAAGACAGGAAAAAAAAACAATAAGTAAATAATTAGTATGGAACGGTGCTTCCGTCTTAGATCAGAATGTAATATCTATTAGTTCTGTGAAAAGTATTACACGTTTTATGTGCATCACTGAAAACCAAATTTACAAAATATTTTTTTAAGATCGATTAACATTTTTTTAAATAAATAAAGATATAAACCATGTTCAAATTTTTTCAAGTAATAAAATTTATTTACTGATTCATATAAACACAAACACACGCGTATTTATAAGAGCATATAAACAAGCAGTTTTTTTTTTTTTGCTTGCTGGATAAACCTAGCAATAAAAATATTGTTCCAATTTTTAGTTTTATTACAATAGAGAAAAACCAATACAACTGATATTTAGATCACGTAATTGTAAACAAACTTTACAAAAAAAAAAAAAAAAAAAAAAAAAACGAATATAGATTATCCAATATTCAGATTTTTTTTTTTTAAATTCACTCAATAAAAAGGTTTACTGCTGGATCGAATTTTATCTTCCATCATTTTTCCTTCCAAGCTACAAGGGCAGCCTTTTGAAATGACTTTAAAGAAAATATTAAAGTGTAGTGTAGAAATATTATACGAACATAGATATCAATATATATGATGTTACATTACTTGGGATGATCATTAAAAATCATAAAAAGTAAACATGAGAACACATGGTTGAGCAATTATTTTTAGAGCAGTTAGCAGCTTAAAAACCCTCCTTTCTACTGCTACTCAAGTTTCTTAGCAATTCAAACAACTCCTCTAATCATGGCCGATCAGGACCAAAGATTTCTACTTTAAAATAACCAGACATAATACAATTTTAAAACATCTAATTTTTTTAATTACGTATTTTTAAGATGTGAAAATAAAGTTATCAACAATTAAGATTGATATATATATATATATATATATATATATATATATATATATGTCTTTTGCAATTATTTTTTGATAAAGAAAAAGTAAGCCCAACGCAGGTTACTTAGTAAATTCTTTTTATTTTATTTTTTTTAAGTATTTGCTAAAAAATTGAATGCCTTATTAAATAATAAATTGTACTAATTAACCAATAAATAATAGCCCGCCGCAATTACAATTCAAATAAATGGTAACCGGTTTCTTGAAATAAAAATAAAGAATCGTTTCGACCGGCAATTGAATCAGAACACGAGGAGAAGGAATGCAGAGAAACGTTTTGGCTTAGTTACATCGATCAAGTCTGTTTATAATTTTACATTTATTAAATCTAAAATATTTCTTACAAAAAAAAAAGAAATAATGAAAAATAAACTATACAAAAATTGAATAGCATGCAATAAAAAAATTATGCAAAAGCTTAAACAACTGATGCTACTCAGATCTTTTCAATTTAAGGGAAATCAACACGACTTCCAAACGTTTAATAAAACAATAATCGAAAAGTAATATTTACCGGCTGCTCTGTTTTCAGCTATCTGTCTTTCAAATTCAAGGTACTCAGCATCCGTCATGATGATATACCTTCAATACAACAGCAGTTTGAAATATTGAAAAGATTCTTAGTCGCCAACAAGGGATAATACAATATGGCGAAATTTTTTTCTTCTCTGAGGTCGTTAGATTTTAACAGGAAGTGAAATGCATCATGGGAGTTTTGTGAAGGAATAACACAATAGAATAGAACAAGCAGTAAAATAAAGTTTTATTTTTTATTTTTTAGAATTGACATTCACAAAAATGCTTGTCTTTATTTTTCTATTTAAAAAATAACAATATATTTTAACTAACCTAGTTTTTTACGAAAGAAATTTTTTTTTTAAATTTAATGTCGACACAAAATTGCGCCATTAGAATAAAAATCGAGGCTGAAGTGCTTGAGAAAGGACTTGTTCTAAGTCGCCGAATTGAAAGGTTTAACTTGTCTAATAATACATAAAGGCTCGTTAAATATATTTTAGAGGGAAATTTTGTAAATAAATACTTGCCCTGAACTTTAAAAAAAGGTTACAATCGTACAGTTTTGAGCTTAGGAAGAGTTTTCAAAACTTGAACTGTAGGTTCACAATCAGAATTTAAATTACGTATCTTAACTGAAAGATATCAAGTCTTGTCTGCCCACGCCTTTAAAAAAAAGTTATTACACCACTGTTATTAAAATTATAGTTAAACGAAAAAAAATTTTTTTTACATTTTATTTTGAGGAGCTTTTTAACTAAAATACAATAATTCAAGAAGTCCATACTTCAGTGTGGCACAAGCCTAAATGAAGAGTGTGCTACGCCAGTCTTCCAAATAAGTTGGGATACCCTGGATATCTGCTTTGAAAATTGATATTAGGCCACTATAGAAAATAAATGCGCAGTTACTTCTTAATTGCGTAGGTGGACACGTGTGTGTTGCCATACACAACCACTTTTTTTTTTAATTTAAATTTTAAAAAAATAAAAATTGGACGTATCATAAAAATCTAAAAAAATTAAAACCCCTGCACGTTTTTTTTAAATCAAAAACGAGTTTTGTATAAATTCAAAAATTTATTTGAAATGTGTACAATTTTTTAAAATCAACAGCTTCAAGAGTCCATATTCCAATCTAATACTAACAATTATATTTTTATGAGAACTATACTGGTAAACAACATTCTGTCAGTGGTGTCTAAAATACACCAACTGCATTCATTATTCAGACTCCAGTTCTGGAGCTCTGGGGAGTGTAGAGACACTCCTTTTTACTGTTATGTTCAGGTCTCCTCTGACCCAAAGGGGTAGAACCTGTTTAAAAATGATTAACATTAGATTGTTCTTTTTTGGGGTAGAGCCAAATTCAATCTTTGATGCTTGATACATCCAAAAAATACTGAGAGGGCTGAGCAATTTTGTCCTTAGTTACACATAACACAATTAAACAAAACTTGCAAAAATTAAATGAAAGAGAAATAAATTTATCATAAATATATAAATTTTCTGAAAGAGTAACTTTATTTCTGCTACCAGACTTAAGACTTTTTAAATATTTGCTCAAAACCTTTACATAAACCAATATAATTACCTTACACTCTCAATATGATAATCATTATAGTAATGAGAATCCCTTCAACAAACTCAACCTTGTGTCATCCATGTAGAGATGGAGATAAGTCCTTCCTTCTACCTCAACAATTAACAAAAGTTCCATAATACATTTTTCCTTGTCTTTCTTTTTTATTTCATTTATTAAATGTTTTCATCTGTATCAAGTAATATTTCTTTGAAAAGATTATCCATATAGTGGAAGTCTCAATACCCAGAGAGAATACTGTAATACAATCTATTGATAAGGACAAAGATGCATTGTGAACACATTAGATGCTGGCCAGTAAAAGAAAACTTTCTAGGATTTATTTAGATGATACCAGAAGAAATAGCATGCAGCTCACCAGCAACAACTGCTGTAAATTACTTGAACTGTCTATTCCTTTCAGTATACCTCCCCAATGAGGAAGATTCCTTTAACCATAAATTAAAATTTCAATACCTCTATAACCAAAATATAACCATGAATATATAAGAGGTGTACTTATTTTTTTAACAACTACAGAATCAAATTTTTTTGACAGTTTTAATGCTGTAAAGTTTAGGAACAAATAATACCTAAAAATATCCATTTTGATTATATAATGTCCCACAAGAAATGATAAAATCCAGGTATCCAGTTTATAAGATAATTAACTTCTTTTATAAAAAATAATTCTTAGGAATATACTAATTTATAACATGAAAAGAGCTGCATTTCAGAGGAAGCAATTTTGATTGATGACAACCCATCTAGGGTTTTTCTATTCGTAGAGGTTAGGAAATTGCATTCATTGCACATTCACATTTACATTTTTTGTATAATTGTTTCTTAAGAGTTTTGCACACAGTTATATGATATTAAGTATTCCTATCTAATACTAAAAATTATATTTTTACAAGAACGATACTGGTAAACAACATTCTGTCAGTGGTGTCTAGAATACACCAACTGCATCCAATAGCCAGGCTCCAGTTCTGGAAGTCTGGGGAGTGTAGAGACACCCCTTTGTTACTGTTATGCTCAGGTCCCCTCTGACCCAAAGAAATAGTAACTGTTTAAACATTATTAATATTAAATAGGAATACTTGAAATCATATAATTGTGTAGCAGAAAGAAATAATTTCAAATTTATTGTTTAGTGCAGGAATTATTTTGACCTGTGGGGTTTGGTTGAAGGTCAGGGTGAGGGCTAAGGCTGTGTTGCCGTTTGATATCTGACTCCATATTTTGGTTATTTTATTTTACCCCTACGTTGGCTAGTCGGTGTAACGACTTGCCCAAGAAAGTCCCAGAAAGAATTATACAAAAGAAGACAGTAACAGATAGGAGATGAAGGCGTTTCTTTTATACTTTCCTTTATTTACTGGGTTCAACAATCATTCCATGGGTGAGGGAGTTTTTTCCTGAATACATTAAATGGTTGAATCCCCCAGTTAAGGTGTCAAAAAATACATTAATCATTTCATGCATATGTTTGTCCTCATTTGGTATTTCGGGCTTCCATAAGGGTTAGTTTCTTTGGGAAGTTTGTCAAAGTCTGGTTGTTTTAGTTTGTAGTTCATTTGTGGGTCTTTTATATTTCAGCATACTGTTGACCGAGAGGGATATACTACTGGATGAAAGGAACTAACCAACGCCACGTCAAAATACGTAGGCGTGGTGCCCAGACACCAGACAGGAAAAATGGTGTTGTCAAATCGCTGGTCACCGCCTGAAAGAGAATTAGCCTGTTCCCCCATGTCAGGAGGTTACTTTTTTCTTTACACATGCGTCATCCCTTTTTCCTGTCAGGGACCTCGGGGAGTTTTTGCAAATTTAAGTTTTCTTTTTTTTTTTTTTTAAATTCAATTAAAATTTTTTTTTTTAATTTATTTATTCGTTCCCTACGGACATTTTGGGTTTTGATTTATATTTTTGTCCAATGAGGATAATTTAAGCCATTCTACTCGGATGACTTTCCCGGGTAGTATAAAAGGCCGTACAAACATTCTCTCAGTCTCTTCCTCACTCATTCTAGCAGCAGAACTGACCAACATGGACATGGGGAGAGTGCATCCAATTTTTGGACCACTGTTTTCTTTAGAAGATCATTCCTTTATCATTTATTCATTCCTTCTAGACCAACTGGTTCTCGAAGCTTCAAGTTGGATGCTTAATTCCTGCTCTAACATCTGCAACTGCTTTCTTCCCTTTGTACGACTCACAGTACTGGGTTATCTCTCAAGCTGACATTAAAGTTTTTGGAACTCATCAATATTCTCATCCACTCATTTGTTTTATTCCTTTCTTAAAGTAACAGGGCACAACAACCAATTTGCCTTGTTACAAAAATTGCTGGAAAATTATCAGTATTGAATAGGATGACTTGAAATTATATGTGTGCAAATTGTTTGTATTAAGAATAGTTATTTGAATTTATAATTGTTTGCAAATAAAAGTTATTATTAGTTATTTGAAATTGCTAGTGCAAAAAAAAGACTGACTTCAGCAATAAATAATTCAAGGGTTGACATACTATAAAACTAACCAAACAACCAACTAGTAGATCATAAATCTTTTCTTATCTTTCATTTAACTATGGTCAGTGTTGAAATTTTACTTTATCCTAAATGTATGAATTTTCTAAGAAATTAACTTCATTTCTGTTTACAGACCTCAGTGAGTTTGTTTTCATATAAGTGTCTATATATGTATGTGTGCGTATATATATATATATATATATATATATATATATATACGGATGTATGTGTATATATAGTAATTTGACTGACCATAGTTGAAGGCAACCTGAAGAATCCCTTTTCAATAGCTACTAAACCAAGTTGTAGGGGAGGGTATTACTCCTTTCCCTGGACTGCTCCACTAACCCTTGATCCATACCTTATGATGCTGTCCTCGTGGTGTAATGGTTAAAGCGATGAACTGCGGAATCGTAGTACGCGAGTTCGTACTCCAGTCGCGCTATTATGTTCACTTTCGGGCAAATACCCTTGGGAAAGGTATGAACCCCCTTATTCTCCCTCCAGCTATGGGTAAATAGTAGGACAGACTAGGTTCTTCAGCCTTGTTGAGGCAACTAGTCTAGGAGAAGGAAAACTCTGAATTCAAACCTGTTAAACTCCGCTTAAAAATTGACCTTGTGTCATATCCTGCCCGAGCGGAGGGGTTGGTAAATAGTACCTTATGATGCTGAATGTTAAGCAAGGAGGTATGAAGTACCATTTTTTGAGTCATTGGTGTAACTTGACCTAGGATTGAACCTTGGTTTGGTTTGGTTTGGTTTCTTTGTTTAATGGCATGTAGGTTATTTAATGCCAAAGCCATTCTCCTAGAAGAACAGTAGTAGTACTATTTAACCTATAGCTGGGAGGATAAGGGGATTTATACCTTTCCCAAGGGCATTTGCTCGAAAGTGAATGTAATAGCGCGACTGGAGTACAAACTCGCATACTATGATTCTGCAGTCTATCGCTTTAACCATTACACCACAAGGATCCCCCCATTGAACCCTGACCCTCATGCCAATGGGCCAGTAGATATATATATATATATATATATATATATATATATATATATGTGTGTGTGTGTGTGTGTATTTGAGTATGTATGTGTCGGTGTGAATGTGTATGTGTGTGTATTTACCAACCCCTCCACACAAGCAGGATGTGACACAAGGTCAGTTTTTTTAAGCAGAGTTTAACAGGTTTAAATTCAGCTTTCTTCACCTAGATTGGTTGCCATACAAAAGTTAAAGAGCCTAGTCTGGCCTACTATTTATCCATAGATGACGAGAGAATTGTTGCTATGCAAAATCTAAATAGCCTCATCCAGGATTTGAACTCAGGTCATCATGCCAATTTCCAATGACATTAACTATTACATCAAGGTAACCTTTAAAATATATATATATATATATATATATATATATATATATATATATATATATATATATATATAAAGGTATGAACAAAAATGTGCACCATCTAAAAAGATGCAAAAATTTGAAATATATATATAAATTAAAAATGTGAATATAAAGTTTCAAAGTTTCTTTCTTTTTTGTAGGTCAACAAATTTATGCATAAGATTAAAAAAAACATTAGATATCTAGCTTGAGACAAAATGTTAACAAACACACAAAAGTAGGTATGGCTTATTAAATTATAGTGACCTAAAGGCATAATAATCTGCATCACAATTACAATTTCTTGGTTTATAAATTTTCCAATTTCAAGTAGAAATCTGTTTCAATTGTTCATAAATAATAACAACAAGAGTTTATTGATTTTTAAAAATGTTTATTATGAGGTAAGTATTGAATTTCAGGCTGAAATTTAATAATAGTTGAGACAAATATTAAAATTGAAATTCATGTAGAGTTTTATAAATGTTTATGAGGTAAATATTTAGAAATTTTCTGAATTTACATTAGTCTAGCAGGGAAAGTAATTTATTAAAATATTTTGAAACTTATACATTTTAACACTGAAATGGAAAGTGAGGAAAATATTCTTGAAGAAGAGATGCACACCCAACAAGTTGTTTCACAGCCAGCAAATGTCAGTTATCGTGGATTCACGTCCACATAATAATTGCTTCCAGTTTGGGCATCCACAACGAGAATATTCATCTGTGAAAAACCACAAAACAAAAATTTTAAAATCTGTTGAATATATATATATATACAGCTCTGATTTTTTGAGGATATAATGAATAAATAAATGTGGCTCATTGAATATAAAAATATTTGTCTTTTTTTAGGGATTTTTATGATTTTCAATTTTAGAATTTTTTAAATTCCTATAAAGAAAAAAAAATAATGTAAATTTTTTTGTCTTCTAAAGACCCAAGCTAACGGAAATAAATAAGTCTAAAAAACACTTAGAAAAATCAATATCATACTTACTTTTTTTTATTAAAAAAATTGGTAAGATACCCATGAAAACAAATAGAAAAGGATTGTAAAAAAAAACAAAATGGAATAACTTTCTTCATCAAAAGATCTTTAAAATATGTAAGAAATCGATAATCTTTTCAAATAAAAAAAATACCAAAAACATCAAAACAAATCAAATAAAAACCATGTTGCTTCAGAATTTTGTGTTACACTTTATTTTTTTTTAAATTTACCATTTATTACTTAAATAGTAAAAACTTTATGAAAATCTGATAAATCACTGATTTTTGGTCATTTTTAGTGGGTACGCATTTTTGGTCATACCTAATATGTATATAAAGAAAAGCCTTTTTTTAATCTTTACCCAAAACCTTTGTATAGACCAATAGCCTGGAAAAGGCAGTAAGAGTCATTGGCCCCAGATTGAGCTCAGATAAAACAGAGTTTATATGTTTTAAACAAGATGGAGCCATCTCCACATTAAATGGCAAGCTTCTGAATTTAGTAGACCAGTTCACATACCTCAGCAGCAATATCTCATCGACTGAAAAAGATGTCAACATACACATCGTAAGGGCATTAACTGCTATTGACAATTATGAAGAAATCTGATCTATTTGATAAAATAAAACAGGAATTCTTCCAAGTTGTAGTCATGTCAGTACTACTGTATGGTTGCAGCACCTGAACTTTAACAAAACTATTAGAGGAAAAACTAGATGGAAACTATACAAGAATACTGTCTGATATTTTGAGCCAATCCTGTAAGCAGCACCCCACAAAACAACAGCCGTACAGTCACTTGCCTCCCATCTCACAAACCATCCAAGTAAAATGAACAAGACATGCTGGTCACTGCTTGAGAAGTAGTCATTTACTAAGTGTTTTGCTTAGATGTGGCACAAGGCCGAATGAATGGGGCACCCACTGAGACTCGAACTCACTCTTACAGGTTTGCTAGTTAAGCTTGCTAACCATTACACTACCCGAGGTGCCCTCACTGCTTGAGAAGTAAGGACAAACTCATAAGCAATGTTCTCCAACACATGGACACACCAGTGTTGGTCAATTAGCAAAGACTTACATATATCAGCTTTGTGCAGACACTGGATGCAGTCTAGGGGATCTACCAAGTAGGGATCAATGGTGAGAGAGAGTCAAGGGAATCCTTGCTATCAGCATGACTAGCTGAAGATGATTGTCTCAATGTAATAATCAGTTCATCTCAGGATGGTAACTTTCAAAAATCATTTTCTCCTATTGGCTTAGAAAAGAACTAGGTCAAAGTATTTGTTTCTTAAAGTTTTATTTTTGTTATTATAAGATATCTGGAAACTATGTGGCCAATAGACCTTTTGTTTTTAGAATAACTCTTGTGAAGAAAACACATTCTTTTCCTATTATAAAATAGAAAGATAGGCAAAAAATAGCATTTGCCTGATTTTCCATTTTATTCACTCATTATTCTTACATCTAGCATGTGAAATAAATACACAAATATAACAACTATTACAGGAGAGACAGAAGTAGTACTATTTATAATTCTAAAAAAAATCTTAGAAGTTACAATATAATACACTAATAATAGGAATGAAATTAAGAACTTGTTGGCAAGCAGGTTGAAAAACACCCACACTTATGAATTTGCAGTTCAAGTACAGCCTGTGTCACATTTAGGCATAAACTATATTGGGTCTGATAAAATCTCTGATTCTTTTTTTATTGTTTTTTTTAATTATTACTACTTTTTTCTTTTTTTGGACGAGGAGGAATTAAAAATTATATTATAGTTTCTTTTAACAAGAGATCTTCAAACTTTATATAGTTTAAGGTAGGGTGGTAAACATTATTGCTGAGTGTGTGTCCATGTTGGCAATAATCATCTGGAAAAAAAATGGGACATTTTTAGCAGGAGATTGTCATTTTTATTTTATTTGTTTACAAACTATTTTATGGAAAAAGAGAACCAAATTCTCAAAGAAGTCTGTTCAGACAATAAATTTTGAATGGGAGGGCATTAGGAATTAAACTTATTTATAATAAGTAATTTGTTAAAAGAAAAATTAATGAATGAATAATAACAATGGACCTTTCTCAGAAAAAAAGAAGTCTTGATACTTACTTATCTATATTCATTGCTTTTACCATATGCAGAAATAATTTGAAAAGTAAGAAAAATACCATCAAAAGTAAAGAAAATATCTTCCTGAGTAGAAAAAAAATACCAATAAAAGTAGAAAAAAATACGTTCCAAAGTAAGAAAAATATCTTTCTAACTAGATAAAAATACCAATGAAAGTAGGAAAAATACATTCTAAAGTAAAGAAAATATCTAAGTAGAAAAAATACCAATCAAAATAGGAAAAATACATTCCAAAATAAAGAAAATATCATCCTAAGTAGAAAAAAAATACAAATGTAAGTAGGAAAAATACATTCCAAAGAAAAGAAACCATCTTCTTAAGTAGAACATACCTTCGTAACTAGTTAAAATATATCCCAAAGTAAAGAAAATACCTTCCTAAGTAGTAAAAATACATTCCAAAATAAAGAAATGTCTTCCTAAGTTGGAAAAATACATTCTAAACTAAAGAAAATATCAATAAAAAAAAATACCAATCAAAGTAGGAAAAATTCATTCCAAATTAAAGAAAATATCTTCCTAAGTAGAAAAAAAAATACAAATGTAATAAGGAAAAATACATTCCAAAATACAGAAAATATCTACCTAAGTAAGAAAAAATAGCAATGAAAGTGGAAAAAATATATTCTAAAGTAACGAAAATATCTTCATAAGTAGAAAAAATACCAATGAAAGTAGGAAAAATACCTTCCAATGTAAAGAAAATATATTCTTAATTAGAAAAAAAATACTAATGAAAATAGGTAAAACACATTACAACATAAAGAAAATACCTTCATAAATAGATAAAATAGCAATGAAAGTAGGAAAAATACATTCCAAAGTAAAGAAAATATCTTCCCAAGTAGAAAAATATACCAATGAAAGTCGGAAAAATACATTCTAAAGTAAAGAAAATCTCTTTTTAACTGGAGAAAATACCAATGAAAGTAGGAAAAATACATTTCAAAATAAAGAAAATATCTACCTAAGTAAGAAAAGATACCAATGAAAGTAGGAAAATACATTCCAAATAAAGAAAATATCTTCCCGAGTAGAAAAAATACATTCTAAAGTAATGAAAATATATTCCTAAGTAAAAAAAATACCCATGAAAGTAGGAAAAATACATTCCAAAATAAAGAAAATGTCTTCCTAACTAGAGAAAATACTAATGAAATAAGGAAAAATACATTGCAAAGTAAAGAAAATATCTTCCCAAGTAAAAAAAATACCAATGAAAGTAGGAAAATACATTCCAAATAAAGAAAATACCTTCCTAAGTAGGAAAAATACATTCTAAAGTAAAGAAAATATCTTCCTAATTAGAAAAAAAAATAGTGATGAAAGTAAGAAAAAATACATTGCAAAGTAAAGAAAATATCTTTCTAACTAGATAAGAAATACCAATGAAAGTAGCAAAAATATATTCCAAAATCAGAAAAATACATTCCAAAGTAAAGAAAATACTGTAGCAGAAAGAAAGAATTTCAAATTATCATTTAGCGCGGGAATTATTTTGGCCGTTGATGTTTCGGTTTTATATTTTCGTCCAATGAGGATGATTTAAGCCATTCCACTCGGATGACTTTCCTGGTTAGTATAAAAGGCCGTGCAAACACTCTCTCAGCCTTCACCCCTTTTTGGAGCAAGACAGACTGACTCTTTTCCTCATCCATCTAGCAGCAGAACAGAACATCAACACAAGGAGAGCACTTTCAACCATGGTCCACTGTTCCTTTTGGAGACTAGTCCTTTGTCATCTATTCATCCCTCCAAAACCAACTGGACCTCAAAACTTCAAGTTAAATGCCTAATTCCTGCTCTAACATTCGCAACTGTTTTCTTCCATTCGTATGACTCACAGTACAAGGGTTATCTTTCTGGTTGTCATTAAAGTTTTTGAAACTCATCAATATTCTCGTCCATATTCCTGTAGTTTCCTTTCTTCTTAATGTAACAGGGTAGACCACAATTTGCCTTGTTGTTAAAATACCTTCCTAAGTGGAAAAATACCTAAGTAGAAAAAAAATACCAATCAAAGTAGGAAAAATACATTCCAAAATAAAGAAAATGTCTTCCTAACTAGAGAAAATACTAATGAAATAAGGAAAAATACATTGCAAAGTAAAGAAAATATCTTCCCAAGTAAAAAAAATACCAATGAAAGTAGGAAAATACATTCCAAATAAAGAAAATACCTTCCTAAGTAGGAAAAATACATTCTAAAGTAAAGAAAATATCTTCCTAATTAGAAAAAAAAATAGTGATGAAAGTAAGAAAAAATACATTGCAAAGTAAAGAAAATATCTTTCTAACTAGATAAGAAATACCAATGAAAGTAGCAAAAATATATTCCAAAATCAGAAAAATACATTCCAAAGTAAAGAAAATACTGTAGCAGAAAGAAAGAATTTCAAATTATCATTTAGCGCGGGAATTATTTTGGCCGTTGATGTTTCGGTTTTATATTTTCGTCCAATGAGGATGATTTAAGCCATTCCACTCGGATGACTTTCCTGGTTAGTATAAAAGGCCGTGCAAACACTCTCTCAGCCTTCACCCCTTTTTGGAGCAAGACAGACTGACTCTTTTCCTCATCCATCTAGCAGCAGAACAGAACATCAACACAAGGAGAGCACTTTCAACCATGGTCCACTGTTCCTTTTGGAGACTAGTCCTTTGTCATCTATTCATCCCTCCAAAACCAACTGGACCTCAAAACTTCAAGTTAAATGCCTAATTCCTGCTCTAACATTCGCAACTGTTTTCTTCCATTCGTATGACTCACAGTACAAGGGTTATCTTTCTGGTTGTCATTAAAGTTTTTGAAACTCATCAATATTCTCGTCCATATTCCTGTAGTTTCCTTTCTTCTTAATGTAACAGGGTAGACCACAATTTGCCTTGTTGTTAAAATACCTTCCTAAGTGGAAAAATACCTAAGTAGAAAAAAAATACCAATCAAAGTAGGAAAAATACATTCCAAAATAAAGAAAATGTCTTCCTAACTAGAGAAAATACTAATGAAATAAGGAAAAATACATTGCAAAGTAAAGAAAATATCTTCCCAAGTAAAAAAAATACCAATGAAAGTAGGAAAATACATTCCAAATAAAGAAAATACCTTCCTAAGTAGGAAAAATACATTCTAAAGTAAAGAAAATATCTTCCTAATTAGAAAAAAAAATAGTGATGAAAGTAAGAAAAAATACATTGCAAAGTAAAGAAAATATCTTTCTAACTAGATAAGAAATACCAATGAAAGTAGCAAAAATATATTCCAAAATCAGAAAAATACATTCCAAAGTAAAGAAAATACTGTAGCAGAAAGAAAGAATTTCAAATTATCATTTAGCGCGGGAATTATTTTGGCCGTTGATGTTTCGGTTTTATATTTTCGTCCAATGAGGATGATTTAAGCCATTCCACTCGGATGACTTTCCTGGTTAGTATAAAAGGCCGTGCAAACACTCTCTCAGCCTTCACCCCTTTTTGGAGCAAGACAGACTGACTCTTTTCCTCATCCATCTAGCAGCAGAACAGAACATCAACACAAGGAGAGCACTTTCAACCATGGTCCACTGTTCCTTTTGGAGACTAGTCCTTTGTCATCTATTCATCCCTCCAAAACCAACTGGACCTCAAAACTTCAAGTTAAATGCCTAATTCCTGCTCTAACATTCGCAACTGTTTTCTTCCATTCGTATGACTCACAGTACAAGGGTTATCTTTCTGGTTGTCATTAAAGTTTTTGAAACTCATCAATATTCTCGTCCATATTCCTGTAGTTTCCTTTCTTCTTAATGTAACAGGGTAGACCACAATTTGCCTTGTTGTTAAAATACCTTCCTAAGTGGAAAAATACCTAAGTAGAAAAAAAATACCAATCAAAGTAGGAAAAATACATTCCAAAGTAAAGAAAATATCATCCAAAACAGCAATCTTTTTCCTTAAATTATCATATTTACCCAACCCCTCCACTCGGGCAGGATATGACACAAGGTCAATTTTTAAGCGGAGTTTAACAAGTTTGAATTCGGAGTTTTCCTTCTAGACTATTTACCTCTGCAAGGCTGAAGAACCCATTCTGTCCTACTATTTACCCATAGCTGGAGGGAGAATAATTGGATTCATACCGTTCTCAAGAGTATTAGTGCTATGTGAAATGCAATCGGTTTCGTCCAGAATTCGAACTCGTGTCGCCGTGTCCAATTCCTGCTACTATAACCATTACACCACGGGCACCTCCAAATTATACTAAGCAAGTACAAAATGAAATTTATCAAAGGTAATATTTGTTTTTAAGATCACTAACAAAAACCTTTATTATTCTTACTTGAAATATTCGGACTATTGAACTCATTTTTATAATCACAACATTTCAGCCTTCTTCAGGTGTTTCATGTTGAACTCGGGAGTTTACACAGAATCCCGAACTGAACCACAGGGCAGACTGCTCCAACTCCGTTAACCATGACTGGGCACAAGTGCCAAGCCACAGCAAGTATTCCTTGTTAATCTTACCTGTTGTTGCAATTGAACCTGCAATTTCCAGATGATTTCACTCAGAAGCACCTTCCAATCAAACACCATATCCTCTGTATCATATCCAGCAAGGACACATATCTTTGACATTGTTGAACATGTAGCAGTAAAAAAACGAATACACCTTGATATAAATTTATGTAATTTTATTTTTGGTTATGAAAGTACTGTAGTTATATTTTTCATTACTGAGTTTGTGAATAAATAATACCAAATATCAATTTTGATTGTATAATGTTCCACTGAAATAATAAAATCCTGGTGTCTCTGATTTAGAAGAAAATTAACTTTTTATAATAAAATTGTTGGAGGTATATCATGTATGGACAATAGTGTACTTATATACACAATATGTGTATGATTTATATCTGTAGGGAGGCAATAAAGATTTATCTCCCATAGAGAATAGATGTGTAATCGGGTACGTTGTTGGGTGTTACATGACAGTCCTGGAAACCTATTCCCTTTTGCCTCAGTTCCTGGAAAAGATTATATGTGTCTCAGGCCCTGCCAAGGAACAGTAAATCCATATTACTATTTTATTTTCCCAAATCAATTTTTTTTCTTCTCATTTTTGTACCCTTCTTACATTCTGCTAATTCATGGAACAATATATATATATTTCTAGTTGTTGGGGCATATTTGTGTATTCTTTCTTCTTAATACCATTGATAAGTTTATTATGTATATTAAAAGTTAAATGTTCTTGTATGTAAAAATGTGTTTAATTTTGTCTTTCTTTTTATTGTGTTCAGTGTATAGAATACACATTTTTTTTTTTTTTGCCTTAAAATAATCAACCCAAAAAACATACATAAGGACATTCTTGAAATTTCAGATCAAAATCGCACTAACATTGAAGTTACATTTTTATATTTTTCAACCAATCAGCTAAAAACACAAACAGAAAATTTTTAAGCTCTAAAACAAATAAGTAAATATACGAATCTGTTTGGTTAAGAAATCTTGGCGCGCTTGAATTTTAGGACCCGCAATAAAACTTAACACTATCCTATTTTTTTAACCACTTTAGTGGCCCCAAAAGTATAAATAACGAAGAATTTAATTAACGAAAGCATTCGACTACTAAAGGTCATTCCTTCCACTACCAAAAAGACTTTCCAATACGGGAGGCCACGACGGACAGCAGAGAGCCAGGCCATAAAACTCAAAGGGAAAAGGCATGCAACCTTCTTTTACCAATGCGACACGTTGTCGCCAAAGATCGTAAAAAACGCACGTGCGGCCTTATGAAAACAAAAGGCACATACTTACAGTATGTATGTAAGTAAAGTCACTTTTTATCCTCTTTACTTCGGCCAACTATGGATGTGTAGTGGAAGGAAAATTTCGTATTTTGGTTTGGCGCGCAATTTAATTCGACTCTTAATTTCACCCAATCAGGATGACCTATCCTATTCAACCCGGAACTCTTTTCCCGGGCAGCAGGAAATTGGGTAAGCTGCCAAACACAACCTCTTTAGCTGAACAACGCCGCCCAGTGCAGACATCTCACTGGGGGTTCTTAAATAGCAGCAGCAGCATGGACACATGAGGGAACCTATGTAATTTATGGATTCCTTGCAAGGAATCCCAGTTGAATTTAAATTAGATACATTCAACATGCCTCGCACAGGCACAACTTTATGTCACCCCCAAAATTGGCTATGTCGATTCGACGCACAATTAAGCTCTAGGCACCTAGTTCTCAATTCACCTCTGGGCCACTTTAATGGAGACAACGCACGCCTCTCCACCAGACGGACAAAAACCACGGTGACTCCAAAGTTCAATTCCTCCAACGGCAACATGACTTTCGCTAAACTACGGCGAACACAATCCCTCGCACGTCCAACGACACGCGCTGCCTTTCTCAACTTTCTCATAACTCCATTTCGTCTCCATACTCACAACCTCTCGCTACGAGACTTGCAGCACAAAAAGCAAACCCAATATTCCATGCTGCAAATAAAAACACATTTCGACTATCGGCATCTTACTTCTTCATCCTTCCTTTAATACCTAACTACGATTAGCGAGATACCTTACACACTTAACGAGGAAATACTACAGCGTGAACACACACACGCACGTTACATCATCTTCCTCGCTAACAAGTCAAAACTTTCCCTTGCACGCTCAACAACAACAATAATTCATCCGGCTAAAGATGCATTATTTCAACAGACTTTACTAACATGTAAACACAGACACTGGACGAACAAGCTTATTTTCATTCAACTGGCCATAGCTGTATTTTCTACAAAGGCCGCTCGTACATAACATGAACCTTGTATTTCTAATTATTTTTATCCTGTTATGATTATTAAATTGTTTATTTCTTAATGTTCATTGTCGTCATATTCCTTCTGTTTACGTGCTTGTAAAATTTGTGTTGTATTTGTGGTGGAACTAAACCTGAAAGTAACTCTCATAAACCACAACAACAAACTCATTCACTACAAGTGTTAGTATATCATGGAGGTAAGATGCTAATATTAGTCCTTGGTAAGTGAAGACTTAAGTAAATATTATGCTTAGCATCAAGCATATCAATATATGTATTTAGCATAGAGTACAAAAACGCTTAATGAACAGTTTGAAATAGAGAGGGTATAGAATACACATTTTTTAGCATTAAGATAAGCAACAAAAACATACGTAAGAACATTCTAGAAATTTTGGATCAAAACCGCATAAACATTCAAGTTACATTTTTATAATTTTCAACCAATCAGCTAAAAACATAGAAGAACATTCTAGAAAAACAGGATCAGAAATTAATTAACACAAAATATTTAGGCTCTAAAATAAATAAGTAAAAATACGAATCTGATTGGTAAAGAAATGTCTGCGCGCTAAAATTTTAGGACTGCAATAAAACTATTTTTTGATCCACTACTAAGTATAAATAACGAAGTATTAAATCAACTCGGTAGTTATTTATACTTAGTTCCATGGTCATTCAATTCATTTCTTCCACGGCCAAAAAGTCATTCCGTCTACTACCCAAAAAGACTTTTCACTAGAGGTCATGAAACGAACAGCAGAAAGCCACAATTAAGATTCAAAGAAAAAGGCTTGCGAACTTTTTTTCATCAATGCGACACGCTGTCGCCAAAATCTTAAGTAAAAACACAGTGCGGACTTAATGAAAGCAAAGACGTTCTATCATTCATATATATATATGCACACACACACACACACACACACATACCCACATAAGTAAGTAAAGACAGTTATTTTTATCCAACTTACTTCGGCCAACCATGGAATTATTTATTTAATAGACTTTATTAACATTTAACTGACCATAACCTTCTATATATATATATATATATATATACAAAGGCCATTATGTTTCTCATTTATTTTCATTCCTGTTTGGTTATGAATATTAAATTGTTTCTTAATGTTCGTTGTTGTCATATTCCATTTGTTTTACGTGATTGTAAAAATTTGTTTTGTATTTGTAGTGGAACTAAGCGTGAAGTAATCATATTTACCAACCCCTCCGCTCGGGCAGGATATGACACAAGGTCAATTTTTAAGCAGAGTTTAGCAGGTTTGAATTCAGTTTTCCTTCTCCTAGACTAGTTGCCTCACCAAGGCTGAAGAACCTAGTCTGCCCTACTATTTACTCATAGCTGGAGGGAGAATATTTGGATTCATACCTTTCCCAAGGGTATTAGTGCTATGTGAAATGCAATCAGTCAGGTCCAGGATTTGAACTCGTGTCGCCGTGTCTATATCCTGCGACAATAACCATTACACCACGGGCACCTTCAAGCGTGAAGTAATACCCGTAAAATACGGACGAGAACTCTCACTCGCTACATGGGCCTGCCGCGACCGGCCGATAAACCTAAACATATCAAATTACACGCCCGAGTTAGGACGATTATATCCGAGTACGACCGGAACTGACTAAGCCCTTTTTTCTTTCTAACGACCTTGACATCTAGTTATAGCTAAAAGAAAAGGGAGAATTAAAATTAATAACATTCACAAAACACTTCGGCCAAAAATTACCTGATAAGACTTGAACTAATAGTCGTCGCCAGTCTATAGCAGGTTAGGAAAATACTTTACGGCTACACTCATTTTTTATCAAAGAATTTTATATCCACGCGGCTGAGCTGTGTGACACAGCACTTCCGTGATATCAACAGGCCCGCCGACGGGGTCCGAGGCATTTCTGGAACTGCCCATCGCGTTGGGCTACGGCCCTGCGACAGGACCCACCTTAAACACGGCCTTGTGCCATATTCGTACGTTGGTGGGACGTAGGATAAATACAGCACGCTCCTAGCGAAGCTCATTAAGGAGGAATCCTGCATTCTGTGCGGTCGCATTCACCTTAACTTCCGACGTTGATCCCACTTCTCGTGGTAGATCCCCTTTTTTTCCCACCTACATAGGTATGCACAAAGGTCCTTTTTAGGACCATAAGAGGTCTCTGTCTGCGGGTCAGAGCATCTCTGACTGGTCAGTAATGATCAGTCGAAGTAGACGGCCAGGCGGCAAACACGAAGACGGATTCTAAGACCAACCGGTCTTAACTCTCACTCGGTTCCGATAGTCCGATAAGCTGCGCAGCGCTAATGGCACGGTCCAGCCTTTAGCTACTCCTTCGCTATCTGCGCAGCGTTAAGATAACGCCCATCTTAGCCTCGGCCTTCTGGCCTGTCCGCTCGTCAGCTCGGCTTTGACCCGACAAAGCCTTCGCTGCTGTCCGCTCGTCCGCACGGCTTTGACACGGCAAAGCTTTCGCTCTCGTCCGCTCGCCCGCACGGCTTTGACCCGACAAAGCCTTCGTTCCCGTCAGCTCGCCCGCACGGCTTTGACCCGACAAAGCCTTCGCTCCTGTCCGCTCGTTCGCACGGCTTTGACACGACAAAGCCTTCGCTCCTGTCCGCTCGTTCGCACGGCTTTAACCCGACAAAGCCTTCGCTCTCGTCCGCACGGCTTTGCCCCGACAAAGCCTTCGTTCTCGTTCGCTCATCCGCACGGCTTGGGACCCGACAAAGCCTTCGCTCCTGTCCGCTCGTTCGCACGGCTTTGACACGACAAAGCCTTCGCTCCTGTCCGCTCGTTCGCACGGCTTTAACCCGACAAAGCCTTCGCTCTCGTCCGCTTGTCCGCACGGCTTTGCCCCGACAAAGCCTTCGTTCTCGTTCGCTCATCCGCACGGCTTGGGACCCGACAAAGCCTTCGCACTAGTCCGCTCCTCCGCACGGCTTTGACCCGACAAAGCCTTCGCTCTCGTCCGCTCGTCCGCACGGCTTTGATACGACAAAGCCTTCACTCCCGTCCGATACGTCCGCACGGCTAGGGGGCCCAGCAAGGCCCTAGCCTTTCCTCGACCTCGACGCTCTTGCAAGGTACAACGCAGTCCACGTAACGACTCGCTGTTACGGACTGTTCTACCACTGCAACACCTGACTCACGTACGACCCGTCGTACGAGTCAACAACCCGATCGACACACCCTTGGTTAACCACAACATACCGTCACAACCAGGGATATCGATCTACCAACCTCGACCGACCATCTAGCTGTACTCAACGACCAGCACCGACCATCCAGCTGTACCCAACGACCAGTACCGACCATCCAGCTGTACTCAACGACCAGCACCGACCATCTAGCTGAACTCAACGACTCGACCGACCTCAGCTTACCAGCATCCAACGTCTAGCTGAACTCAACGACTCGACCTACGCCAGCGACCCTCGTCGAACGCCCAGCTGCGAACACATACAACCGCCACGAACATTTACATTCACGCTTGTAAATACGACGAAATAAATTGTCATTTGTAATTATCATTATCTCACCTTTGTTCCTTCATATTGCTTTGGCTGTTCTCATTCACATAAATTCATTTGCGGGGTCGACATACTTATAGGCCCCGCAACAGGCCTACTTATCACATCGTACTCAGGCCTACCTAAAACTGACTGTTTATACAAGGCTCATGATTGCATAGAAAGTAAAAGAAATCTTTTCAAATAGGGTTCTTTCTTTTATTTTCAGAATTTTGCTTCAACCATTTTATCAGGGTAATTTCTAAGCTTGAAAAATCATTTATAGATGCAAAACTTCCTTGACTGAATCAGTTGTAACTAGTGGCAATTCTAGCATAAAGCCTGCAGAACTGCAGACGAAAATAGTGTATCTTTTCAATCAAAGTGTTGTATTAAACCAAAAAATGAGATTCTAAACTAAACTAATTTGTCAAGTGGCAAAAATGAATATAAGTTCCAAGAAACAAAAATTTAAAAAAGTTGTTCATGCTAATTTTGAGCCAAAAACCTGCAACCTTTTATGTAAATTACGTGAAGTCACTCGTAACGTAGTTCTCAGCTATTTATTGAGATGGATACTCTAGCCAAAAAGGTATCAAATTAATGTAAAACTCAATTTGATCAGTAAAATCTTAGTGCCATAACTAAGGTGGAGATTATTAAAACATGGTAATCAAAAGTGATAAACTTATAATTATCTTTTACTACACGGTAAATATCATATGCCACGAAATATATGTAATGAAGATTATGACAATAATAAAGACGAGTTGTCTTCTCTTTATTGGAAAAATACATTTTAAAAGATAATTCTCATTTCAATTAACTAAAGAAATTATATTATTACTTTTATTTCAGTCATTTTTTTTTTTGCTTTTGATATGACCAATTTTTTAAACACTTTATTTCAAAAGTGTAATAAAAAATATTAAAAGATTTTTTAAAAAATTGTTCTTGGTTTTAATAGTTGGAAAATAGCCCAAAAATATTAAGAAAAGTATGAATTATAAATAATAAAATAAACTTGAAATTCATCCAAATTTGATTTTTTATTCTTTTTTCAAACATTGCTTCTGCTTATATTGCTATATGATTTTTTAAAAAAATCGATATCAAAATTAATTTATCCAAATATTTATGGTTAAAAATAAAAAAAACTGTATCAGCAAATTTTTCAGCTTAAAGAAAAAATGAATTAAATGTAAGGCAGGAGGTAATATATATTTTTATTAAATTTTTCTTCACTGGTTAGGGGGATGCAAATAAAAATTTGATAGGATGAACAAAAGCTTAGGGGGTCTACAAAGGTGGGTACAACTTATTAGGGGTAACTACAAACTAAAATTCCTAGAAATCATATCAAATACTTACAATTAAGTCATTAATCTATTGTCATTTTTTTGTACCATATAATTACTAACAAAAATATGCATCCTCCACAAGTATTTAAATTTTAAGAATAAAACATTAGAAATCAATAGTACTAAGTAATCATTTGTTAAAACCAGTATGTAAACTATTCACACTATATACTATGTAAACCTTTTTCTTAGAGATATACAAGTACATGCTGCAGGATTTTAATCCCATTCATAACCAGGGCTGTTTTGAGGCAAATCTAACTCAGATAGACCTTAATAGAGACATTGTTAATAAACAAGATGTGAATAAAGATTAAATAATGATTATTTAATAATCATTGAAAATATAATGAAAGTAACTAAGGGAATTTGGACATTAGTGGTGATGTAGTTTGTTACAGACAGATTTCCATAATAATTTTTCCCAAACTACAGCCTCCCCAGCCTAGAACTGCCACTGGTTGTAACCTATTCATATCTTCATTTTTTTTTTTTTTTAATAATGCTGATATATTAAAAATAAACGATTGAGGAAGCAAAGCATAAATTCTGCTAGTTGAATTTCTAAAAATCTTAAGATCTAACAGAAAACAATGTTTAAAAGAATTTAAATTCAATTATTTTTGTTATTTTTAGAGAATGTGAACAGAATCAACCTGCTCAGTTTAAAAGAAAGTCTTCACTTTTACTGAGACTAGATTATTTTTGTGACATCACCCACATTCCAATAGGCCTCAAGCACTTGTATTTATTTCTGGATTAAAACCGATGAGATTTTTAATAGATTAAAGTTTGTGTAAACAATATTACCTTTTTTTTTATCAATGTTACAGGGTTCATTAAAAAAATATTTTCAAATTTCAACAATTTGTCTTTCTTTCTGAGTTACACACCTGAAAAAAAAGTTTTTAAATTGATACTCATTTGTGTAGACTTACCAGGTACATATTGGTTGCACTTCTAAACGATCCAGGACACTTCTTTAAAAATAGCCGTGTTCTCTTAGAAAGGCTGCATAATTGATAAATGTTTCCATTTTCTTATTACATCTAGAAAAACATATCTGTCATTGATGAATTTTAACTTCTCACCTTTTCCAAAGTTCAAAACATTTCTCCAAATTTATTTTTTCTTTTCACTATTAGTAATCTGATCTTTCCCGTGCTGATCTAATAAGTCTTAATCATTTTCAGTCAATACACCCAAAAAATTGCACCATTTAGAAATGGGAGATAACTCATCAAGATGCCATTCCAAAAATAAACTAGACAATACAAATCTGGCTATCTCAGATTTCATTACTTATCTCAAAATCATTTTATAAGCTTCAAGTATTGATTGTTTACCATAATCAGTACTTAGGCATTTGTTTATCTCCCTATTATTATTATTGCTGAGGGGGGAGAGGGTTGTAGCATCATTTATCTGCAATCTTAATATGTTTACTTTAATTCAACATATTAAATATTAACTAAAACTGATATTTAGCATTTTGGTTGCTTATACAATTTAATGCCCTGCTGTCACATCACCTTAGATTAATATTATGTATTTGTATTCCTCATTTAAAAAATGAAATAATTTTGATTTTACTATATTTAATACATTTCATTTTTTTTAACTTTCATAAGAATTTAAATTTTTAAAAAATTCTTTATTCAATATCAAAACCAATATTTATAATTTATATCAGAAGGAATTATGGTACACGAACCTTACAAGTAATAGATTATAATTTTTAGTCCATAGTATTTTAGTTTGTTGATAAAGTTAATGGAGTTTGTTTTTATTGGTTTCTATATTAGAGACATTTGATATAATCAATATGCCACAATCTGACAAAATCAGAATTATCTCTGAACAGAGATTTTTCTTTTAAATATATTTTTTAAAATGATTTTTCTGCATTAAACTTTAAGACTATCCATGAAATCACTAAAGAAACCAGACATTTTTAATGTATATAATAAACGAAATTGATTTTGCCTATCAATAAGCAACTATAATTTTGGTTAGTGCTCTAAACTGTGAGGCATACTCCTCTTTTGAAGAGTATCTTCTGATTATAGAATTGTCATGGCAAAAATATGCTTGAGTAGACTCAAGAATAAGAAACAAATAGTCAAAACTATATTACAACTGGTCCTCACTCACCAAGAGATATTAGCAATAAATATATGGTAACTGTAAGAAACAACTTTGATACTCTTCAGGAGATATGTGAAACATACACTGAATGACGAATATGAAAACTTCATCACTGCCAACATGTAAGCAGCAGTAGAGTGCATACCAACCAACCCAAGAACCAAATGGAGAGTTCTATGGAGTCACAAGTAGTTAGGAAAAAAACAAAACAACAGATAACATAAAAATAGCAACCTTACTTAATAAAAGAAACCCAACAAATGCCAATGAGCAGAAACTTAAAAAAGCTCAGACAGAACTAACACATACCAAAAAGAACAAGAATACACTCAAGACCAGATTAATAAAATAAGAAACTCGGTAGAAGACAGACTATCACAAATAGCATGGCAGACAGTGAATAAAGTAAACAAAGAGAAGAGCACCGTGAGAGGAAATGTAAATGTTGCCAGCCAAGAATGAATACAGATGTGGAAAGAACATTTGAAGAATCTACTTGGAAACTCCCCTAAAGTCACTGATAAGCCTATCACAAAAATTAATAGCTAACTAGACATCCAACTAGGACAGTTTAAAGAGGAAGAACTTTACGTAGTACTGACAAAAATAAAAAGCAGAAAAGCTACAGACCTCGATGAAATACCCCCAGAAGTAGGAAAGATAAGGAAATTTGATGACTGACTTTTTCAATTTTGCAATGCCATATATAAACAAAATACAATAGAGAGATGGACAAAAGGCTGCATCCTCCCCTTTCCCTAAGAAAGGTGACCTCAGAATCACCAAAAACTACAGAGGTATAACTTTTTTGTTTGTTTGTTGTTTAATGGCATATCAACCTTCACAGGTTACTTAATGCCCAAGCCATCCTTCTAGAAGAACAGTAGTGAAGCTATTTAACCCAAAACTGAGAGGATAAGGGGGGGGTTCATACTTTTCCCAAGGGTATTTGTCAGAAAGTGAACGTAATAGAACAAATGGAGTTCAAACTCGCTTACTACAATTTCACATTTCAGCGCTTTAACCATTACGCCACGAGGACCACCCCTAGAGGTATAATCTAACTTCTATAACTGCTATGGTTTATAATGCTTTGCTTCTCAAATGTATTATACTTGAAATTGAGAAAATTCTTTGGAAAAATCAGAATGATTTTCAGAGAAATCAATTCTTATCACAGATTCTGATAATCTATTGAATCATTGAAAGAGTTCTGCAAAAAATCTCAAGGCAACATTATTGATTGTAGATTTTTCCAAGACATTTGATTTCATACACGGAGGAAAGATGGAGCAAATACTTCTAGCATACAGTTTCCCCAAAGAAACTGTTACAGCTATAATAATGCTTTATAGAAACATGAAAATAAAGGTTCACTTTCCTGATGAAGACACAGACTTCTTCGACATTGTTGCCGGAATTTTGGGAGGAGATATGAATACATTAGCACCATATTTGTTAAAATCGGCCTAGACTATCTAATTCGAATGTCAATAGATCTAATAAAAGAAAATGGCTTTAGACTAAAAAAGCAAGAAGCAGACATTATCCTGCAGAAACTATTACAGATGCAGGCTATGCAGATGATCTAGTGCTTCTTGCAAATACAACTTTCCAAGCTGAATTCCTGCTGAATAACCTGGAGCAGGTAGAATGCAAAAACAGAGTACATTTTAAATGAGGTTATCGATCATATGAAAGTCTGATTTATCTGATAAAATAAAATGGGATTTCTTTCAAGCTGTGGCTGTGTCAGTACTACTGTATGGATGCTAACAAAATGCATAGAGAAAATGCTAAATAGGAACTATACAAGATTGTTATGAGCTATTTTGAACAAATCCTGAAATAACACCCTATGAAACGACAACTGTATGGCCTCTTACCTCTCATCTCAAAAACCATTCAAGTAAGACAAGACATATTGGACACTGCTGGAGAAGCAAGGACCAACTCATGTGACATTCATCTATGGAGCCCTATACATGGATGTGTCAGAATTGGCTAACCAGCTAGAACTTATTTACATCAGCTCTGTGCGGACACAGGATGTAGTTTGGAAAAACTGCTGGGAACAATGGATGATGGGGATAGATGGAGAAAGAGCCAGGGAAATTCATGCTGTCAGTATGACTTGATGATGATAGTTTAGATAAATAAAGCTAAAAGACATTTACAAACTTTTCTAATTCCCTAAGACCTCCATTGGAAAAATAAGGTATAACAAAGTTCTACTTTGGGTTACTCTGACCATGCTTTTACCTGGGACTAATATTTCTATAAGAATTGTGTACATAATATGCATTTATTTTATTGTACTAATGAATGCAAAAATCAAGTCTTTCTTTGGATTATGACATTAAAAATATAAAAAAATAAATAATCTTTACTATAATTAATTTTAGCTAATATTTTTTGCCATTACAACCCACTGGATTATTGGCCTAGTGGGTAGAGTGTTTGCCAATGGCCTCGGAGACCAGGGTTCAATCCAAGGTTGAGTCATACCAAAAACTTAAAAAATGGTACTTCATATCTCCTTGCTTAACACTCAGCATTATAAGGTATGTATCAAGAGTAAAGTGGAGCAATCCAGGGGACGGAGTAATGCTCTCTCCTACACCTCAGTGTAGTAGCTATTGAAAAGGGAGCCTTCAAGTCACCCTCGACTACAGTTGCCAACTTACAACCCACTTAGATTATTGACTCTACAACAGTGAGAAAATGGCACATATGAGAAGTAATAATAAAAGAGAAGTTCCCAGTGATATTCAAACACATCTTTTTTACCTCAAGGGAGCCTAGTTTTCCATACCGGGTGCTTTACTAATAAAGGATAAACTCTAGGTGAGATTACCTAGAGGTTATTTTTTATTGTTCTTTGATGTCATAGAAATAATGATCCAAGTTATTTTCTATCAACAGAAAAATGAAAAAAAAAAAAAAAAAGCAACCAAAATTAAGATTCATAAAAATACTAGTTAAAATTGATGACTAACAACCTTAATCTAAAAAAATGAATTGTTTTTAACCAAAAATATTAGTGTAATCTTCACCCTACTTATCTTAAAGCAATGAGATCCTATACAGAAGACAGGTTCCCTAGTATCAAGCCTACAAGTATATTTTTGCTATATCTCTTCCACAAGCAGCAGTAAGCCAGTATCACACACACAAAGCAATTACATGAGTAATAAGGTGACTTATGTATAAAGTTAAACTTTTTTTCTCTCTAAATGTTCAAATACTCCCAAAATTTAGTGAAATTACTCAAATAGAAAATGTGAGAAGTTATCAAAAATTAGGATAAGAATAATTTTTAGGCATTCAAGATTATATTATCTAGATTGTGCATTTATCTTCCAGTCCTTGTTTATAAATAAAAAATCTAGCAGTGGTTTTCAATTATTTATTATGTCCATAGTTTTCACTTCCTTTACTGAAATTTAATATCTAGGTATACAAGCTGGTTCTTGAGAGGAAACTCAGCTAGATGTTAACCATTTGTCTGGAGCTGGAAAAAAACACCCTACAAAACCGCAGTTGTATGACCACTTACCTCCCATCACAGAAACCATCCAAGTAAGACATACTGGGCATTGCTGAGGGATTAAGGACAAACTCATAAGCAACATTCTCTTATTGACACACTAGTGTTGGCAAACCAGCAAAAACTTACATCTATGATAATATGGACCTTTGAGTGTGTTAGTACTTTGAGTAAAATATGTGTGTACATGTGTATAGTTGCAAGTTGACCATAGGTGTATATATATATATATATATATATATATACACAAGGCATATCTGTGTGGGTGTGTGTAAGCATACATTGAGAATGTGATGTGAGTGTGAATATGTGTTTTTAGCTGTATGTATTTTGCACATGGACTATTCAGTCATTTCTCCTAATCTAAGTGGGGAGATGGTCAGATAAGGCTAAGAAGACTGTTAAGGCTGTGAGACTTATGAGTTAAATTTTGTCACACTTTTTAGATATCTTGGAGACATACAGTCTGGCAATATTTTTATGTCCAGTCTATGGATGGCCTAGGCCCAGAGTAGGGAAAGATTCACTACTGCATATATACAGGTGCAGTCATTTAGTTTGAGCAGAATCACCCAGGACAGTGAATGTACACAAAGCAATAGTGAGAACTCCACATACAGGGCCATTTTGTAAAATGTTACACACCCCTCCTCTGTTAAGTGACATATCCTCAAGTTTTTTGTCTTCACTTTTTTTTCTCTTTTCCAGACCCGTTTCAGGCTGGTACACTTAGATCTAAACCTGCACAGAAACATTGAACAGGGTGGAATTGACATCAATGTGCAGAGAAAAGGTGCATGAGCCACAGAAAGATACTCTCACACATCAGCTCTGTGTGGACACTGGATGTTTCTCGAGGATTTATCGAAAACAATGGCCAATAGGGATGGAGGGCAAGAGAGAATCAAGGGAATCTATGTTGTCAGTATGCACTGATGATGATATTTATCTTAAAAGCAATAACATTTTAACCTTTGTATTCTATGGTATGTTATTCTAATGGTGTATGCAGACACAATGAAAATTGGTTTACTACATTCTATTGGGGATATATATATATATATATATATATATATATACATATATATGAATTTTAACAAAGTTTGATCTTGCATAAAATGATGTAGAAATGAAGCTAATGTAACTGATACAAAAGAAATTATGAACAGATGACATACTGAAATAGGAAATAATTTATGTCTAATGTGGTGTGAGGATAATCATAGGCATAATATTATTTTTCTTTTAGAGGAAAATTTAAAAACAACAACGGATGAGTAAAGATATGACAACATATTGTAATCTTGCCTTTGTGATTAAATTTTGTTTAAAAGATGAAGAAATGAGGTAGTGAAAAATATTAAGGAGTGCAGGTCAACTCAGCTCAGTTGGATCAAGAACTGATACATCTCAAAAGGACACATTTTCACAATATTCAATTCTTTTAACACAATCAATGAAGATTTATAAAGACAAAACAATTTAAGAATCTAATGAAAATAATAATCTAATTTACTTAAATCTATTTCCTAATAAATTAAAATTAAAGATAATATCTTAATCAAATTACATGTATTTGTATAACCAACTTTTTAAAATAATAAACCAAAACAAATTTAATTTGTTCCTGATCCATATAACAAAAGAAAATCAAAGTAATTCATAATGAAATAATTGGTTGTAAGTGGTGACATAATTTAAAAGCAATGATAGTATTACATAATCATACACACATATATGTGAGAAAGAGAGGGTGTTTCAGAAAAATTGACAACAATTTAAAAACTTCACCAATTCTTGTTTAAATGATCTCAAATTCTAACAGCATGTTTAGAAACAACCCAAAATTTTGCATTCAATGTTTTTCTTTCCAGGTATAGAATTGCTCTAGACAAAAGATAAAGTGTTTAAACATTAAAACACAGAATTTTGAGTTGTATTTAAACATGCTGTTAAAATTTGAGATCATTTGAACAAGATTGGTTAAGTTATTAGATTATGAAATGATATCAGTTTTTCTGTAACACTGTATGCCTCAAATGATATAGAATGTTTTGAAACAGTGCATGTGTGTCTTTATCCAAAAAAAAAAACAAATTAATTTCTTGATTAAATTATATACTGTTATACAACTGTAAATAAATAATGTTATTTTCCCTTAATTCTTGCCTTTTTGTTTAAAAAAATTTGTATTTAAAAAGTAAAATCGAAAACTATGCTTTTATTCATTTGTGTAAAAAAATTAATATTAAGTCACTCTGATGTCAGATAGTGTACTATGAAAATGTGTTTTTTAGATGAATCCTTTCTGGTTCTAACAGATCTGAGTTAAACCTGGAAAATAAAAAGGAAAAATTTTTTAAAAAAATAAAAAAAATAAAAATAAAATAATAATAATGCTGATAAGGATTCTTTTTTAAGATACAAAACCATTCAAAAAGCTTCTTCAAAAGTTAGTGATTACAACCACAAATGAACACTAAATTTCACCACATTATGGTAAAATCAAGTGAATTCAAAGTAAACTTAAGAGATTGTTAACCATATCTATAGATCCTGTCTTTCAAAACTTTTTTGTATGTTTTTCAATTGTCATTGCTTTTGTTTAGATTTTCCATTATTTACTTACCTTTGTAAGGTTCAAGTATGGTAAGAGAGTCAACTGTTTCTATTCCACACTGACATTTTTTTATGTTATAAGCAGCCAAACTACATTTATTAAAAATATTCCAGATCATTCAAAAAGAAATTATAAACTTCATGCAAAATTTGAAGAACAAATACTTTCCTTTGAGAATGTGTGTGAGCTGTTTGCATGATTGAAAGAGTATTTATAATTTTGGAAAAGAACATTAACCATTTCAGTCCAGTATACCTGTGGTACTTTTTTCTCCCCACACTGTAGTACCAGTTTACTAGAATGAAGATCATATCTAAACAGCTGAGGGTAAATTTAGACTTGAGAGCTCAGGATTCAAAGGGCTAATGTTCCAAAAATTCTTTGGACATTTGTTTTTGTTGTTCATACTGTTGTTCAAATGATGTTTTGACTGGCATATTCTCCAACCTCTTTTAGGTGTAATATGCATCTCCATAAGGAAAGAGATTCTTGTTTTGGACACTTTCTTTGGAGCATAGAGCAAATAGTATCAAATTTTTATCATTTTCATTTTTTTATCACCCAAGCACAACTCCATGTAATAAATATACAATTTGAATATATTTGAAACAGAATTTGTATTCTTAACGAGGATACTTCTGATATCAGTTGATATTCCTAATGTAGGATACAGTAAAATATCTAGCATAAAAGTGAGAATTGATGTTTGTAAATACAAACACAAAAACATGTGCTGGTATTACATCCCCTAAAATATGGATACTTGTTTATAACTCATATTCTAAAATATCACTTAGAAAAAATAATAAAGAATAAAAACCATAACTTTATTGTCATGTGATTCAAATATTTGTTTTATATTCATTTCAAATAATATCTAAGCAAAATGGCATAAGAAACAAAAATTTTAAATGGCAAAAACTTTATTAGTTTTTTCTCAAAAAAGATAAAAAATAAAAAAAAAAACATTGCCAATTTTCTACTAGACAATATTTCAGTGTATGTTAAAATTTGTAAAAAAGCCTAAAATCATTATAAAAAATCATTTAATAAACAAATGAAAAATTATTTAAGAAGTAATACAATTTTATCTAGTATTTTTTTTTTTGTAGAAACAACTGATTCTTTAAGCATACCTTTGCTTAATAAACTAAAGAAATAGGTAACAATATTAAAATATGCTCAAAATTAATTAGTATGAGCAACTGGCTAAATCAGAATATATAACTTTAGTTACAAACTTTGAATGAAGCACATATGACAAAAATCATTTGAGAAATATTATTAAAGTTAAAATTTCAAAATAAATTACTCTCAAAGTATTATGTAAAAGGAAGGAATTCTTTAATCACATCTCTTTAGTATTATTTTCGCATTAATGAAAATTTTGCATTTAAAAACATTAAATAAAATATGACAGTTATTTTCTTTGACAACATTACTTAAAAGCAACCATTAGTATTTGTTTATTTTACAAACCTGTCATGATTAACGCTTGTCATGGACCAATAAGAAAAAGTGTGTTTACCCAATCAGAATTTGTAGAGTTGCATGAGAGCTATTAGTTTTTGTTCAGCTGCCATAGATTTAAACAGTTTTCGTTTTAAAAATGACCATTTTTTTCATTTTTTTTATTATCTTAAGTAAAAATAAAAACCCTGAATGTTTATTTTAAAACATCATATAAATTAATTATTCTTAAAGGACAGTTTTACTAATCTATAAAAATTTCTTTTTCAACCCATGACATCAGAAGGATTATATCAACTTGTAGAAATTCACAAATTGACGACAATCAGTTTTTCCTTCACATGCAATCTAAAAATCTTATTTAGAAGAAAACAACTGAAAGATATTTTTGGGTCAAGAATATTGTTTACGGTTTTAAATAATGCCTTCAATTGATGCAATCTTTAAAAGAAAAAAGAAAAAATTTATACAGGGTAGAATTTATCTACTTGTGGGCCCAAGGCCAAATTCATCAATGAACCCTATGGCCCACCAGATGAAGACCACTGTGAGTCTGTATTGTACAGAGGCCCCATAATCCAGTCTTAATACTTATCATACAGGTGCCGTTATGGTTTTGAATACATTATATAATGAAATACCCAGTGTACATTTGAAACAAGGTTATAATATAAATAAGATACCTGTAGGCCCAAGGCCAATGGTTTACTATGCCAATTAGTAAATCCAACCCTGAACATATATATCTCCTATTTGAAAGCACTTAGTCCAAATGGTAAATAACCAGTGAATATGAAAACTCATTCAGAGTCAAATGAAAAATATTTCAGCTAGTTGCAAATATATTCAACACTGCAATAATTTTTCTTTCTTTTTTTTTTTTTTTTTTAAAGTTTAATGCATTATAAAAAATAACTAATAGCACTTATGGTAACATTAGATGATTTAGAAAATTGAAAATAGATTCACATTTTGAAGACACAATAAGTATGCAACCTAAAAAACAAGACTAGTTATAATGAATTTCAATATCTTATGACTGTAATACATATAGTCCAGGTTTAAAGTGCGATAAGGATAACCTGAAGCCAAACTTTTTTACACCATATTTTTCAGATGCTGGTATCATTGGGGAATGAAATAAGTTTTGATAAATGGGCCAACTGCATCTGAAAAATATTGTCTAAAAAAAGTTTGGCTTTAGGTGACCCTTACCACACTTTTAACCTGAACAAATAGAATAATTTATTTGTAAAGAATAGAATCACTAAATATTTTAAAAGACAAAATATCAAGGAATAAAAAATATATATCAACTGTCAGTGACAATGAAATATTTGAAAATTCTACTTAATATTAGTCTTATAAAAATATGCAGTCATCTGATCTTAATCTAAACATTTTCTCTTTTTCTAAAATTAGTTACAGCTTTATTCCCAATGTAAAGCTAAAATTCTCCATTTATGTTCTATTCAAATATTTTTAAGAAGATGAAAAATATGAGAAAGATTTGCAGCTACAACGCATAAGCATTACAAACTTCAAGAAGAAATGTAAGCAATTTTTTTACACACAGAGAAAATAAAGCTTTCATGAATAATTCACAAGCTACTAATAAAAGAATAAAAAATATGTCTTAATTATTAATTGAAATACATCTATGTAAAAGTATTAAAAGAAAAACGTACAATGGAAACAAATTAACTTAATGTTGGAAATTATTTAACATCATAAATAGAATATTTTATGAATAGTATAATTGAAAAAGTTAATGAAGTGATTTTGTCACAATTTTAATGAAATGTTTTATTTAGGATTTTGGCTGGACTAAATTCTGGGTAAATGGTTGGTTTTATTGCTCTATTTTATTGATTTTTAGCATTTAAGATAAATTATATAAATTTTTTTCTCCGTATAAAAATCCATAAAAAGACAATCAGTTAAACATTGTTTTAAAACTTTCTCATTCCTACAAATCAATAAAGATTTCAAAATTAAACTAGTTCTGAATTTTTTCATCACTACTAAAATGCCTTCAATCAATTTTTAAAAAATAAAAGTATCACACACATTATAAATGATATATTAAAAACATAGTATTTTTGCAAATATCATCAATATATAAACCCAAAGAATATATTTCACTTTTCAGTGTGCAGGTTTATAAAAGAGGTTTTCTTCATAATATCATTGTTCATCAACTCTAAAAATAATCCAAATTTTATCATTGGAAAATACATTATGCATGATGCCACGTGACTCATATAGAGATCAGTGCCATAAAATTAGATTCAATATTAGAACATTGTAGCTGATAATTATTCAAGATATAAGTATGAAATGTTATTTTTCTTTTTTTTTTGTAGATTATAGCAAAGAAAAGCTAAAATAACTTTGCTATTTGTATAAAACTTTTTAGTACCAAATGGGAACAAAGACATTCAGCTTTTGATATTAGTATAAAACTCAAAGTCTAGCTACAATGACTATGCATTTATAATCTTAAAAAAACACAAGTGTAGACATTGTTACAAGTAACAATTCATTTATTAATAAAACTATGCATAAGAATATTTTTTTATTAAAAGATTTTTCCTTAAACTGAAAATATCATTATTAAAATTGACAAAGATTTGCCAATTCTTATGGTATATCACAAGTTAAGCAAAGAACTGAGTTTCATAATAATGAGGGATAAAAAAAGCTTAATCATAGCTTAAAGCTCAGTTAACATTTGCTAAGATAGGATTTTTGTTGTTTTTTTCCATCTGCCACAAAACATTTTTTAAAAAGATACTTGTGGTAATGACAAGACAGATTAAAGATTTTCTAATTTTTGTGAAAAGTCTCAGCATATAAAAAAAATGCAACATTTAAAAATAAATTTCATAATTTATCTTTCTAATAAAAACATGCACTTTGTTGATAATGTAGAAAAATTTGAAATCTATTTTATACAAAGTACAAATTATAACTAAATCAAATTTACTATAAATTAAAAAATTAAAAATAAATTTTACCAAAATTTTATCATCAGATCTGAAAACTAAATATGTACAAAGTCTGATAGGATAACATTTATTCTGGATAATATCAAGCTTAATTTGTAAGTACCTATATTCAGTCAGACACTGTGATAATTGACAAAAATAAGTAAATATTTTTAACTTACCGATTATAGAAGCAAAAATTCTGCTAGACAGTCTTTTAGCACCAACATAAATGATTAATAATTACTTCACATTATTGATTAAAAATATAAAATTGGTTTTAAATATTGCTATGGTTTTGTAATCACATTTTGAAAATTTAAAAAATAAAATAAAAAATATCTGTAAAAATTGATAAAAGTTTCAGAGAAATTCTACAAAAGGATTATTTAATTTCTCCTTTTCACAAGTGCATCTAGCCCTTCATTGTCTGCAATTGTCAATATTTTGTAGAACACGGGCATACGAACCAAGGGGAGACAACTGCCTTCCCAATTCAGGTAAAATAGAGACGTGGGGATCAGGTAAAGCAAAAGGAAACTTATACTTATGTTTTTATCTGTGTAAAATTTCAGGCAAATCAACCCTTCTGTTCTACTTAAGCAAAGAGTCCCTATACACCCATGTTGTATAGACTCAGATACAATAACATAAAAAATCCACACTAATGGATTAGTTTCAGCAGTATGGTGCCATAATGAGGGGGGGAAAATCCACCAAGGAAATAAAGACTCTATAACAAAATATGTAACTAAAGTTTTGGATAAGAACTTAACAGTAATTAGAGAACTAATATACTTTGGAAAATTATGAAAAAAAAAAAAAAATTACTTAAATAAAATATTTGAAAAATTGTAATGCAAAAAGAAACTGACCACATCAAATGGTCGTTGTATGTTCCCTTTACTAAAGCCTATAAATAATTTTGAGTTGTAGAACATTGTAAACTTTCCTCAAGAGATAATTGTTAGCGTTAATGAAGACTGTTCTATAAAGTGTAAACAAATTAAGTGTATGGACGTAATATGAAGACAAAAGCAGTCGCTATTCTCTCCAATATCTTAATAATCATGCTTTGAGTAAAGGGATAAAGAAAAATACACAATCGATTGAACCACAATTGATCATGTGCTGTAGTAATAGAAGTAGTAGTAGTAATAGTAGAAGTGTTGGTAGTGGTGGTAGTAGTAGTAGTGGTGATGGTGGTGGTTGTAGTAGTAATGGTGGTATTACAAGTAGAAGAACAAATGGCTGTTGGAGTGGTTGCAGTGTAGAAGTCTCGTGAAAGGTCTGGGGCATCAACCAAGGAGGAACAACAACATTAGCTGGGAAAGGAAATCCCAATCTCTTCAAGAATACTTTTTGGCTCTTCGGATTCCTGGTGAGGAATGGAGACAACGATTTGAATCAGAAGAAATATCTAAAACAGTTGCAGAATTTCTAATAAATGAATTAGTGAATGAATTTGGTGTAATTACACAAACATGATAAACATTTTTTGTCTGAATTTCTGATATAAGGATTTATCATTATTATACACTGATATACTTAGATCAGTGTCCTCATACTGGCTGTCATTATAGTCACAATGTTTTGACCATTGTGTTCTCTGGCCCTTTTAAAGTTTATGTTGTAGTTGGTAACCTTGGAATTTTGAATGAAAAGCCTTTATTAAATAAAAAGTTTGATTTGAAATTGCCAGGTTACTGATTATGATAGACAACTAAAAGAAGGTACAATTGCCGAAATATAGTGACCATAATAACAACCAGTGAAGACACTAGTTAAAGTACATCCATGTATAATAAGTTACAAAATATTGAGTATGTGTAATTACTATTTTTACACACAAAAATGTCTCAATCAAATGTATCATCTGAAGTGGACTTTTAAATTTAAGATTAAATGAAAAATATCAGAAAATTATCATTAAAACTTTTTTAAAGTCAAGTTAATGAAGAAAATATTTAATAAGCAGTGGCAATACCAGTAAAACTAATGTTTGTAATTTCTTTAAAATTTAACTTTTTAAAATTCCACAAATGAATTAATTTTCAAATTTTGTTTAAAAAAAAAGGAAAAAAAAAGGGGGCCCTAAAATTCAATTTTAGATGATGAAACTGCAGTTAGCTAAAACAATAATTAATAAAGATAACAATTGTCAAAAGGTGGACATGCATGGTAAAAGAAAAAGAAAAATAGAGCACTGTGCAAATATAACATTTAGGAAAAAGAGTGCAAGAGATGTTTTAAACAGGTTCAACAATGAGATTTAAAAGAATAGACTACAATAAAATTAAATCAATTCAATTGAGACAAAAGGTTCCTAATAACCAAGAGCAGCTTCTTAACTAATATTTTTAGAGACAATTTGCAAGCAAAAAAAAGAAATAGGTGCAATTGATATAATGTGCATTAATGTGATAATATTGATACTAACATTTTCAATAATGAAATCAAGAGAGT
This sequence comes from Sepioteuthis lessoniana, assembly GCA_963585895.1. Taxonomy (NCBI): domain Eukaryota; kingdom Metazoa; phylum Mollusca; class Cephalopoda; order Myopsida; family Loliginidae; genus Sepioteuthis; species Sepioteuthis lessoniana. Next base: position 105,209,589 of record OY757909.1, on the reverse strand, counting down.
CTATTAATGTTCTCATCAATCAAAGAATGCTCAGAATAACTGATTTTATTCTTATAAATTTTATATTATTAATTCTTATAATGTATTTTTTTTTATAGATACAACTGCTTTTAGTTTATTTTACAACTTAATAATTAAAAAGAAATTTTTTTCTTTTTTTTTCTTTCAATATTATAAAAACTGCAAGGAACCTGTTTAAAATAACTGACAAGACAAAAGCATCAAACAAAAAAGAAAATAAACATGCAAAAACATAAGAGCAAAATAAGAATATTCAACATAAAAGGATCAATGGAGAAAAAAAAAAGAAAAAAAGAAGAGGCTATCATGCAACTTTAAAACAAATTTGTTCCCTCTGTTCTTCAGTGTTATAATGACAATGCTAAATTCTTGAATATTATCATTTGAAATCTAGGTAATTTTTTTTCAAATATTTAGTTAAAGATAAAAATATGGAAAAACACTGAGGGTTTTCTTTCTGTTGGTTCAGGGTTTTTTAAAACTTTCCCCAAAAATGAATAAATCAACAAAATTTTTTATCAACTATCAAGCATACAAAACCTGAGCATTTTGCAGTGAAAAAGTTTGGAAACCACTGGGAAGAATACATTACAAAGGCAGCAGCAAAATAAAGTCAGAATAAAAAGGACTATCTTACAAAATTGTCTAATTAACTAATTAGTTTGCTAAAAATATTAGAAATTGAAAAAAATATATCAGGAATATAATAACTGTTCTTGATAACCACTATTTGAACATGTTCATTATTAAAATAGATTCTAGGTATTATCATGAAACTGTTGAACAAGTGTTAGGGCAATGAAGCATTTTGATATGTATGAAAAAGTAGAAAATATCTTACAAATTCTATTTTGACATTCACAAATCTATTTCCTAAGAGTTCATGTATATAAGAGTAAATTTTCTGGATAGATAGATAATCTTTACATGTATAATTGAATACATTTATTTTTTACAATTCATTATGCTATCAAGAGTAGGTAACTTAAAATTTTTTTATAAATTTTATAAAAGCTAGGAAAAAAAAATAACTATTTGAAATTCAAATGAATAAATACTTTTACAAAAATGTGCCTTGTTGGAACTGATTTGTAAATATGGTTTGTGAACACAATAAAAATTATTTTCTAGAAAATGTTTGTATTTCAATCATAATAATAGTCTTCTTGTTTAGAGATTCTCTTCTTTAAAAAAAGTCTCCCAGGGATTTAGCAATGTGTTTTTATTTGGTAATAATAGCAGCAGCAGCAGTCTAAGCAGTGAAGAGAATAATAAAGCTTCAGAAATAATCAATATATTTAACTACTGCAATTGATAAGTGAACCATAATATATAATTGATGCTCAGGTTATAAATAAAAGTAGAAGACAAGTTATAACAATTAGAAAACAGAATAGGAATCTAATGTTTAGCATAGAGAAACAATGGAAATTAATCATAATTCTTTCATAAAATTCTTTAAAAAGGAGCACATTTTTTTGTCCTTTTCACATTTTATCTTTATATTTATTAAAAGTATCTAACTACATCCCCTCAAGTTAGTATGCAACATGGGGTCAGTTTAACAAGGGAATCCACCATGCACAAGGGCAAGGACAAAGACAAAATGTCCTGGTCACTGCAACCAGTGTAACACAGATATCAGACTGACTTTCCCGGTATGGTGCAATTGAGGAGGTGCTGCTGCAAAGGTGGAAAGCCTTGGGACAAGGCTTGCCTAATTTATTTGTAGAATCTTGTTTGAAGACAAGAACACAGCTGAGGGAGATGATCCCTTTTATCCTACTCTGAAGGCAGAAGAAGGTGGGTTGTATTTATTTGCACTACAAATAGTTTCTTGAATATATGATTATCTACTTGAAAAGTGCATGAAGGTACTCATGATATGTTATCATCATGTGAAATGAACACAGTGACTTGAGTTCAAATCCTGAACAAAGCTGTTTGCATTTCACATAGTGCTAATACCCTTGGTAAAGGCATGAATCCAACTATTCTCCCTCTATGGGTAAATTGTAGGGCAGACTGGGCTCTTTAACCTTGGTATGGCAACCAGTCTAAGAGAAGAAAAACTGAATTCAAACCTGTTAAACTCCTCTTAAAAAATTTACCTTGTGTTGCATCCTGCTCATGTAGAGAGGTTGGGCAAATACATACAGGAAAAGTACACAATATACATTCCAACTATGTTTACCAAGATGATCTCAAAGTATAAAAACTATTTTTTGGAAAGTGAATTCAAGTGCACATCTATTTTCTTGAACTCAGTACATTACAGGCCATTTTATATCAGCAAAATAATTTATCAAAGTAAACAAAAACAAAAAAAAATCATAAAACACTGAGCCACAGCAGTTAAAAAAAAGCAAAGGCTAAAATATCAATAGCCAAAAGAAAAATAAATAAAATAAACTCACCACAAAATCAAAATTAACAGGAAATTAAGATAAAGAAAGAAACAACACAGATGACAAGCAAAATAATAAATCAGAACCAATTGTACCTTGAGGTGAACTTTGTGACAGGTGTATTAATTCTGTAGTGTTGGGTGTTATATATAAGGTGCAGATAAAAGGTTGAACCTTTTAGCTATAAATCAAACATTCATTTTTGTCACAATGACCACAATGCATTGAAAAGTGTCTCCATTCTAAGAACAAGACAAAATGCATACATTTCATAGTGTTTCCACACAAGAACAGCAAACAACTATTGCTACTTTATTTGAATAAACAGTAAAAATTCCATTTTTACCTTTTCCTTCCTTAAAACAAGCACAAGCTTAGGGATTTCATTGTGATTTGAAAACAAATCACAGATAAAATCTTTTAGCAGAATATTTAAACAATACATTAAAAAAATTAAATATATACAATTTAGTCCTTCTCAAATTTATATTTTTTGTCAGGAGTATATGGATTGAGATTTTATACAGTAAATGATGGAAAGGTGCTTTTTCTTTGAGTTCAGAATTGTTATTGTTAGTAAAGCATAAAGAGTTAAATGGGTGATTATTGGAGAGAGAGAGAAAAAGTGATTATTATTATTGTTGTTTCTGAGTATTGGTTTAAATAAAATGGGTGAAGGTGCACACATATGTAGAGATGATGAAAGCCAGTTGTCTGCTGCTAGCTGGAGACAACTGGCTAGAATCGACTCCAAGATGTAAAATAGCCAACAAATTAAGGAAAGAGACACTGGCACTTAGGTATATGGTTTTATTTATTGAAATAAGAAGTTACCAGCATGTTGAAAAATTCTCAAAAAATAAAACTTGTCACAGTGTGTAGGTTAGAATATAAGCATAACCTGCATGTGTGTACATACAAAACAAACACTCACACACACATACAATATAAAAAAAACAAAAAAAAAACAAACAAACAAAATACACAATTCTTGACTATTGGAATGTGTTTGAGAGAAGAGTGAAACAAGATTTAATGAAGCAGACTGAAGTAGTACAAAATGTGAAACACAAAATTGAAAAAAATACATTGAGCCTTATGCAAAACTTAAGATAGTCTAAAGAAAATATAATTCTTACTTGGTAAAAGTAGCAAATTAGAATATTTTTGTTTTATTTACAAATTTCAAAACCCTTTTTGAACTGGTATAATAAAATGGTTTAAAAGTAAGAAGCATTTAATCAATGATTTTGTCTGCATATCCGAGGTAAAGAATTATTATCATTATACTACTACTACACTGATGTATTTGGATTAGTATGCTTATCTTAATTTTTGTTGTTATAGTCACATTTTAACAGTTATATTCCTTGGCCTTCTCCAAGTGTCTGTCAGAGTTGGTAACCTGTGAATTTCAAACTGAACACTTCATTCAATTCACTAGAATAGATTATTCTCATTCCACTATCCATTATTAGAGATTATCTTGTCTCAAATAATTATTTCTGCAAGATGGAGGGGAAAAAATGAAGAATCTACCACTATGGATTGAATAAAGGTTTGGTTTGAAATTCCAAGAAAGTTACCAACTATGAGGGACTCAAAAAAGACAGCAGGATACAACAGCCAAAACATTGTGACTATAACAACTAAACACTAGTCAGAGTAAACCAGTATAAAATAATTAAATTAATAATTGTATAAATATATGTTACAGTGTTTTGTTTTTTTTTAAATTACATTTGAAATATACTGAAATTTTTCTTATAGCATGATTTGATATTTTTTTTATTCAGTACCTCTTTGAAATGATTATTAGCAATCAAATCCTAGATTTCTAAACAAACATCATTTTAAACCCAAGTCCAAAAATTGAACACAGCTCATTCACTAGTACTTTATTCATTCACTTACAATGCTAGATTTTGTAGATAATAAGATTGGCTTGAATAATATATTTTAAACATTCTATCAATAGGACCAATAAACTAGCTTTAACAAGATCTGGAATGAATGTTAATATGTGAGAAAATGTAGACTTTATATATTCCTTCAAAAATCAAATATATTTAGAAAATAAAATTAAAAATTGATACAGAAAACTTTTTAAAAATGTTCTTGAAAAGTTGAATTTTGTTAGTATGAATTCAAAATTTTATCTGAATTTCCGAGAAGAGGAATAATTATACATCAAATGTACTCAGACTAATGATTTGATCTTCGTTGCAAGAGTTATAACATTTTAGCCATTGAAATCTTGAGGATACAATAACCAAAACATTGTGACTATAACAAGATAAAAGATGCTAGTTTGTGTATATCAGTGTATAATAATGAAACAAAACTATTTAAATAAATTATTTGTACAGAGTAAATTAGATATTAATTCTATAATACTAAAATACAGACACTTCTAGAGAAAATTACATAACAAAATCAAGAATAAATATTTATAGAATACACCAAAATAAAAAAAATGTATTTGATATTTAGCATATAAGTTTTTAAAAAATGCTGCAGTAAGGACTATTTTCTTAATACAGCAACTAAATGCCATTATAAATTACTATAATTGTTGTTGATGATAATAAGTAAAAACAATCTGAGAGTAAGTTAAGTGAAAATGAAGCCATAAAAAATACAAAACAATGAAATATACTTTAAGTGTAGTGAGTAATCTTACAGATGAGGCCCAACTAAATTAGCAAAAATGGTGTAAAAATGGAAGACAAATTCATTTTTATTAGAAAAATGAAAATGAGATATAATAGTGGCAAAAAACTATATATTAAAGCTAAACAAAGAGGTAATGATGTTATTGAGCAATGGTTTGAGAGTTTAAAAAAACTTTCAAGAAGAGTCAGTTTTTATACATTCTGTAAATTTAATTCATTTTTTAATAAGATATCAGCATTTATTGATAATAGCATGATATCTATAATAACAATATTAATATCTGAAAAATTAATTCAAAAGTTGACAAAAAAGAAAAAGAGTTTTTATGCTTGATTTTGATTTCAATCTTTAAAAGCGATAGTTAAGCCAAAGATTCAGTCTGCTTTATATATGTATACAATTCTAAGTTAAATACATTATTTGTAACAGAAAATTAAGAAAAATCCAAAGAAACTATCAATTTGGTTGGATTGTAATGATCTATAAACAATAGTGGTTAACCTCAATGAAAAATATAACTACTGGATTCATAAAGTTTAAAGTAATCAACTTTTTAGAAACTATTTTGAATCTTTTATATGAAATAAATTTTATTCTTACATGAATAGAACATGGAAATATCTGGATCTAATTATGAAAAAGATTTCCAAAATGGAATGTGTTACAAAATCTTGAGACAAAAATCTAAGGATCCATTAAACTTTGATGATGAATAACTATTACAGACAAATACATTAAGTGCAATTAATTAAAAATCAATCAAATGATAGAAAAAAAAAAAACACTGAAAAAACTGAACCATTTATCATTACTATTGCCACAAATTTTAATAAAACTTTAATGACTTAAACACATATAGAAAGTGATTATTTTCCTAGATTATTGTTGCCAAAGTTCTCTTAGTTGAAGCAAAAAGTCATAATTTTTCTAAAAAAGAAGATTCTCAGAAATTTCCTTGTTTGGGGAATTTCTTTTTAGAAAATTATGTCTTTTTGCTACAACTAAGAAAACTTTGACAACAATAATTAAGGAAAATAATCACTTCCTATGTATGTTTAAGTCATTGAAGTTTCATTAAAACTTGTGGCAATAATAATAATAAATAAATGGTTCAGTTTTTTCCCTGTAGTTTTTTTTTCTTTTTTGTCCAATACTGTAGTACAGATTTATAATGCAAAAAATAAGATATTTTGCTTTTATCCTGAAACAGGATTTATTTTAGAATTTCAACAAATATAATATCACTAAATCAATAAAAAAACAAAAAATATCAAAACTGGTATCTTAATTTCATTTCCCATTTATATTTTGCTGCTATATTATTTTTGATATTTTACAAACAAATATATTTCATAATGGATTAGTAATCACAAAATATTGATTCTTTCTAATCAATCTATAGTATTTTAATGATTTATCAGCTATACTAAATGCCTTTCAAAAGTCAGACACTGACTACACTGAAATCAGTTAAATAACAGCAAGTTTTACTATTAAAATCACATTATTAAATGGAATAAGTCAATGTTTTCCTCTATTTTAAAACTAAAATAAAATATTACTAATGTAAAAAAAAACTTTTCATTCTTTTAAGACAATGGAAAAAATAAAAATGATCATTCCAAGAGAAAATTGTACAACAAAAATATGTACAACAGAAGATTTGGCACAACTTTTTAGCTGAAGTTTAGGAAACATTTATTATGTAAATGCAGAATTACAATATATATATATATATATATATATATATATATTATTTGATTATGTTTGGAGGCAGTAGGTGCAATGCCACCGACAAAATCTGACATGTCAATTTTATAATAAATAATCAAATAAAATAAAATCATCTGAGTTGAGCAGTTCTACTTAATGGATAACATAAATTAAAGAGTATCCAGTTACAAATAGCTAAATATTTTTTAGATCTAAACTTAAAAATACCACAAGTGAAATTCATAGTTCTGCTGTAAATAATGATAATCTAAGTGTCATGTGCACAATTTTTCTTTATTTATACCAAAACATACACACATTGACATACATTTCAAACTAGTGCAGTGAAGTTGAATTATTTGTCTAAAACCTTCTTTTTTTTTTTGCAAACAGAAATTTTTTAATCAAATTAATTTCCACTAATTTCCAGTAGATATTTCAACCAAGATTGTCTTTGAATACTGAGGATATACAGCATTGGACAAAAACAAAAAACTGAAACATTCATTATCATTGCCACTAATTTTAACGAAACTTCAAAGACTTTGGCACACATAGGAAGTGATTATTTTTCTTGATTATTGTTGTCAAAGTTCTCTTAGTTGAAGCAAAAAGTCATGATTTTCTAAAAAGAAAATTCTCAGGAATTTCCTATTTTTTTGTCATTTTTGAGAATTTTTTTTTAGAAAATTACAACTTTTTGCTCCAACTAAGGAAACTTTGACAACAATAATCCAAGAAAATAATCACTTCCTATGTGTGCTTCTAAGCCATTGAAGTTTCATCAAAATTTGTGGCAATAATAAAAAAAAGGTTCAGTTTTTTCACTATTGTTTTTTTTTTCCCAATACTGTACATCTAAAATATTGGCAAGTTATAACTATACTGAGATTCTATAATTGAAAATACACTTAAATCACTACTCTAGTTTGGTTTTGTTTCTTTGTTTATAATGGCATATTAACCTTCATGGGTTATTTAATGCCAAAACCATCCAGGTAGAAAAACAGTAGTGGTACTATTTAACCCATCGCTGAAGGGATTAGAGGGTCCATAACTTTTTTAAGAGTATTAGTCTGAAAGCAAACGTAACAGTGTGACCAGAACTTGAACTCGCTTACTACAATTTTGTAGTCCAGCATATTAGCAGCTACACCACAGGGATTCTCCCTTCATTACCCTAGCAGCACATGAGTATTTTTAATAAGCTAATTATTCTTTCTTGTATTTTCATTTTCCATCATGTAAAATTCTCAAACATATAGAATACCTAATTTGTTTTAAGTGACACAAAAAGCAAATAACTGCAACTCAATTCAAATACATAAAAATCTAAATAATTCAAAAATAAGAAATTCAAAACTATTCTTAGCAGTGTAAAACATTAAATGAACAAAATAATAACAAGACAATAAAATAGTAAAGACGTTTTGATTTGTTGCTCAGGAATTAAAGTGTTATTGGAAGAACATAAATCGGACTTCACATCACAAAATGTAATAAAACCCCAAGATAATCATATTTAAAAAACACATTTGTAAATTATAAAAAATAAATAAAATTTAACAAAAATTTTAAAAATAATCAACACTTTGTAACAAAATAAAAAGAAAAGTCTGCATGATCAATTTATTCTTAAGCTAATTATAATTTACTCAACTACATATAATTTTTATAGAAATATCATCAAAATCTTATCACAGGAATATCTAAAAATTATCTATATATTTTATGACAGGATTCACAAAATATGTGAATTTCAACATGAGGGAAGACCACTCAGTTTTTAGATTATAAAGAACCAAAGTAATGAACGATAGTCTATAAAAAATAAAAACAGACAAAAATTAAGACAGTAAAAAAATTAAGATATTTAAAAAATAATTTTGATTTCTTATAACAAAGAGAATTAAAATAAATAGTGACTACAAATAGGTGTTTTAGCATTTTTCTTACAAGCTTTCTTAATACCTTAAAAATTTATGACAGACAATTTAAAAAACCTTTATTTTTATTGAAAAAAAAAAAAATTTGTAGTTGGTTTATATCTATAAATGGCAAATAATAGCCAATGAAATGATTCAGCAGTAAGTGAGATCTGATTAGCAAGGATATGCACAAAATAATTCTAGTTCTATCATAACCATAAAATATTTTTTCTCAGTATTATCTTAAATGAATAAGAATTTAGCAGATATTTATGTTAATCATAAATCTAATTAGAGTTTACATTAAAAATAACACCTATACATTATATATATATATATATATATATATATATATATATATATATATATATATATTTCATTGTAAAAGTATTCATATAAGATTTATTAAATATATCTATAGTAATTAGAATAGAAGAAATTAGATTTCAATAAATAAATATTGTAATTTAACCATCTATTTATGTTAATTATTAGCTATCATTAAAGAAAAGTTTTCAAAATAAAATTCAACTAAAAACATTTTTTAATTTCATACAAGAAATTCTTTGTTTATAGATATTAAGTGAAAAATTTTAAGCACAAACTTGGAACATACGGATGTTAAATGTTTAGGCACAGTATTCTACTATTTAATCAATAGTATAAAAGTTAATTTCAATATAAATTTAAAGTAAAATCAATTACAGACATCTTCTGCGTTTTTGTTTTTTATCTATATTTTAATTTGTATGGTTTTAATATAAGATTATATTTCAAAATTAGCATTTAATTTTTTATCAGCAGCATAAGATAAAACGTTTTGAAACAATAGAATCAAATATTTCTTCTACAAAATTTTAATATATAAATTATAAAAGTTAGGCAAAATTAATTCTAAGCTATAAATATTAATAAAATACATCATAAACTTAAAGACTGTTGAATTTTTTTTTTAATCAAATGCATATTCTATGAAAATAATCAAACATTTTTAAATTATAATTTTAATTGATCATTAAAAGTTAAATCTACTTAATACAAGAAAATTAATTTGAATTCCACAAAAATAGAGAGAGAAATAACGAAATATATATGAATATATTTGAACAAATAAAATCAACTCTATATTTAAAGTGTATAAAGAATATTTAAATTCATACAAATTGTGTCATTACATTTGATAAACACTGACACATTAAAAGGAATTATATTACTATCAATTTAGTGTGGCTGTCATTGCCAAAAGTATTAAGTGACAAATTTTGGCAAATTCTTACAGCAAGTGATATTGAATATATTATCATATAAAACCACGTTATGACTGGTTAGGAATTTTTTTTTTATAAACAGAAGTATGTTGATATTTATAGAGGTTTTAAAAAGAAACCAATGTGTAAAATAACAGAGTATACAATATAAGTGTTTTTTATTCTAAGTAATATTAAAATGAACCCTTCTACAAACTAATGATATTAAATAGTTCTGGCATTAATAATTGGAAGATTAGTCCATTCAAAAGACAATTTCTTAATGTCATTGGGTTAAAATAATAACATTGAAAGAAAAACAAACTCTTCTCACTTCAGTAAGCTTCAAAGATCCAATAACATTTTACTCATCGGTTGCAAAAAGAAAATACATAACTAATTTACTCAGAAAAAATACCTTGAAGATTCTTAAAAAAAAAAAAAAAAAAGAATAATAAATACTTTCATTAAACTGCTCTAAAGTAATGTTTAAACAGAACTGTTTGAACAAAGACTTTAGCACAAGCAGTAAAAAATTAAAACTATCTATTATTATAATAATAATAATAATAATAATAATAATAATAATAATAATAATAATTTGCATTATATCAGTACCTATAGATTTATAAAGATGATTTCTTAGTAGAGAACAAATAATTGCCAATATTTTGGGTTAACTCATTCACCCTTGCCTTAATATGCAAATTAAAAATAATTGATTAATCTAAATATTTTTAATTATAAGAGTGTAATTTGAATTGGATACTGTTTATTCCCTTATACATTATTTTACATTAAAGATTTATCATTGAGGCCATATACAGAGGTGAGAGGCTATCATTCCAATATTTGGATACAATAGTATAATTTACAGAGGTAAAATATCAATAACTAATAATTAATTTTGAAACAAAATGCTAATTAGTAAACAAGTATTAAAAAATTAAAACAGTAAATTCAATTTTTATATAATTGTATAAGTTGAAGAATATTATCAACACAACTTCAGAAGAGGTGCTGAATTTCTATTCAAGTTTTTTTTTTATCAATGCAAGAAATAAAAAGCAAATACTTTGTGACCAACAGATAAAAAGAAAAAAAAAAAGAAATTAAACAAAATCTGCTGGACTTTCAACCAAGTTTTTCAGAAGGCAAATTATCACTTACAAAAAAAAAAAAAAAAAAAAGAAAAAAAAGAATAAACACAAAGGTTGTAGTAGTTGTAATAGTAAAAAGAAGAAAACAGCTTCAACAAGTGGATTTCCAAACTTACACCTAGCAACCAATGACCAATGACAGAGATTTAATGTGAGGGAGGAGAGTACACTGCAAAATGCTCAGTAGTAGAGGTTAATTAGTGACTGGTAGATTCAGTCCGCATGACAACAGCAGTTCATTCCAACTGGTCGTTTGCTCCTTCCAGAACCTAGTAAAATGGTTAGAAAAAGGGTTTGTTTAAAAACAACCACAAGCTTTGGTATCCAACAATGAATAATTTTTATTTGGCAAAAACATTATGCAAGCAAACATTCCAAAAGGAGATCATCATTCAGTTTCATTATGAGAAAGGTTAGGAAAGTTAAAAAGCTAGCGTCATGGTTCATGCCAATATTGCACAGTGCATGATAGTATCTTAAAATGAGACAGATTGTGAAAGTTTCAGTTCTAGGATAAAGAAAAAAAGGTAGAAAGTCAAGATATCTTCAAGTCCTCCAACTTGTTGTGGTAGATTACTCTTCTTCACTGAGCTCCAGGCAAATGGTAGTAGGTATGCATAAAATCTATCAGATCTTCTCAATAATGTCACACTAGCTGTATGTTGCCACTTGTTGAGAGAATTAGGGGGGGACACAAAAGCATGTGTCAACATTGGCCTCATGCATGGCATGCCTCAACCTAAACCATGATCTTCGAAGAACCCCTGGGGTGTCTCCTCCTAGAAATAAGGGAACAAATTAATAGAAACAAGAATATGAGACAAGACATACCACACACTCAAAGAAAAAAAAACAATTCAAGCATCTTAACATTAGCTCTAAGATAAAATATCCCAGAATAAAAGACTATAAAATTTATGAATGAACTAAAAAGAAAAAAAAAAGCTAAAAGTCAGAAGAAAGATATCTACAAATAATATTTAAGATGACTGATAAATAAAAGTAGGAAAATTAATTATTAGTTAATGTACAGATTCCTCTATGTGAATAACTTTGTTTACAGTGGATTACCTAATTAACAAAATGAACATTTCTGATGTAGGAACAAACTGAGAATATTAACTCCAACTTGCTGGGTATCTAATTTAAACTAAGCAGACAATCACAACTTTAAACTTTTTTCTTTCAATGACAATAGTTAAATAGCTCTATTTAAAGATTAAAATCTCCTGATATTAAAATAGAATACTTAATCAAGTTCAAGCATTTCTATTTTTAGAATGCATCAAATACAATACTTTAGATACAAATAGTTGATATTATATATTTAGTGCTATAAACATTTTAATACTTTAAAATGACCTATGCTCAAATGCTGAATACAAAAACTCATACAATTAATTCATCAAGGAACCAATATTTGCAAAATAGATAATGTATCACTAGAAAATGATCAGGTTGGAAAAATATTAAATTAAAATGAAAAATAATTTCATAAATGATTACCTCATTGAAATGTTATGGATATATTAAAGAATCTAAAAGAAATATTTTCATTGGATTGATAACTATGATATCATTAATTACCAAATCCTAAATAGAAATCTGAGATTTCTTGAGACAATGATAAGATACTTTATGTTAGCAAGAAAATGCTGGAAAAAAAAAAAGAAAGAAAGAAAATAAAGTCAAGACAGCATGCCATAAAACATTCAACACAGATCAATCAAGCATAAGGAAAAAAAAGTATAAAGCTATTAGGTTTCAGCAGAAAGGGAGATCAATTAAACTTTAGGTAATAAACCTTACACTTTCTGATGGTGAAAAGGTAGTAAGATGAATCATTACCAAAACTATGCTAATCCATACTCTTTTAGAGCACTTTCAATAGCCTCATCCTTTGGAAAATAGCAAAAATTAGTGAAACATTAGTATATACATTTCAAATCTGAAGAAAAACATTTTCATCAACAACTGAAAAGAAAAGGAGATAAAAAGTTGCAATTATCTTGTGAAATGGTAATTTATTTCAACCCTTGATTTATTCAATTTGGTTATGTGACAGGGACCATTAATTTTGTTTAATTCTATAAGTAAAATAGGACAGAAAAGTAGTGGACTGCAAAACACACTTTGAAAGCAACACCACACAGAGACATCTCAATGAAACCCTTAGGAATATAAAACTGGAAACTACATATACAACATCCCATGCATTTAAATAAAAAAATACCTATATAACAACTAAGTTATGAAAATAAGGCTAGAAAATCATCATAAAGTCATGAGATACATAAACAAGAACAGCAAGACATAACACATAAAAAGATAAAAGTGTCAATAGAAATTCTATGACTAACATTAAGACCATGGAGGCAGTGTGCATGGCTCCAATAAAAGTAAACCCAATAAAAAATGGCTACAATAAGCAAATACACAAAAAAAAAAAATTCAAGATTGCTAGAAACCAACAGTGGCACATTAAATAAGAATATATATATAAATTCCATTCCTAAGTTCCACCCACAGTTTAGTCAACCACAAATTCATAATGAAGGCAAAAATAGGTTATCTTTATATAAATGACCCAACTGCTCAATAAGCCAGTGACATGAAAAGTAAACTTCAGGTTTGCTTTTGATATTACATAAATTTGAAATAGAAGATCCACAAATTCATCAAAAGATGATAGTCATAATAATTCAAGAACTTCAGCAAAATATATTGTCCAAGTTATGAGCTACAGGGTATTTCAGAACAATTGATATCATTTTGTAATTTAATAACAAAGCCATTTCTTGATCTCAGATTTTAAAAAGTGTAGAAACAACTCAAAATTCCATTCTTAATGTTTTATGTTGTTTTATTTTCATGAATAGAAATACCATTCACTGGGAAAAAAAGGCATTTAAACATAAAACAGAGAATTTTTAAATTGTTTTTACACATGCTGTTAAAATTTGAGATCATTTGAACAAGAATTGGTCAAGTTATTAGATTACAAAATGATATCAAAGTTTTTTAAACTCCCATCATTTTTATATTTCCATTTAGGTTTTACATTTTTTAACTTAAATCTAAATCAAATTCCCAACAGAATTAATAAAATATCAATTATTGAAATGTACAAAAATAAATAGCTTTTTAGTAAACTATGTGCAACATGTATTGACATATGAACTGTTTTATATATTGAACCATACAAAAATCTTTCTCATAATTTGTACTATGTTCTGTGAAAAAAATATTTATTTAGTAGCTGTAAAAAAAAAAAAAAAAAAAAAAAAAAAAAAAATTACAAGCACAAAATAAATCATTTACCACATCCATCTTGTGGTAATTATTTTCCTTAATAACTGTAAGTGAAATTAATGTTGAAATGCTATGAAAGATTAAGTCACAAAATCTAATGGTATCCCAAACTATTGTTTGGACCTTCAGGTTCCTTATCTGTCAGGACCAGGAAAAAATTATATAATAATTCTACTTAGAAATATTTGCAGATGAGATAAAAGTGCAAACAACATCCTGTACACTGTGAATATCGAATGTGTACTAGAATAGGTGCTATTATTAGTGACTTTCATTTTCTAGTGAATCTTAAATGCTGCTTGACCCATTTTACTCCCATGGGGACACCAGTGTTCCAGTTGAATTTCATTTTAACCCTTAAAACATTATATATTCAAAACTTAAAACCTAAAAGAAACTTGGCAGTTAAAGTGTTAAAGATTAAGCTTATCTGTAAAAGGCTAGCAGAACAAAAGATTTTTTAAAAATTAATAATTGGTAAACAATTTCAGTCTAACTTGTTAATGAAAAGGTTAAATGTTTATAAACATCTGTTGTATTCCCTTGACACAAAAATGACTAAGAATGAAATACCTTAACTCAATATATTTCAAGAGTCACAGCTTGAAATCATAATGCCAATATTATAAAAAGTAAAAGCTAATGTAAAATGAAAAAATATACTCAAAATTTAGTTAAACCTTCAGGAGTAAACTTAAGACAATATTTGTGAAATAACTTAGGAAAAAGTAGAAAAATGTGATAATCATAGAGGAACAAATATTTGATGTTCTATATTAAAATAAACCTAAAATCATTGAAAGTAATTTTTGAGAGAGAGAGAGAGAAATTTTAAAAATTACTTTCAATGATTTTATGTTTATTTTAATATAGAGTATCACATAGTTTATAGGGTGCCCCAAAAGTCACCGAGGGATTTAAAAATTGAATCACAATGAAGCAGAAGAGGGAGAACATCTAAGCAGCAGATGTTTTCATAATTAAGCTGCATTGATCTCTATATTGTGAATATTCTTTTGATGTAAAATAATCATAAATAATAAACAGAAATGTTAATTTCTAAATTCCAAGGTGATTTTTGGGATATCTATATATCTATAATGAAATTTTGTTTCTGAAAACACACCGGGCAATTCTTAAAGATTGTTTTACAAAGTCAGATCAATAATAAGACTAACTTATCTAAGCAGATAATTTTATTATATTGAAAAATTTTATGAAGTAAATTAACTTAATTTATAAAAATTATCTACAAATCACCATTTATTAATTGTTGCAAGCAAAAGAAATACTGATAATTTTTATTTAATATTCATATGCTAATTTTGAAATTGACATAATGATATAACGAGCATATACTAGCAACTGTTAAACATTTCAAAAAGTATAGGCTTTTCATCTACAATGAAAATTTTACCAATTTAAAAAGCTAATACCAAAAGATTCATAAAAATCAAAATAAAGTTTCACAAACATACATAAATGCCAACAACTAGCCAAGTTAAATTATGAATAAAGCCATGCATAGTAATGACTATGAAGTATAAATTAAAATTCATAACACTAATGGTGATTGAAACAGAAAATTACCTTTTAAATTTATGCATCAAATAATAATGATCTTTAATTATTTGAATGAAAGAAATAAAAACACAAATACAAAACCAAACTAAAAAAAAAGAACAACTAATAAAATATAAAAGTTGTGTGTATAAACACAGCTACTTTTTTTTTTAAATATAATTTCTCATGCATAAAATGCACATTTGATAAAAAATCCTAAATAAATTTGAATGTTCTTTTCTTTAAATAACTAAACTTTAAGAAAAGCATAACAGAAAAATGCAAATCTAAAAAGAAATAAATTAAAGATCTCTGATTTCTGCTAATCCTATATTAAAAAAAAATGGAAGCAGATTATTCTAAATCAACAACATTTCAGGTGTTAGCAGCAAAGCATTAACCAATTCCATGCAATATTAGTCAACAGGCAGGTTGCCTCTTTAAAACAATGCAAGAGAAAATAAATATTAGTTGCTTGCAAACAAAATATATGTAAGTGTAGATATATAGCATTAACAGTCTTTTTTAAACAGGTAACATTATCAAAATTAATGAACAATAAGCTTATAGTATTAAAATTCCATAAATAGTAAAGATACTTTTGAATTCATGTTGTTTTAGTAAATCAAGTTAGATCAGTTAATATTGATATTTCACTCGGTCTACCCATGTATAAATTTGCACCAACTGTAATTTATAAATAGATTACTTATTTCTTTAACAATGTATTCTATAATTAAAAAGAATTAACTGCAAAATATATTTTAAAATGGCTCTGAATAGAAGGGCTAAGTTTTAAAATATCCAAATTAAGAAACAGAGATAACTATATTGGAGGATTTGTTGGCTGAACATATAAAAACCTCAAAGTCAGCTATCATAATTCATTTGTTAGCAAATTATGACATTGTGTTGGAGAGCTCATTACCTAGCCATAGGATGGTATTCGATCGACACCATCTGGGTCCCCTGAGTAAAGGAGTAAGATGTTCAGAAACCCAAAACTCCCAAGGACCCCAGGATTACATCACTGTTGATATGGCCAGGAGCATTATCCCAAATATATTTCTTCATATGATATAATAATTTTGCATCAATTATGATTTATAAACAGATTATTTATTTCTTTAACAATAAAATTTATGATCAAAAAGAATTGCATAGTATATTTAAAATGGCTGTGAACAGAAGGGCCAAGTTTTAAAATATTAAAATTAAGAGAGAGATATGACTAAATACCTACTCTATAAATAAATAAAATATCAAAGTCAATTTTATTGGTTAAAGAAAAATACTTCCAAAAAATTATATCATCCCAAAATTTTTGTATATACAATCTTTTTTTTCTTAAATCATAACACTAATAATTATTCAGGTACTAGTAATCCAGTAATTCCTAATGTGGGGCATGGTCATGTTTTGGTGGGACATGTTAAGAGACCAAGTTAATAGCCTTTTAAGCTTCCTTCACATAAATTGCAGTCAAATTTTCTATATTTAAGAATTAAATATTACAGGGGGGGGGGTATTAGAATTTTAGAAATACCAAAGTAGGGCATGGCCCCAAATCAGTTGGGAACAACTAGTATAATTTAACCACTACAAATTTCAGAATAATAACAGTCTCAATGATAAGATTTTATAACTACTGTACAATTTTCATTATTATCATGTTAATTATTTTTCAAAATAACATCTTTCAAAAAATTATATGATATATTTTTATCATATTTGCAAATAAAAATATACCAAACCATTCAATAAGTAATCTGACGATATTTTATCAAATTTAGAATGATTTTCATGTTGATTTAATGTTTAAATAATTATATATCATTTTATTGCTATATAAAATTGATCTAACAATGCAACAAAATAATGTCACATCATCATATATATATTAAACAACTGATGAATGCCACAGTTAATAAATGACTAACTTACAAGAGGATGAAAGTTATTTTCACAAGTAAAACACTTCAAAAGAACATAAAACTATATTTAAACAATTTCATACAATCATTTTATTGCTGTGCAAAAATAAAAATTGCTGCATAAAGACTGAAAAATTGGGGTTGATTCAAGTATTACTGACCTGTTAATATACTGTTTTTATTGCAGAAAAGTGCATATTTTTGCTGTGTTTTTACATTGATTTATTTTAAATGCAACAATTACAAAACTTTGAGTCCTTAAAACTGGATAAATTAGTCCAGGTTAAAAGTGCAGTAAGGGTAACCAAAAGCGAAACATTTCTTAAACTTTATTATTCTGATGCAGGTATTATTGGGAAATGAGAAAATTTTTAGTAAACAGACCAAAACCTTTAGGTTACTCTTACTGCACTTCTAACATTGACTATATTTCTATCAATCATCCAAATTATAATATTCTTTGCAGTCAGAGATATGTTAGTTTTTTTTTCAGCTTTATACCCTGCCAATTAATGTACTTAGATAAATATTAAATGAAAATTTTACAATTAGATTTTTAATTTCTTCTTTTAAAAGATATTGTATAAAAATTGAAAGATTATTTAGATACTTAAATAAAGGGCAATTTTTCAAAAGAATACCTTCTCAAAAGCAACAAATAAAGTTTGTAATTTTGATTTCAATAATTACAATTGTTTTTATAAAAGGTATCAATACAAAATTACAAGCAATTAAATGTAAGCATAGCAGTTGATTTATTAAAAGTGCAATTAATACAATCACCACAAAATAATGTGAGCAATAATTGGATACCAAATGATACTTCTTTTTGAAGAGTCAATTACTTTATTGAATATTACTGAAGGAGAAAAAATCAGTTGCTTCTATTACAAGATAAACATTCAAGTATATAAAGTTATTCATCAGATAGCCTAAACATTATGACTACTGCAATCTATTTTTTTAAATCTGTAAACAACATAAAAACACTAATGGAAAATGCAGCCTGATGGCATCTTGATACGAAGTTGCTAAAAGTTAATCCAAATTATAAATTAGAACAATTAAAAAAACTAAAAGTGGGTTGAAACTGTCACTGATATAAACCAATATCAATTTCTTAGTTTTTTTTTCCTGCTTTTCATTTCAAAACAAAGTTTGAGAAAAGTCAGGTCAAAAAATAGAAATACTTTATATCTTCTTTTATTTTCCCTCCAAAGTACTATCAGTTAAATGTGTTTATATTAGGAATCAATTTGATTCTGAGGAATTACCATTATGATATTCTTATATGTCCTCATGTTGGTTATTATTATAGTTATAACCTTTATACTAATGTACCTTCTGATCTTCATCAGGTGTCTTTTTATGGTTATAATAACGACCAAGATAAGGAAACTAGTCCATCAGTAAATAATGAAATGTTTGGATAAACTTTTCTAGGAATATATTTTGCCTAATATACATGTTTCACTAAGTAATAATTTACCAAAGATTAAAAACGAACCTTTTTGGTGAAATGTTTCTTCACCAAAAAATGAAGAATGAATATTTTATAAGAATTTTGAAAAATAAATTTATAAGAGTTTTTAAATGATTCTATTCATTTACTGTACAATATACAAGTTGAATGCACATTTAACCCATTCTTGGAAGAGGTAATAATTTCTGTAGATCTTTGTTGGCTTACCAATCTGAAATAAACTTGTTATACAAATGAATAGCTGAAGAAAAATAAAGTAATTAACAAAAAAAAAAAAAAAAAGCAAAAAACAAGCATTAAAGTTATTAGGAAATCAGATATGATTAACTGAAATTCAATGAAAAAAAAATTAGTTTCATGAAGATGTTAATTATTAAATGTTTTGCCTTGGGATGCTCAGAAGAATTAAACCAGAGCATATTTCATAGAAAGAAGACAGCTGTACTGACATTTGCTCCAGCATCAATTATCTGTACATCTATTTTCTTGTGGATCATGAAGGGAAGGTTTGGTTTTTGCTTTTTGATACCATATATACTCAAGTATCAATCCAAGACTGTTGACATTTGCAACTGGAAAATGAAGGCATACCAATTGGCCTACGGGCCTAGTCTTAGCTAACTATTTACACACAAAGCTTGTATCTCATGTATGGTGATAATAAGCTGAAATTTAGGTCCCAGAAAGTTGTCAAATATGTGAGTATATATGGTAATTAATTTCAGCAGAGTATAAATAAAATTAGATAGCAAAACAGTTAATAAGATTTCTAATCAAAAAGATTTTTTATAAATTTGTCAAACATCTCATACACAAATATATTGTATTTCTTCAGAATTGGAAAAACTTATCTAAATTTGTCTGATAAAAGACAGTTTTTAAGCATGTCATGCTTTGCTATAACCAATTTCTTGAAAAGTTTGGTTGTAGCAAGTTTTTATAATTGAGCTTCAAAAATAAAGCATTTTAATTGCAAAATAAAAATAAGGAAATATATTTTATACAACAAAATTCACTAAGTTAAAAATAACATCTTACAATCAGTTTTATCAGTTTTTAATTATGAGATAGCAGGTCTTTGATTGTGTACTAAAAATAAACTAAAATGTTTATAAAAAGTGAAATTTTCTATTGCTTTTCCTTTATTGAGCACTTAGAATAGGACAAATGAAAAAGTTTAACTTTAATACTATGCCTTCCTAAAATGAGAATATTCAATAATTTTATTTTGCACTAAGTAAATTTTCTCAAATGTGAAACTGACAGCAAACAAGATTGGTTAGCACTTGAATAATAGAATTATTGATAATTTGCAAGAATCTTTTCATAGAACTGTTATTCCTCTTTAATAAACTCTCTTAGAAATCCATAAACAAAATTACCTTATGATTTAAATTCCTCTATAAAGAATTTCTGCTATTGATGGAAATCAGTAAATGTAAAGCAATTGTTTCTAATAAGGTGTATGAAGTGATAATTCATCAAGTTGGAATGCATTAACACAAAAACAAAGCTGAATGTCGGTAATAAGCAAGCACATAAGTATATATATATATATATATATATATATATATATATATATGCTATACAAAACATAAAACAGGCTATAATGCATGTGAGAGGCTCAAGTGAATGATATAGCTATGTAGCATTTGAAAGTATAAAACAAGTGAGGAGTTTAATTGCATTAGATTATCCTCACCTCTCTAGCATATATATACTACACACATACCGACTCACATTTACAGCAGTAAATAAAAAGATTAATTATAACTATATGAATATAAGCAATAATATAAATACATCCAAATGCAATGAAACAACAACCATTAAAAGAAGAAACTAGAAAGTGCTGGCCACATTTCAGATTGATTCACACAATTCTATGATTTTAGTTCTAACAAATTCACACGTTCAAAAAGTCAAACAGCTAATTAAGATTTAATAAACTTTTGTAAAAATTTATAAAATTCACTTTCATGTATTTTTTTGTTCTATAATCTGATAAACTAAATTAGGATTTAAATTGACAAAATAATAAGTAAAAATTTCAGGATTTATTTTATAATTAAATACAGTACTCTCTCATTCATCTACTTTCATTACTTTGTGGTTAATATATTAGCAGCATATCAACACTATATAAAAGAGAGTGAAAGATCATACATTTTCTCCTACAAAATAGCTTCTACAAGAAGCTTTAGATAAAAGAATCATTTGTTTTTCTTATGGTATTTGGTCTAATATAACCATTTCAATTCACACTATAATTTAACAATAAAATAAAAAGATATTTTTAAAATTATACCAAGTAAAAACGTTTTGAAAGATAGTGTCACTTTTTTATTTTTATTAAATCAACATTATCATAAAAACCATCTTGTAAAATTATATTCTATGTTAATAGTGCAACTAATAAAAAAAAGAGAAATATTTGAAATATATCTTTTACTTTATATGGTATACCATTACTTATATCATTGATATACACAGATATTTTGCTTCTGGAAATATTGACATTATGCATTACTTTTTAATGATGCATAGCCAAATTCTTTGAAATCCATAAATAGAATGCTTATTTTTTAATACTTTTATTAATCACCTTGTATATCATTGTTTTTGTAATTTTACCAACTGTAGTTAATTCATGAGTTTAAGAAGACACATAAAATTACCCTCCTGCCAAAAAATAACTAAAAGAATTAAAAATAAATCATATACAAAATTAGCTGTGGAATTCAAGCAACATAAAATAGATTCATTTTTGAATCTACAAAATAGTTATAGTTTCCAGAAAGCATAGCAGTGTGCAATCATAAATAATCTTATATAATAAATGAATACATAAATTTATAGCTATGTAAATCTTAATCCCAAAGTTAAAATAACTTATCACTTGCAGTATACTTATTTTATTTTGAAATAGCATCTATATCTACTTCAATCAAAGCATATGCTACACATCTTGTACACACACACACACACACACATATATATATATATATATATAAGCTAGTAGCCATTTCTCTGTAATGCACAAAATATGTCTTAATAGTTTTTTTGTTTCTTTATTCATATGTAATGAAATTACACATAAATTTACAAGCAGGTCATGTGACAGCTGAAATATGTATTTACTCAAATTCTGCAACCCAATGTCGATTTTTAAGTGGAGTACAGTTGGTTTGAATTCAAAGTTTTTCTTCCACTAGACTGGTTGCCTTACTAAGGACAAAGAGTTCAGTCTGCCCTACTATTTACCAATAAATAGGAGGAGAGCAAATGGATTCATTCCTTTCTCAAGGGCATTACTGCAAAGTGAAATGCAAATGACCTCATCCAGGATTTGTACTCAACAATAACCATTAAACTAAGCCTGCCTCCAAGTGACAGCTGAAGTATGTATGACCAAAACCTGATATAAAGTACATTTCTATAATCACAACATTAAAACACTCTCACCAATTAAACACTAGTTACTAATAAGCAAGTATTATTTTGAGTTTATAATCATGTTAAAAATTACAAAATGCATTGACTTACACAATTTTAATGTTTAGTATTTTGATTATAATCGTTAAATTAACAATAAAAGAAAAACATATTTGGTAATTGCAAAATTTATTATAGTAATTATCTTATAAAAAAATTTAGAGTTGAGATAATTGAAATAAAGATAACTTACATAGAAAACTATTTAATAAGACTTTAGGAACACCTTTGAAATGTAATAGAGACAATATCTGCTAGAATTTCTGATACAAAATATTTATTCTTCCCAAAGAGATCCCTTCCCGAAAAAAAAAAAAAAAAAAAAAAAGAGAGAGATCAAGAAGCAAATTATTAATCCTCATTGGCAAGCCAAACAATTCAAAGTGTCATGTGCAATGAGAAAGGACAGAGATAAAAGTTTTAGTATAAGTGTGCATAGGATGTGACAATAAAACAAAGTTAACATTTGGACATAATTTTTGTGGGGTCCTTACCTCCTGTAATAAGTCCTGAGCTGCTATGGCTTTTAAAACATTCTTTTTGCTAGTTTCTTGCACCTCCCCACCAAGCATTAGTTCATCTAACATGAAGTAAGCTTTTTCAAAGTTAAAAATGATGTCAAGTTCACAAACCTGAAAAAAAAGTCATAAAATAATACATATACACCACATATTAAATGTATAATTCTTTTAATTTCTTAAAAATTTCAAACAGATTTTATTTCATACTTAACTAAAATGTTTACAATCAGTACAATATACATTCAAACTCCAAAAAGTATTTTATATAAAAAATACATTATTTTTAATCATAACATACGATCATAATAAAAATTACAAGGTTGGATTTCTAAAATTTTCAACTTGCTGAGTATAAAATTCTTTTCTAGTTTCTTTATTGTATAGAGAGAAATTAGTAATATATTAATGATATACAATAGTTTATGTGCTGAATAAAAATTCAATTTTATTTCTACACTAGATAACCCATAAAACCATTGGGTTCCTATAGTAACATCCAACCATAATGATATTGATATTTCTATTTACGAAGGAGGGAAGGATTCTAATTAGAATTCTATAATTAACTACATTGTATTGAGAATTTGGAAGATTAAAAAATGAGGATCGGCACATATATAATAATTCAGTGGGAAATTGAACAGGAATTTCTCTATGGGAAAGCATTTTGAGTGTGCTGCTCTAATAAAAATATTTGTATGATGTACCACTTTTGCCAAGTTACAGTTATTCATGAAGAAAATAAGAAGTATACTTACACTTCCAAAATATTTATCAAGCAGTTCCACATATCTATGGATAATTTCAAGGGTAAGTAGTTCATTATCTGCTGGTTCAATAGCACAACAGAAGTATAAACTGGCATATCTATATGCAAAAATAGAAAAACAATCCTAGTAACTAAGTAAAAAAGTAGTAAAATAACATTCTCTTTAAATGGGAATGGATTTCATCCTTTAATAACCCATTACTTTATCATCAATATACAAATGATGTCACAAACTATTCTAATATGAATATTGCAGATATTAAGCATTCTTTGAATACATTAATTAAGAAGTAGTAAAATTAATAACAAAAGAATCCCATTTTGTAAAGAACTAATAAATACTACGATGAGTCAAAAGTTTTGCAACACCTTAGTATGTGCTACTTTGTGGCATGTATATCACATGACCAAAGCAGTTCAAGCCATAGGAGGTACCCAATGTGGTTGGTAGTATTGTGTTAGTTGGGGTACTGACACATGCATTACTTTACTTCATGTGTGATTTGAAAGTTGCACAGATGAACATGCAACATAGTTTAATTTGGGAACTTATGCTTTACAAGTTCAAACTGGGCCATAATGCCACAGAACCAACCAAAAGCATTTGTTGTGCAAAAAGTGAAAGCACAGTTGGTCAGAGTATTATAACCAGATAGTTCAAGAAATTTCACCTGGATTGCAAGATCCTCAACTATCAAGCAAGATCGGTCAGGCTTAAAACCATGGATTTGAACGCCAAGCTCCATAGAGGCAAATCCAACAAGTAGCCCTTGAAGAGTATCAGGCAACCTTGACATCTCACAGTCCAGCATGGTTTATGACCTTTATGACCTCAGCAAAAGCATCTGGAGCAGTTGAATTGTTCCTCAAATTACCAAAATAAGGCAAAACTTTTGACTCACCCAAATAATAAGACATATCATGGTATAAATTAATTAGGAAAATAAGTCCTTTTTTGGGCTGTTTTTCTTCCTATGATTAATTTTTCAAGACATATGTAAAAATATGTTCAAATAGAAATACCTTTTGTAAACAATTTTTAAATCTTTCCATTCTAAGAAACTGCACATCTTGGGTTTCCTTGCCAACACCAGAGTTACAAGTTCTCGGGTAATCTTCTTCTTTACTTTATCAGGGTGGGCAACGTACCATTTTTGAAGTCTAAGTTTGCCCTGACGGCTAAACAATAACATAAACTGCATCTGAAAGTTTTAAAAATTGTAAAATACATTTAAAATAAGAAAAATGATAAAAAGTAATCCAATAATAACAATACTGTAATTTTGTAATATTATTTTTAGTCTTATTTTAGCTAAGAGTATTAGTAAGTATCAATAGTAGTTATGAATAGATATTTTAAATAAATCACAATATGTTTATAATTCCTTCTAGTAGACTGACATTTTTCAATAAAAATTAAAGTTTACTGATTCATTTTTCATATTTAAAAATGAAATATAATTTTTAAGAAAATCTTTAACACAAAACTGAAATAGTCTATCTAGTGGTATTTTCAATTTTTTTAACCTTTTCACTCAGACAAATTAACCTGTTAGTCAGTTTTCTGAATATAATATATATGTTATGATAAATATGCCCATAATTATCAAAAAAATTTTTTCTTCTAGAAAAAACACAATATCATTAACAAAAAAGGTTGTAGCATTATAAGAGTTTGTCTTCTGAGTGGATTTTTCATTATCATTTTATCATGAATTTTCATCTAATGATGTTTTCTTTTCTTCATTTCACTGATTGGCCTCCTTATAAGTTGAATACACATAAATATTCTCTGCTTTCTTTTCCTCTTTATTTCAAAGGATTAAATTCTTATCTCTCAACTTTGTCATTAACATAGTACATACAAATGCACAAAAAAAGCCTGTATAAATGTAATCCATTCAAAAAATATAAAAAGAAGTGCTAGATCATTCAGATAGTCTGCTTTAGTAATAGTTTCCATAGAATAATGTTTACTTCTTGCCTTTTTTAGTGTAAAACTGTTTTCTTTCATTAAATCTATTGACATTTGTAGTATATAATCTAGACAGATTATGAATAGAGATGGTGCCAATGTATCTCCTTCCAAGATTCCAATGACAATATTAAAGTAGCCTGTGTTGCCATCAGTTGAACAAACTTTGGCCTTTGTGTCCTTGTAAAGTATCATTACAGCAGTAACAATTTCTTTTGGAAAACCATATGCTAAAAATATTCGCTCATCTTTCCCCTGTGTCTGGAATCAAATGCCTCAGAGAAATCTACAAATAAGAGTGTTGCCTCAAGATCTTTTGCATGTAAGGATTAAATGAATAGTCAGACAGATATAAAAGCCTAAAACAAGTTTATTCTTAAATCAGAAGTTTCAGTATCAATAACATATTTTGTTTTTCTAAGCTTCAATAACTAAGAATTCTCACTGCTCACTTCCAAGCTTTGTAGAGCACCAACTTTATATGTATTTACCAACCCCTCTACGCAAGGTCAATTTTTAAGTGGAGTTTAACAGGTTTGAAATTCCCTCAAAAGCAAAATTGACAAGCTATAGTTATCCTTTAAAAAAGAACACAGCTAATTTTGGTAGCTTCATGATCTAATACTAACAGTTAAATAACTAACAAAAAAAAAAAAGGATTTGAAATAAGAGGAAGGAAAATGTTAAATTTAGCAGGGCCCAGCTTGGAAGAGAATGTAGAACTTAACAGATGAAGGAAGAAAGTAAAATGCACATACTAAGAAAAAAGTTGTTAGTATTTGTATAGATCAGTGGTTCCTAAACAATGCAAATTGGTACACTGTAAATTATAGTGATGACTACCATGAAAAACTATATCCATTAATTATGAACTTAGAAATAAAACATGAAAAGTTATCTATTAGAGAAGATGGTTTGGTTTATTTATTTTACAGCATCAATTCTTTATGGGTTATTTAATGTTGAAATTTAGTGATTTTCTAAATGTTTGATTACAATCATAACTATATCTTCAATATTCCATAGCAATTTTTTTATCTGTCTACAATTATTTGTTTGAACATAATTATATGACATAAAGTATTCTTATTCAATAGAAATAATTTACACACAAGTGTATGATTTCAGGTATTCCTATCGAATACTAATAATTCATATACAATTATGATTTCAAGTAACTATTTCTATTCAATAATAACCATTTGTTTACATGAGAGATGGGCGGTCTAACTGAAAATCAACTTTTTTTCGGTTTCATCTTCACATTGTGAAACCGCCTCAAAATTTTTTACCAAACCAAAATCATTCGGTTTAGTGCTATCACTACTGAGTGACCACTGTTGAAAAAGACTTTCAGATTTTAATAAAATTAAATTCTATCAACATTTATACCAACATAAAAGGAAAAGTATTGGATTGTTTTGGGGTGGATACTAATGGCATATCAGCCGTCTTCAAATTGTCAGCAAATATTTTTAACCTCACCTATCAGAGATGACTAAAGCATATATGAACAATGGCAACCTGAAAGCCTTGTTACTTAGAAGGCATACTTTTTATATCACACAACTGAAAACAAGATGTCTACCCGAATTCCAACAGGTTATGGGCCCAGGGTAGCAAAACATTTTTTGATGACAAGGAATCCAAGTATGAGTCGTGGGAAGTGAAGTTCCTGGGATACCTTAGAATTCAACATTTACATCAGATTATACTGTCATCAACAGATCAAAGTGATATGGATTTCGTAGAAAGAATGCTACTGTCTTCACCGAGCTCATTTAGTATTTGGACAATAAAAGTCTGTCATTAGTAATAAGAGATGCACGAGACAATGGAAGAAAAGCCTTAACAATATTAAGGGAACATTATTTGTCAAAAGAAAAGCCGAAAGTTATTTCCCTCTATACAGAGCTAACATCTTTGAGAAGATTGGAATCAGAGTCTATTACATACTATATAATAAGGACAGAGAATATTTTTCTAATGCTCTAAAAGAAGCAGAGGAAGTTATCAGCAATAGACTTTTAATTGCTATGGTTCTCAAAGGATTACCACCAAATTTTAAACCTTTTACAATGGTCATAACTCAGAAGAAAACCTTGATTTTTTCTGAATTTGAAGTATGTTGAAGAAATTATGAAGAACAAGAACATATGTGTTAACCCCCCCCTGAATCTAACAATAT